>CM077078.1:11807661-12133530 GCA_039513925.1 Platanthera zijinensis | reverse complement strand
GGAGCTTCGGCAAGAAGCGGCAGCCTGAGATCGAGAGAACCGAGGGACCAGTCGGGAGGTAAGGTTGGAGTCGACTTTTCCCTAGGCCTAGGAGGAGCGCAGGGCACATCTCAAGTCCCACCCCCGGAGAGAGAACCTGGTGGCAGATGGCTAAGTGGAGGATACTTTTTGCGAAGCAGGTCCTAACCAGCGGTCGAGCACCCACTGTCCCGGATCATCTTTTCCGGGATGGATCACGAGGAACAGAGGCGTTGGACGCTGGTGAAGACCGCGAGTCGAGCCGTTTATCTGTCTAGGATCCCAGGATCGAGGGATCGAGTCAGTTGGTCGGTGGGAGAGAAGTACTGATGACCCATTATGAAGGACCAGGTTTGCATCGTGGACGCCCCAGAGGCTCGGGGTGCCGTCGAGTGGGTGCGGGCGGAACAAGGACATCGGAAGTTTCCTTGAGCTTGAAGGTCGAGGATAAACTGCAGGTGGTTCCATCGAGCCCCGGAGAGACCAAAGGTATGCGCTTGTCACCGAAGTGCCATCCTGCACTTTCATACGCTAGAAGTTCAACTGGAGAGGAGGATGGGTCAGGTCCAGCAGAATATCGTTCAGGGAAAGTGGTTCCGCGGTAGTGGAGGAAGAGGACCGCATAGGAGGCTGGAAGCTTGAAAGCCAATTCCCTGCCAGAAGTAACGATGAGCAAAGGATAGAGGAGGTAAACAGGGAGGGAAGTCGGAGAAAAGGCGAATCAGTCCTGCAGGAGGCCCCGGAGGAGGCGGTGGAGAGGGAGGTCACCTCCCCTTCGGTCAATTTCGTTTCCGGACAGTCTTGTCCAGCAGGTTGGCAGTCTCCAGGATGCTGAGTGGTGGGGGTTTTTTGGTATGAGCGCAGCCGCGGAATTGATGCGGAGGACACATCCACCGCCCAACCCATCACAAAAGCCGGGCCCATGGCAGGGGAAGGACGGGTTTGTCAGATGGATAAGTCCGGTGGGGGTAGCAATGGTTGTGCGGTCAGCTGATAGGGGGGTATCCATTGAAATAGGTGGGGGAAGGAATGTTAATGGTGGAGACGGTCGGTGGAGTGGTTGGTTGATTTTTCCTTGTTTAATCTGTGATAAGGTGTTACGATTATATCGGATCGCGGATTTAGTCACGAGCCGGATGAGTTTCTTTTGATTGTCCGGAATAAAATGGGTTCTAAGGATTCTTACTCATTGTCGGATCGACGCGGGTTGACTTAGCCGTCGGTTTTTTGTGATGAGTTTCGATGCTTTTTCAGGTATCAATAAATCAGACCCCCCGACATAAAAGATGTCTCCTTCATCACAGGGGACGGGTGCTACTGTTATAAGATGATGCCCTTTGGATTAAAGAATGGGGGGCAACGTATCAAAAGATGATGGATTAGGTCTTTCGAGAGCAAAAGTGGAGGAACCTGGAGGTGTACGTAGACGATCTTATGATCAAAAGTCGGGAGCTGGACTCTCATCTCCGGGATCTGGAAGAGACCTTCGGCACCCTGCGGAAGTATAATAAGATGAGCCTAAACTCCTTGAAGTGTGTCTTAGGGGCAAGCAGGAGTAGAGTAAGTCATGGGCCACCTCCTTACTCCTGCAGGTGTAGAACCCAACCTGATAAGGTGAGGGCGATCGTGGAGTTGGGGTCGCCTCGGAACATCAAGGAGGTCCAGAGGCTGACAGGAAAGTTGGTCGGGCTGAGCAGGTTCCTCTCTCGGGCAAGAGAGAAGTGCTCCCCCTTCTTCAAAGCGTTGAGGGGGGTAAGAAGTTTGAGTGATCCTACGAGTGCAAGGAGGCATTCCAAGCCTTGAAGAGGCAGTTGACCCAGGCTCCGCTCCTCCAAGGGTCCAAGGAAGGGGAGGACTTGTCCCTGTATCTTGGGGTGAGAGTTGGGGCCTTGAGCTCCGTCTTGGTCCGGGAAGAAGGGAAGAAACAGTTGTCTATCTATTACGTGAGTAAGGTCTTGAAGAAGACGGAGATCCGATACCCGATCTTAGAGAAGCTGGCATTTGCTCTGATCATCTCGGCCCGGAGACTCCGGCCCTATTTCCACGCGCACTTCATCCGGGTGGTGACTGACCACCCCCTCCGCAACATCTTTTAGGGGGTGGAGCACTCGGGGAGGTTGGCAAAGTAGTCGGTGGAGTTGAGTGAGTTCGACATATCCTTCGTTCTCCGCCTCTCGATCAAGGCCCAGGCGATGGCCGACTTTCTTGCTGATTATGGTCGAGGTGCGGAGGCGGAACACACCCGCCTGGTCCCTTGGAAGGTGATGGTGGATGGTGCCTCAGGAAGACATTCCTTGGGGGTGGGGGTAATCTTGGAGAGCCCTCAGGGAACAAGGATCGAGCAGACGGTGGTAGTACATTTTCCCATCACCAACAATCAAGCCGAGTATGAGGTAGTGATAGCAGGATTGCGCCTGGCCAGGGAGTTGGTAGTGCATGATGTGGAGGTCCTCACCGACTCCATGGTGGTAGCCTCCAGATCAATGGGGAGTTCGAGGCAAGGGAGTCAACTCTCCAGTTGTACTTGGCAAAGGTGAAGGGGTAATCGGCATGTTCCAGACATTCTCCATCTGACACATTCCAAGGGAAGAAAATGAACGGGTGGATCAATTGGCCAAGCACGGACCCCGGGTGGGTGGCACTATCACCAACTTGTTCCGCCCGTCCATCGAAGAGAGGGAGCTAATGGAGATAGACCAGCACCCCTCGTGGATGGATCCTTTTGCAACTTTCCTATCCACAAGGGAGTACCCGAAGGGGATGGACAAGAAGCGATTCAAGTATAAGTCGGCATACTACCTCATGCGCAACGGACAGCTGTATAGGAAGACCCTCTCGGGGATGTTGGCATGTTGCGTGGCCGAGAGGGAGATCCCGAGGATTTTGGAAGAGGTCCATTTCGGGGAGTGCGGGAGTCACTCTAGGAGCCGGACCCTGGAGGGGAGGATAGTCCGACAAGGGTATTTCTGGCCAACCCTGGGTCGTGATGCTGCTGAGTTCACGAAGAAGTGCCACAAGTGTCAGTTGTTCGCCCCTCTCCAACTTCTATCAGCTCAGCATCTCAGGAGCATCACGGCACCATTGCCCTTCGCCATCTGGATAATGGATCTGGTAGGACCTTCCCCCAGGCCAGCGGGCAGAGGAGGTTCTTATTAGTCATGATCGATTATTTCTCTAAGTGGTTGGAGGAGAAGGCGTTGGTCAAGGTAACCTCTCAAGTAATCAGGAACTTTGTATGGGGGGAAATCATTTGCAGACACGGGTTGCCCCAAGCCATTGTCACTAACAATGGGCATCAGTTTGCCAGCGCGGAGTTGATCAGCTTTTGCGGACAGCTTGGGATTGACCTCAGGTTTGCCTCGGTCCACCACCCCAGGAGCAACAGGCAGGTGGAGGCGGCAAACAAGATCATTGTAAATCTCTTGAAGAAGAAAGTTGAGAACTTGAAGGGGAGCTGGGTAGAACAGTTTCCTTCAGTCCTCTGGGCCTTGAGAACCACCCCCAATACAACCACAGGGGAGACCCCTTTCAAACTTTCTCATAGTTGTGAAGCAGTACTCCCTATAGAATTCGAGGTCCGGGCACCTCGGGTCGTTGAGGCAGAAGGAGGTAGAGAAGAGTGGCAAGTTGAGAACGATGATGAGATACGGCTCTCCTTGGATATGGTGGAGGAGTTGCGCGACCTGTCAGCTATCCGGCAGGAAGAGGTCAAGCGAAGAATGGTTAAGTATTTTGACAAGCACGTTCGAATCAAGCAGTTCACGGAGGGGGACTTGGTCTTGAAAAAGTTGGATGCAGCCGGAAGATCAGCTGTCATGGGAAAGCTCAACCCCAACCCCTGGGAAGACTCGTACATTGTGCAGGAAGCATTGGGATCAGGAGGGTATCGCCTCCGGAATGTGGAGGGCAAGAACCTAGGTCAGACCTGGATTCAAGTTATAAAACTCATAATAAAAAAACTGGAAAAAGTAAATCCAACTTTATTCTTTGAATTGAAGAAAAAAAAATATATGAACTGAATGAAAACAAGAAAGATTTCAAAAGAAATAATAAGATTATTCGCGAATCACCCGTTCTAATTCGACCAATGAATTGGTTAAATTATTCAATAATGGAAAGAAAATGAAAGATCTTTCTGATAAGACAATCAAAATCTAATTGAACAAACAACAAAAGAAAAGAAAGAAGACTTGAAATGTTTCTATCCATGAAATATGTACGCACTTTCCTTTGATTAAATAATGAAACCCTTTGATCTTTCAGCTCTTTTTGGCAATGGTGTTCGTGGTAGGTAGACCCCAAGCAGATCTCGCTGTCAGGCTCCCACCTAGCTGGCAGGGCTGGATGCCACTCGAAGAGTCTACCCAAGTCTCGAGATGCTCCCGCCGTCAGGCTTCCATCTAGCTGGCAGGGTCGGGATCCTCGATGGACATCTTTCTGGCTCTGGAGCTAGGTCTCGAGATGTTCCCGCTATCAGGCTTTCATCTAGCTGGCAGGGCCGGGATCCTCGATGGACATCGTTATGGCTCTGAAGCTAGGTCTCGAGATGCTCCCGTTGTCAAGCTTCCATCTGGCTGGCTGGGCCGGGATTCTCGATGGACATCTTTCTGGCTCTGGAGCTAGGTATCGAGATGTTCCCGTTGTCAAGCTTCCATCTAGCTGGCAGGGTCGGATCCTCGATGGGCATCTTTCTTGATCTTGAGCTAGGTCTCGAGGTGCTCCCGTTGTCAGGCTTCCATCTAGCTGGCAGAGCCGGGATTATCGATGGACATCGTTATGGCTCTGGAGCTAGGTCTCAAGATGCTCCCGCTGCCAGGCTTCCATCTAGCTGGCAGAGCCAGGATCCTCGATGGACATCCTTCTTGCTCTGAGCTAGGTCTCGAGATGCTCCCGCTATCAGGCTTCCATCTAGCTGGCAGGGCCGAGATCCTCGATGGACATCCTTATGGCTCTGGAGCTAGATCTCGAGATGCTCCCTCTGGCAGGCTTCAATCTAGCTGGCAGGGCCGAGATCCTCGATGGACATCTTTCTTGCTCTGCAGCTAGGTCTCGAGATGCTCCCGCTGTCAGGCTTCCATCTAGCTGGCAGGGCCGGGATCCTCGATGGACATCGTTATGGCTCTGGAGCTAGGTCTCGAGATGCTCCCGCTGTCAGGCTTCCATCTAGCTGGCAGGGCCAGGATCCTCGATGGACATCTTTCTTGCTCTTGAGCTAGGTCTCGAGATGCTCCCGCTGTCAAGCTTCCATCTAGATGGCAGGGTCGGGATCCTCGATGGACATCGTTCTTGCTCTAGAGCCAAGTCCCGGGCTGCTTTTGCCAATCACCACCAGGCAGTTGAAGTTACTTAGGACAGAGGCTGGAGGAACATGAGGCCCAACAATCTTTGGGCGAGCTGGAGGTGGCGAGATGGGATCTCGGCAACTACCATGGCGGTGACATTATCTGAGCAAGGCAGGGTCAAAGATGGCGAGATGAGATCTCGGCAGAAGGGCGGACCGAGGCTTTGCTCGGCAACTACACTCCATCCCATAGAAATTTTACTTGGAAAATTTTGAAGAAATTTCGGGCTTGGAACAAATCTCCGGAAACAAGAGATCTCGTAGGCGAGCTGGGTGTTCATGGGGCCAGCACGGCGAGTGGTCTACCTCCTGATGGTGTAGGGCTGGCGAGATCTTCGGGTCTCTACGCGAGCACGTATCCTAACTCAAATACATTCTAACAGCGAGTGCTATCTTAGCGAGGTCGCGCAGTACAGGGGGAACGCGCATGCGGATGCAGTGCAGTAAACAAATACAAGAAAGTTTTGCTAATATTTCATTAATGAACTCGCAAGTTACAGGGGAGCTCGCCTCGGCGAGAGTACAAAAGGGGGGAAGATATTTACATAGCAAAAAGAAAAAGAAGAGAAAAAGAAGGCGAGCTAGCTCTCCACCTCCCCTCCAGAATCGTCGTCCTTGAAGCCGGGGACGCCCTTGAAAAGCGAGTCGAAGCTGTCTTCCTCCTCGCCGAATGAAGCAGGAGGGAGGAAGAGCTTTGGCACTAGATCCTTCGTCGTCATGTCCTCGCAGCCCTTCATCAGCACCTGTATGTCCATAATCTGTAGAGTGAACTCGACAGTGCTGATAGAATTGACTCGCAATCTTTCGGCGACCTCCGCCTCGCTGAAGATCTTCAGGCTCTTGGTCGGGACACCAGGCTCGTTGCCAACCTGGGGGAGGAAGATGTCAATTTGGCGAGGGAGCTCGCCCCAGAGCCCTTGGTTCTGCTCCTCCAGCGCTTTGTTCCTCTCCTCCAACGCCTTATTTTTCTCCTCCATCTCGGCGGCGCGAGCCCGCATGCGGTCCGCGGTTTCGGCATCCTACCAGGCAAGGAAAGATAAGAAACTGCGGGAAACCAAAGTAAAAAGGAGAAGGGGTCAGCCGATACTTACCACCCCGCTGGTAGCTTTGGCGAGGAGGCTCTCGGCGACCTCCAGCCGCTTCGCCAGGGTGGCGGCGGCGTCCTTCGCGACATCCCGCTCCTCCCCAAACTTCGCCAAGCTGTGGCTGAGTTGGCAGTTGCGGCGAGTCGACATGTTCGCGAGCTCCAGCGCGCGGATTTGAGCTCTCGAGCTCTCATGGGCGAGCCGCTGGAGGCTCATGCCGTCGAAGGTCGCGGCGTCCTCGCGACCGTAGAGCCCAAACCCTAGGGCATAGGCATGCACGCTGGGAGGGTGGCGCTCCGACCAGGAGGGGATGAGGGAGGAGATGGAGACCCTGTGGACCTGCTCATTCCATCGAACCATCGGCTCGTCGAGCCGGTCCTTGGCCTTCCCGCCGAGACCAAAATTATACGGTGGTCCTTCGGCAGGCCCGGCTCGCGGGCCGCAAGCTCCTCGACAGCAAGGGAGGCAGGCGAGTTGCCTCTGCCCTAACCCTTCTCCGGCGAGGTCTCTGGTGAGCTCAGGAATATTTGATGTTGTTGTTGTTTCCCCTTGGAGACCGCCATCGTCTTCTTCATCTTTTTTGACGGCGTGAGGCGGTGAGGCGAGTTGGATCCCGCGGGGTCGGGACGCTTCTTGCTGGAGGAAGGTTTGCCCGACCCCAGCTCGATTGAGCAGGCTACTGCAACTGCCCGTTCGCACGCGAGTGGGTCCAGGTAGAGTCCCGAGTCCGCAAAAGGCGGGTGCTCGGGAATCAGCCGCTCCCCTGCAGAAAAAGACTCGGGAGTTAGAAAATAGTTATTATCAATAAGCGAGCCCATTGAGGAGAAGAAGGGAAAGAACTATACCTTCGTCGGGCGGAATCGGGGGAAGAGAGTCGAGTCCCCTTTGAAGGAAGGCGACCTCGAAGTCCTTGTCGAGAAAGAATTTGTGGAGCTCGGCATCATCGCCCGTCACCGTCGGGGGCCGATACACCTCCTCGCTCCTCTGCCGAGGCGAGAAGGGTATATTGTTGAGCTCACCCTTGATGAAGACCAGCTTTGAAAACCAATTATGGCTCTTGTTGGCCGTCTCGCGGACCTTGAACTGTGAGGCGGCCAGGAAGGCGACCCCGTCATTGGTCGTCCCGGTAGATGAAGAGCTTCCTGAACACCGTCAAGTTGAACTTTATCCGCTCTCGCGGAGGTAGCAGGCGAATGCCACCATCATGGCGATGACATTCGGGTTCAGTTGGGCGGGGACCGCCCCGTAGTACTTCAGGATTTGGCGGATTTCTGTCCATAGGTGGAGGCACAACCCCACCTCGAAGTGCGAGATGGGGAAGGCGAGCTCATCCTCAAAGAATGAGTTGATGGCCTCGCCTGCCGCGGGTCGGCGCGCAGAGAACCCCACGGGGACGTAGTCGGCAATGAAGTCGGCGAGCTCCTGCCCGCTGTTGTTTCCCTTATAGAAGTTGTACTCGGCGAATTGCCGAGCACATTTGGACCTCCCGTCAACGTCGGGTTGCGTCTTACCCATTTTTTCAAAGGCTCTGGAGCGAGTGGAAGTGGCGAGAAGGACAAAGAGGAGAGGGTGTATGTCTGCAGTAAAGGCGATGGCCTGGGGGTAGGTGAGGGGGCCTATTTATAGAAAACGAATATATTTGCCGAGCCGATCGGTCAGTCCGGCTCGCCGACCCTGCGACCCGTTCTATCCTATGGTGAGTTGAATCCAAAGCGCAGCATGTTATGCAGAATCAATAAATAGTTACATTTAAAAAATTGTCCAAGTTATTACAGGCAGTAGATCTCGCAGTTCAGGAAGATGAAAAGCAACAAGAAGTTATTTTAGCGCGCGCGAGCTGGGGGCTGGGGGCGAGTGTCGGTAGGCTCAGCTAGGGAGCCATTTCCATCTACCCCTGCCCCGCGTCCCCATCCCAGGAGGTCGGCGCGGGTTGTTGAACTTGCGGACCAGCTCCAGGTCCTGGTGGATGAATCGCATGTTCTCGCTGATCCTGTCCATGAGCGGGGTGGGGGACGTCATCCCGCTTCCCGAGCCGCGTTTCACCTCATCTGCGAGCAGCACGTAGTCCCGCTCCAGTGCATGCAACCTCTGCTCGCCAGGATCATTCTCTTCTTGCATCCTGCGCAGCGCGCGTCCCTGCTTCTTGAAGACCTCAACGACTCGCCTCCTCAGCTCGGCGGAGTCCAGCGAGATGTCAAGGAAGTTCTCTATCGCGCTGGGATAAGGAGGTGGCGAGTGGCGAGCTAGCTCAGAAGACTCTTCCGCCTCGGATTGGCGGGGGAGACCTGCAAGGACAGTTAATCCTGGTGAATACACAATTGGCGAGTGCTTCAAGAACTAGGCGGGATGGTCCAATAGAAGTGGATCTTACGGGACGGGCTCGGCTGCCCTCGATGGGTGTATGAAGGGGGCCTGGCTAGGTCTTTACCGCGACCTGGAAGTCGAGTTCTTTGAGGGATGAGCTCGAAGCTCGGGATCGGGATGGACCCGGCATCTCCCCCCACGAGTGCAGGTGCAAGTGTGGGCTGCCGAGAAGGTTCACAAGCTGGCGACTCCTGCCTCTGTGAGTCCAGCCTCGTGGTCCCGAAAGGAGGCGACGGGTCGCGCGGGCGAGTAGGGGGAGTTTTGGGCCGCAAGTTGTCGGGGGGAGAGTCGACTCGCGGCGTGGAGGCTTCGCCGCCGGTGTGATGGTTGTCCGGGTCGGCAAGGACCTCGATGATCTCCTTTCTCTTTGGTTTGGGGGCTGACCCAGAATCTGGGGTAGAGGCCGGGTCGCGGTAGACCGACTCGGCAACTTTTGGAGTTGGCTTGGCTTTCTTGGTAGGTTGAGGATTTGAAGACTCGCGTGGCGAGGTGCTGGGATTTATGGCGACCAGGCTGGAAGCGCGAGCGGCGTTGAGCCCGCGAGCACAGTCCAGCCTCTCTTGGAGCTCTTTGGAAAGAGACATCTCGGCAAGGTCAGATTAAGAGGAATAGCAAAGGTCGCCCAGGTACGCAGGCGCATATATATAGCCGATGGTGGATCCCACCAAAAGATTCCCTTGGGCTCGCTGACCCACTCGCCGATCTCTTGGGGTTGGATGTTTCTTACCGAGTTTGGGGCAGTCTCGCAAAGAGCGGGGATTGTGTACAACCCCGTATCCGGCGAGTGGTGTCAACAAGAGTCGGTCCAGCCATTTTGGCGCAGTCCAAGTCCCAGGCGAGTCGGCAGGAGGCAAGGGCTCTATGACCTCGCCGACTCGCCCAGGCGGGAGGGAATATGTGAGGGGCGAGTGGAGCAAGTGGGCTCGCACTCGCCCTAGGGTCTCGACAAGTAGTGGGCAACTCGCCCAGGTACACCAGCACTTGTGCCCTGGTCTTCTTGCGCTTTCTGAGGTATCTTTAGCTCAGCACTTGGCTAAGGAGGGGAAGCGCTCTAAGAACTTCCGGGTGTGTGGTGGGACCTCCGTGCTGGAGCCTTGGGTCTGTTCCTTGTGCTAAGTCTTTGGTCGTTCAACTTGCGAGAGAGAAGTAAGTGTGCGATCACCCCTTCCCCAAGGGTAAAACTCCACAGAGACCGAGTCTTCGGTTTCAACAGCTGACATCCTCACCAAGGCCTTACCACGACCTGTACTATCAGTTCTTGTCCAAGCTCGGTGCCTACGATTTGTACGCTCCAGCTTGCGGAGGAGTGTTGAATGATATATGTAAAGGCTCATTAGTAAAGGCTCATTTAGCCTCTTAACTAAGATGTTTAGTCTCACATCTTGTAATAGGGATTTCTCTCTCTCCCCCCCTATATATTTATACTCACACTTGTAATTTGACATTCAAGAAGTATATACAAGGTTTACTCAACTCTTTTTCAGGAGGCAACGGGTCCAAGTGCGGGGTGCATCCATCACAAAACATCGTAAGTACGTCTCAACCCCTCGATTAAGCACCTCTGTCTGCTTGTCTGTCTGGGGGTGGTGGGCACTGGGCAGTGCTCATACACAGTCGAGTGCCCTGTAGTCGGAAAACCTCCCTCCAGAAGTTGCCCACAAACACAGAATCCCGGTCAGAGATGATGGCGTGAGGAATGTCGTGAAGTCGAACTATCTCCTGTACAAATAAATCAACTATTGATTCCCCCGTATAGGGATGGTGTAACGCCAGAAAGTGCCCGTATTTGGACAGCTTATCCACTACAACCAGGATAACTGTCTGCCCCTGAGATCTTGGTAGGCCGTCGATGAAGTCCATAGAAACTGTGTTCCAAATTTGTTGTGGAATCTCCAGAGGAGTAAGCAGACCTGCGGGCGAAGTGGTCTCATATTTCTGTCACTGGTATATCTCGCACTGTCGCGTGAATTATTGAACATCCTTCAGTTGGCCCTTCCAGAACACATTGGCCCGTATCCTCTGAAGAGTGTGGAGAACGCCCGCATGACCCCCTATC
This sequence comes from Platanthera zijinensis, assembly GCA_039513925.1. Taxonomy (NCBI): domain Eukaryota; kingdom Viridiplantae; phylum Streptophyta; class Magnoliopsida; order Asparagales; family Orchidaceae; genus Platanthera; species Platanthera zijinensis. The sequence goes on along the minus strand of CM077078.1, from coordinate 12,122,666 downwards.
GGCGGTGAATGAAATTTGTGCAACATGGTGATCTTCCATGGTGATGAAGCCGATATGACCACCCTGTCGTGGTAGTATAGGTGTCCACTCTGTAAGTGAAACTCTGGAGTAGTAGTCTGCCCTTGTTGAAGTGACTCCACAATTTGACGTAAATTTGGGTCCAGCAGAATCTCTGCTCGTATGTCATCTAAAGCCCCAGTCAGTGGCCCAGAGATGTGGTGAAGCGTCCCCTCTGGTATGTGGGACAGTGCGTCTGCCACCACATTCTTTTTCCCTTGCTTGTACACGATCTCTTAATCATAGCCCAGCAACCTCGTCACCCACTTCTGCTGCAAAGGAGAAGCCACTCGTTGCTCCAAGAAATGTTTCAGGCTCTGATGATCAATTCATAATTTGAAGTGTCCCCAGAAGATACGGTCGTCATAGGGCCACGACATGTATAATGGCTAGCATTTCCTTTTCGTAGGTCGATAAGCCCAGTGTCCGTGGGGCCAAGGCCTTGCTGAAGAAGGTTATCAGTCGGCCCTCCTGCATGAGGACAACCCCGATCCCGACGCCTGATGCATCGGTCTCCAGGACAAACTCCTTAGTGAAATCGGGTAGGGCGAGCACCGGCGTGGTAGTCATCGCTGTCTTGAGAGCCTGGAACATCGTTTCTGCCTCCTCTTGCCAGCAAAATGCAACCTTATGTAACAACTGTGTGAGCGGTCGCGCTATCTTTCCATAATCTTTCACGAACCGCCGGTAGTAGCCTGTCAGCTCGAGGAAGCCGCGAAGGGCACGAACCGTGCGTGGTCGGGGCCACGTTTGCATGCTCTCAATTTTCTTTGGATCGGCTTGTACCCTTGTTCCGAGACTATATGACACAGTACTCGACCACTGCTTGTCCAAAGGAGCATTTGGATAGCTTGGCGTAGAGCTGGTGTTGTCGGAGAATCGTCAACACTTGCTCCACATCTTTGAGGTGTTCCTGCGAACTGGCGATGTAGATCAAAATATCTCAAAAAATATCAATACAGACCTGCGGAGGAGTCATAAGATCTTGTTCATCACCGCCTAGAAGGTAGATGGTGCGTTGGAGAGCCCGAAGGGCATCACAAGGAACTCGTAGTGGTCGTCGTGGGTTCGGAAGGTTGTCTTGTAGATGTATTCTTCCGTCATTATGATTTGATGGTAGCCCGAGCGCAGATCCAACTTCGTAAACAACCATGCTTCGTGTAGCTCGTCTAGCAGCTCCTCTATCATGGGGATGGGGAACTTGTCCTTGATGGTAGAGTTGTTCAGGCCGCGATAGTCAACATAAAACCTCCACGAACCATCCTTCTTCACCAGAATGATGGGTGAAGAAAAAGAGTTGGTGTTGGGTCTGATGATTCCCGCTGTTAGCATCTCCTTAATGCTCTGCTCTATCTCCGTCTTCTGAATGTGCGGGTGGCGGTAAGGCCAAATATTTGTCGGCTCGGCTCCTACCTTGAAGATGATCTAGTGGTCTCTAAATCATTGTGGCGGAAGCGAATGTGGTTCCTAGAAGATGTCGGAGTCCTGCACTAGCAAGGATTGGATCTGCTCTGGCATTTAATGTGGAGAAGTGGGGAGTGGCGCCAGCTCCATGATCACTGCCATGGGGACTTCTTGGTCCCACAACCTCTCCAAGCAACGAAGGGTGACCTCCTTCATGGGTGAGGTCTTTAGTCCATTCAGGCAGTATCCCTTTCCATCCTGGATGAATTCCATCGACATGTGGTCCCAGTCCAAGGTGACCTTCCCTAACTGTTGTAACCATTGGACTCCCAAGACAATGTTGGACCCCTTGATGGCCAACAAAAAAACCTCCAATCGGCACACGTACCCATGCACCCAAAGTTCCACCCCTCTCCTGACTCCTTCACATTGTAGCTTGTTACTGTCGGCTGCCATAACCTGAAAGGCAACGTCATGATTGATCTCAAGGCCCAGCCGTTAGGCAACGGCGGGGCTGATGAAGTTGTGGGTGCTCCCACTGTCAATTAAAATGGTCACTTTTTGTTGGAGGATCCTTCCGGTGATTCGCATAGTCAAGGGTGTGGTGCCACCCGTTATAGCCTGGACGGATACGCCGAATTCAGCCAGGTCGAGGTCTTCTTCCGATTCATCTTTCTCGCCTTCAACTCTCATGTCTTCTTCTTCCCTCAGCATGTATACTTGGATCATCTGACATTTATGTCCATGGCCATATTTCTCATCGCAGTTAAAACATAGCCCTTTCTCCTGTCCTACTTGTAGCTCGGACCATGTTAGCTTCTTCAACGTCGCCTTTCCTGTCGCATTTTGTTCCTGTCTGGCAGTGGGCGGGTTCGTCGTGTTCTTCCCACTAGCCATCCTTGATCTCTACCGATTAAAGCGCTTCACTTGAATTCGGGCCAAACTGATGGCGTGGTTCAAGTTGCGTGGCATGTACGAGTGTACCACGTCCCGAATGTGCTCCTTCAGTCCGGAAACAAAACAACTCAGGAGTGTCTCTCTCCCCACTGCACCCTGTTCGTCAGTCTTTCAAACTCTGTGCGGTACTCCATTACTGAACCCTTCTGCGTTAATTTTTGGAGAAGTTCCTCGAAATCTTCATATTAAAGAGGCCCAAATTTGGCTGTGAACCCGTCAACGAATTCGGCCCACGGGACATAGTCACGTCCTCGGAGGAACAATTGAGTCCACTGGAACGCATCATCTTCTAGGTGAAAGGACGCCAATCGCGCCCACTGCTCCTCAGAAATCTCCTGGTAGTTGTAAAATAACTCCGCTTTTTGCACTCATTCCACTGTGTCGCCTCCTTTGAAGGTTGGGTAATTCATGCGGGTCATTTTTGGTGGCATGCAAGCTCTCGGGTGTTGCTGGCCGTGTGCTCCATACTCCTGGCCGAATCCAAGAGGTCGTCGACGCTCTGCCAGCCAATTAGGGTATCCTCTTTCCTCTATGTGGTGATAGCCGGCCTTGTTCCCGCTAGAGGTACTCTCAACCGCCTCTTGTCCTACTGTTGACGGCTTGTCCCGATCCCATAGGGTTAGGTAGAAGCCCATCTCGAGGAGGGTAGACCACCTCCTTAGGTCGCTGGTCAATCGGGTCTTCTCGTCCTCTGCCGAGGCCTCCTGGAGATTGGATCGGTCCATGATGTTTGCTTGCTTCCTCTTTCACCGTTGCTTTGCCCTTGACACTTTGGGACAACAGGCTCTTGATTTCCTCCATACAAGCGTTTAGTCGATCCTCCAGACGTTTCTCTGACGCCCTTAATTTTTCTTCGATGGTCGTTACCGTATCTGGGAGCCCGGTGTAATTCTCCTCTAGGGTTGCTAGCCTCGTGGACTCTTCCTAGGAATGAGTCACCATGGTGGCGTTCAATAGGTTAGAGAAAGGTCGCAGGCGGCTTCACGGTAGACGGACGCACGGCGGCTTGCACGTTATAGACGGACGAAGTCAGTCGAGGGTTGAGATATCGGCGCAGAGGGGTCGCAGGATCGTTGCTGAGGGCTTGTTGGGTTGGCGCAGAAGGATCAGCTTGGACGATCGCTGGAAACAGAAGAATCGACGGACTGTCGTTGTAGAAGGATCGACGGACCGCCGATTGTTGGAGAGGGATCGACGGACGACGCTGGAGACGACGTCGTCGGTTGGATCTGGAGTCGACGCACGATGAGGGAGCAACGCAGGCCTTCATGCGGTGCGCTTAATCAATTGGCGGTGCGGCACGGTTCGATTGCGCGCGTCTCGACAAGTAGCGAGGGAGGACGTGTCCCCTAATACCAAATGATATGGATCACAAGGGGAAAAGAGGAGTATAGAAGAAAGAAGAGCAGAATTTGGGTTAGGGTTCAAGAGAAAGAGATGAGAATACCTGAATAGTTCTTTGCATGCCTTCTCCAGACCATCCCTAGAGGTATTTATACCTCTGGGCCAAGAGGGGGTCGGACCCCCCCCCGGTTCAACCCCGCCGCCGTGGAATAATTGAGGGGGGTTGAACCAGTAGGTTCAACCCTATCTTGTGTTGCCTCCTTCCGTCGTCGCGCGTATTGCCGACCCGTGAATCGGTCGTTATGCGGGGTCATAACACAAATCTAGATCTCAAATTGTACGTTTTTCATCTGAATAATCTATGTAGCACGGGGACGGAAACGGGATACGATACGAAACGGATATTGGAAACGTGATTTTTTAAAACAATAAGGATACGGGAAATGTTTTTAATTATTTTGACTCTCTAGACTGAAATTTTGCACTGTTTGGGTTTTTGGAATGATTTGATAATTGGAAAAACAGTGGTGTGGGGAATGCAGAGGGGTGGTCGGATTGGAGGGGCGCTGGCTAGAATTGTGTGTGGAGGGTGTCTACCGGTGCTGGAACAGAAGGCAGGGGCTATAATTGAATGTTGGGGCTGGTCGAATGAAACAGGAAATCAAAACCTAGCTGTATTGAGGATTTGTGACTAGGAGATGGACTGCTAGGGGGGTGGGGATGCGGGCGGGGACTGCAAAGTAAGTGCCTTTAATGGACAGCTACAGACATTACTATATTAATTGGGGCAAAATTAAAATGTAATTACATCAGGTCTAGGTAGTTAATTGGATTAATGAGGGGTAAACAAAGGGTTCGCTGGCCAATACATGTGAGCGTTTTCTGGTGGCTATAAGGTGGTAGCAGGCCAAATGGAGGGAGAAGAAATGTCCTAGGCTTCGGCACCTAGAATCCACGGAAACGGCATCGTGGCATGATCACACGAACTTGGGATTCCAAATTCTGCGATAATCTCAAAATGAACTCCGGATCTTATATTTATAGGCTAAAGAAACACAACGGATGGCTATGATAAGTCAGTACGAGATACACAAAAGGTACGAAAATAGTGTACGAAAAAATATGAAATACATAGGAAAATTGGTATTCAATAAATTGAACTAAAATTTGTAGCATATTTAATTGGTGTTGGTGTTTCTTCCAATAAGTGAGTCAAAGGTTGCATGACTTGATGGCTTAGATATGTTTTTACGAAAAGTTTTGGATCGTTTCTTCCATCTACCAGCCCAGTGAAGATTATAGTAGACCATTCAAAGGACTCAAATTCAAGATTAGCATTCCACCAACTTTCTTTTGTATAAAGATTAATGGAGTACATTTCTTTGAAGAAAAGGAAGTGTTCCCTTTTAAGGGCATGCATCCTAACTTTGCTTATACTCCATATTTAGTTCTACAAGAAAGCCAAAGATCAAGTTCAAGAAAAAATCATTCATTGAATTATAGTACTCTAAAGAGCACCTTGTTTCATATGAGACTTTTGTATTCAGTAAATTGGATTAGTGGAGAGTAAATAAGGGATTGGCTGGCCAACACTTAGGAGAGTGTTTCTCGAGACTAGAAGGTGGTGGTCGACCAAATGGAGGGAGAAATGTCTTAGGCTTCGGCACCGCGGAATGATCACAAAAACTTGACCAAATTCTGTAATAATCTCAAAATGAACTCCAAACCTTATATTTATAGGCTAAAGAAACGCAACGGACGGCTATGATTGGCAGATACGAAATACACAAAAGGTGCGTAAATAGTGTACAAAAAAATATGAAAATACATAGGAAATGTCTTGTTGACGCTTCTGAACGCGACTACGGACTCGAAACGTCCATACAACGATCCTAACTCCTACGAGTGTAAACCTGAGCGGGCTCCGATATGGGTTGGCGTGCCTGAAAAATATGATCTTCATCACTAAGTTAAACAATTTTTTTCTAAGGGGTGGATGAACAACAAGAAAGTGATGAAGCCATACTCTGAAGGTAGTAGGTGAAGAAGATGCAGGACAGGATAAGGTTAACCGATTCCTATGGCTTTGAGCTTGTAATTTTCAAGTTCATCCTCCTTTCAAGTATATCCTTCTCTTTCAGCAAACTTAATCATCATCCCCATTGCATGGTTCTAAAAAACATAGTGGGACCCAGAGAAAAGTATTTTTATAGTTCAAGTTCCTGATAAGTTCATGGACATAATATATAGGATTTGAGGATAATTTCTAGACATCCAAAATATTCCTTAGAGATAGTTGTAGTGATAGGTTTAGGCTCCTTGATTAACAAAGGTAACAAAAGAGCCATCAGCAGCAGTGATCATGTTATTCTAAAGTAACAGCTTGGCTCTCAAAATATGAAGAGATATTGATCATACGATTAATTGCTTCAAAATCGATAACCTATGAGTTTGATGAATATGAAGCATTAAAATTTTCAAAATACAAATACTTATCATATTGAGTCAATGAACACAAACTGAAAGAATTAGACAAAGAGTTGAGGATACAGAGAATTTCCAAAATTTGTTCTTTGTGGGAATGATCATGTTGATCTCTTCAACATCCACAAAGGATGCATCCTTCATGAATCTTGATTAGTAAAATTGGCTTCAGTATTAGTAGTGCATTGGACCTTCTGACACAATTAAGATTTTGTAGCATTTTTAATCGGCGTTCGTGTTTCTTCCAATAAGTGCGTCAAAGATTGCATGACTTGATGGCTTAGATAAGTGTCTTTGTTCAAAAAAATTTGGATCGTTTCTTCCATCTACCAGCCATGTGAAGATCATAGCAGAACCTTCAAAGGATTCAAATTCAAGAATGGCATTCCACCAACTTTCTTTTATGTGTATGATATGATGGACAATATTTCTTTGAAGAAAGGCGTGTGCACTCTTTTAAGGACATGTATCCTAATGTTGTCTATACTCCATATTTAATCGGCAAGAAAGTCAAATATCAAGTTCAAGAAAGAAATCATTCATTTAATTGTAGTATTCTAAAGAGCACTTTGTTTCATGTGAGAGACTTTTGTATTCAGTAAATATTGTGGTTGCAACCCTCGGATTTTAAGTACGCTTGATGTATGGTTTCCCATATACGGATATATCTTTAGATGTAGGGAGGAACATGTTCAGATTCACGCCAAAAATCATTCATTGAATTATTGTATTCAAAAGAGTACTATATTTCATGTGCGAGATTTTGTATTGAGTTACGTAGTGCGTAAATTTGATGTATGGTTTCTCACGTACCTTTTTATGTCCGGAGAAATATGCAACACGTGAAATTCTTATCGATCTCCTATTGCAGCAATCATCCCATACAAGAAATTTTAGGTCATTGACATTAAAAATGAAAGTAAATAAATGGTTTTCCTTGGTCCATTAAGGAAAGCCTTCACGACTTGCGACAACAATTGAAGAGTTATTCAATCAAGGTTGTACAAGGGATTCATACTCTAGAGTCCTTCATTCATATGACAAAGAGATACGGTGGTGATATGAGGGTCGCTGATGATTTTTAAGATTTTATACGTATTTGAGGCTCAAAATGTCAAGCTAGGTGATTGCAATTTGTAGCGAACTTGTAAAGTATGAAATAGGAAGTTACAAAAAAGATTTGACTGACAACGATGCAATACGAAAATTTCCTTTGGCACATCATATCGTACTCCTTTGAATCTTATCCTTAAATTTGGAGTTCTACAAAATGTCATCAGAGAGGTCACCTTGTGGTTTGTGGAAATGGCAAGTCCATTGAGGCATCGTAGTAATACATAATTATTTGTAATGAAATATATATTGTGCGAATGTGAGAGCTATCCGAAAGTTGAAGTTAGTACGAGGCAATGCCGATCAAAGAAAGAATTTAGAATGGTCTAAAGTGTGACGCGGCCAACTATACGGGAATTAATTAATTACACGGGCACGTTAATAAGCGGTGACATAAAAAATTGGCATGACACAAGCTAAAATTAGACTTAAATAAGAGAAAAGTATTTAGACTAAATTTCTATTACTAAATATCATTTGTATTGATTACAAAATTAGCATATATTAGATAAATACATATAAGAGTAATATATATTAAAGGGTAAAGAAAAGACCGACTGTTAGGATCGAGCGGTGCAAACATGAGTCACGCGAGTTAAAAGCATGTGTGTCGTGTAAACCGGAAATGGTGATCACGCTAAGGGGGGAAAGCAGCGCACCACAATATCACTCTTTCTCCCAGTTCACGCGAGAACTCGTTGTAGGCACTGGAAGCTGCTTGACGCTCTTGTCTCCCGAGATCCCAAATCACTTCTGTTTCACGTGATTTCGTCTTCCTTAGAAAGGCAATCCCTTCCTTTCCACTCCTCTTCCTTGTTATGTGAAGTTTTTGCATGCATTGAGTAGAGCAGAAATCCCAGGGTTTGAATTCTTGGGTTTCTTTCAAATCTTTTCTTATTAAAAGTTTTTGAAATGAATTATTGTGCCTTAATTATGATTATTTTTGTGCAAGAGCGACGAAAACTGATTATGATTATTGGTAGCACGATTGTAGGTGACCCAAGTTGCCTTGTTAAAATCATGATCTGCTAAAAAATGATCGACAAGATTCTTCATGCAATTATAGCCATTTTGAATATTTGTTTTGAGACGGGAAAAAAGATGTTCGTGCTTGGTCAAGGCATGCATTTAAGGAAGTGTGGTGGACATAATCTACAATGAAGGGAGATTTTTCTACGGTAAAGGTTCTAAATGGTGACACGAGAGTTGTCAAGTGATGGATATGTACCAATTTTAGCCTAACCAAAAAGAACACACCATTGACGAAATTTGCGAATACAAAAACTATGCAGAGATTATTCAAGGCATCAATTGACGATCTTACTTTATCAGTTGGGCTGGAAAAGGTAGACGGGGCTATCTTAATGTGGTGCAATGGAGTTTGAATGACATTTTCTGTAAGGAACATAGAAAGATTGGTTTGAGTCCGTAACTGTAATTTTTGGGTAAATGTGCAGTTAATGACTTATTGTGCGAAGATATCACGACAATCATGGAAGTGAAAAGCGGCGGTGGCATGAAGTTGACGTATTTGAAGAAGCGATCAACAATGCTATTGAAGGGAATTTTGTTGAATGAGTTAGGGTGCTTGGGGATGAAGTCCAAAGAGATATTTCAAACTTGAACTAAGATAGGTAAGGGTAGAAGTAAGTTGACTGGTGTGTGGCTTGCAACATTATTTGCTGGTGAGATAGGCACTTGAGAACCCGTTGGAGAATAACTCGGTGGATTCCCACCCAAAGGGGAAAATATGCAGAGAATCTTGAATGGTTGTAGATAAGATCACAGAGTTCGGAGAACATTAACTCAATATAGAGGATCATTTGAGGGGATGAAGAGGCAATTGTTGAAGCGGATAAGGGTACGGTTAAAACAATAGTGAGGGAAGTTTGCGAGAAAAGTAGTATATGCCATAAGTAGTTGATAGACATGGTTGATGTGACAACTACAAACTGGACTGGATAAGAAATGTGAGTTGGGAATGAGCTGGCAGCCTGGTAGGGGAATGTCTTGAAGACATATTACTTAGATTTAGGTCCTCCTGTCACCATATAAGCTTAAGAGTGGCATGGAAGTGGTCAAAGAAAAAGTAGAATAACGTTAGGCTTGTAATACGGAGAAATCTGCAACAGGGGCAGGAAAGGATGACAACAGTTTGATTATCACGAGCAAGCTTGTACAAGATGAAATATTTGTACTCAATGAGTATGTGAAACCAAAAATGTAATGAAGCACGATTTGAATTGGTTGTTGGAGGAGATGTTGGAAGCTTTTGTGGTTAATGTGAATAATGAACTCTTGGTCAAGGAGATAATACCACCATTTATTTGTGAGCGTCCTTGGTGATGGTGTACTTCCAACAAGCATAGATTGAAGTCGACTGCACGCGGGAGAGAGCTTTTAGTTGTAGCCTTGTAGGATGGTAGTTCGCTCTATTTTGATACACACCACAGTCAACTCAAAAGGGTCTATGTCTATAGTGAAGATGTGGTGTGAAGTCGAAGTTTTGCAAGGCAAGTGTTTAGATCAGTGCATATTTGAGTTTGTTGAAGGCGAATTGGGCGTGTTACGATCAAAGGAAGGAATATTTGTGAAGGATACGATGGTTCTACGACAAGAGAGTAGTTTTGGATGAATCAATAATAGTAGCGAGTGACATCGAAGTTGTAAAGAGCATTCATATTTGTTAAATGAAATGTCTGAATTTTTGAGGGTTGGTCTGGACAACGTCGCCAGATAGTAGGTACCTAAGGTATTCAGTTTGTTATTGGCTGAAGTGACATTTGGAGATGCAATAGTGTGCATCAAGGAGAAATTGGAGGGCCTAGGTGAGGTGATCCAAGTGAGGACTCCCGAGAGAATACAAACTAGTATGTCATCAAAGAAAACCAAGATAAATTGGTAATAAAACAAGAAAAGGTTTCATTTGTTGTTGCTTAGAATGTTGAAGGCGTGTTAGTCATGTCGAAAAGGTATGAGAAGACACTTGTAGTGGCACATATGTGTGTGGAATGCATTTATTTGGGCGGAATAAATGTGGATTTAATGGAATGTGGGGCGAAGATGAGTTTGGAGAAGTATGTGTTGCTGAGTTCATCTAACAATTTGTCGGTCGTAGGGATGGGGAAGTTTCTTTGATGGTAATGGCATTCACAACGCAACAGTAGATGCAAAAGCACAAAGAGTTTTACTTCTCCGAACTACAAGGACGATAAGAGAAAGTGTTAGTACTTCACCAAATAATGTTGTCATTGAACATGATGGAGACGCCCTTGAACATGATGGTGACGTGCTTGAACGTGATGGCGGCGTGCTTGAACGTGATGGCGGTGTGCTTGAACGTGATGGCGGCGCGCTTGAACGTGATGGCGGCGCGCTTGAACGTGACGGCGGCGCGCTTGAACGTGACGGCGGCGCGCTTGAACGTGACGGCGGCGCGCTTGAACGTGACGGCGACACGCTTGAACGTGACGGCGATGATTTTGAGCGTGACGGCGATGATTTTGAGCGTGACGGCGACGTTCTTGAACGCGACGGCGACGTGCTTGAACGTGAAAGAGACGTGCTTGAACGTGAAAGAGACGTGCTTGAACGTGGCTGCGTCATGCTTGAACGTTAAGACGACATACTTGAATGTGATGGTTACATGTTGAAAGTTCAATTTTCACAGTGGTGTAAGGATAGGGAAAGTGTCATTGTGTCAATGAGGGAGGAGTTAGTTTGGACGTGAATGTAGAGGTTATAATGTCTACGAAACAGAAAGTCATGCGGTTTGGTGAAATATTAGGGTTAGAGGCAACAAGGAGGTAAAGGGATCCAATTACATAGCTTGGTAGATATAGTGATAGTTGTGCAGGTTGGATGAGATTGAGGGTTGCTGTGGAAGGAACCTTGTAGGATGATGGGTCTGGATTGGTATGGAAGCTGATTATGAGATTAGAGTAGTCAGACACGACAAGTCTAAATTTTGTATCCATTACAATATTGATGAGAGAGCATGTAAAATCCTGAGAAAAGGTGCAGTCAGAAATGGTAAGTGGAACTTGGGAGCAAGGGATGGCATAGATGAGTTTTTCAAAGGCTGTGTATCATGACAAAAGAGGTTGTATGCGGAGATGTCTAGCAATGTGAGCCGAGATAAAATTGTGGGTGATGCCTCCATCTACAAGGATAGACTAAAGTGCTATGAATGGAGTTATCATACCCACGGTGCACAATGCGATGTATGTCCAATTAGAGTAAGCAAGGAAAATTCTAGTTAGGACTTAGGAGGTCGTTAAAGGTGGAGTTGTTTGTATGTGGCTCAAGAAGAAAATCATTGAAGTTGTCATCTAGGAAACATGGATTGTAGCAATCAAGGTAACCAACGAGCAAAAGCTTTAGGTAGACCTTTCGCATTCGGTGGATTTTTTTAACGTAGTTGAAGCAGAACCTTTGCTTACAAGATTGTTGCATTGGTGGCGAACAGCATGTGGGTGAGGAGTTTGTGTTTAGGGTATTGACATGTCGAAGGCTGTTTAGGGGTGTAGAAATGTTGGTTCGTGTGGGTGCTACCAACAATGGTGGAGCGAGTGGTGGTGGGTTGGAGATTGAGTTGTGCGACAGTCAGGCAGCGAATCTCAAATTATTGTCTTCGTGCAATTTGATGAGGCCCGCAACTTGTGGCGCTGAAGTTTGGGAGAAAGCATAACCTCTACATGGAGTTTGGGCAAAGCCCAGAGATCAAATAGCTAGGAGAAAAATTGTAAGGAAAAATTATGGTATAATTGGCTAATGTTTCAAAAAAAAACATTGGCAAGCAAGCCAAGCATTACTATTGAATGCTTGCATTAGCTTGGAAAGGGCTTCTTAAAGCATGGTTGTCAGGATCGCGATCCGGATCAAAGGATCTTACGATCCTATGATCCAGATTTTGTAAATCAATCCTGATTTTGTAAAGCGATCATCGATCTGACCCTACTATCCGATCTGATCCTACCACGAAATGATCTCATCTAGAATCTCGATCCTGACAGCTTTGCAGCTTAAAGGTCAGTATGGCGCGATGAGCCAAAATGTGTCTCGAGAAATATGATGAACAAGACCCAAGCTGTAAACTGTGTTTCGTTGTAAATCCATTGAAACAAATCTAAGGTATGATCGTCCATGTAGGAGGAAGTTATGGATAGTGATTATTCATCGAAATTTTACGAAATTAGAAAAGTTGGTCGCTTTGAAGATCCAATCAAATGGTTAAGTGTTGTCGAAGACGCTGAATGGTTGATGCTAGGATGCTACAAGATTGTAGGATAAGGGTGAGGTATGAGGGGATGGAAGTGGTGTTGAATTGAAGAGAAGATGGTCAGGTTGCCTTTTATTTGAAATCATGGAGACAATGGAAAAAAAGAGAGAGTTTACAAGATTTAACTTCATTTGTAAATTTTGATCAAAATGTAATGTTTATTTAGTGTCAATAATCAACTTTATGAGGAGGTACTTAAGTAAATAGCATTTCACTTAAAAAATGAAAGTTGAATTAATAGTCAGCTGAAAAGAGGTCGGCATTCAACCCATCTGCTCGGAAAATGATTTTGACGGTATCCTGTGTCGCGCTCTTGGCAAACACCTTACTCAACAATGTATGCAACAATGTATTTAGGTGAACATTGAAGATATATGAAGCAGTAGAGGGCTGCCATGTTAGAAGTTTATGATGATAAAAATAATAGATAATTCACATTAATTTCATGCAATTCTTTCATTAACATTTAAAAAGAACATAACAAAATGATCACAAAACGATTATTAAAATGCAAATTAATAAAAAGTGGGCTATAAAAATCAATGTAGTTTAAAAAATGTTATCATTACGCAAGCATGGATTGTAGAACAAAGCATACTAAAGCAAAACAATATCTAAACTTTATGACTATATGTCTATATGCCCAACTAACCATAATAAGAGATGCACAAATAAACCATGCTCATACGTTTGACCAACGTCACCACACCTTACCTCTTCATTTCTTCTTGAGGTGCCCGAATTGTGATAGGATACGTGTTTTCAACCACAAAGATATTATGTTATGATATAGATTACTTTCACTTCTAGTATTATATATGTCAAGAGGGAGAATAAGATGGGATGTTTTTCTTCTTAGAAATCCTCCCAATTTTATTGTGTCTATCGCTTCTGACAATCTTCAAAGTAGAGCTAACACTGTTGATTTTGATCTACAACACAATATTTACAGGTGGATCGAGTTTCATTATGTTTTATGATAATTTAACTAATAATCTAGCGTGTGAAAAAACAATTGAAAAATACAAAGATTATAGAACGGCATTGCAAAATACCATCTAAATTTTTTAGAACTATGCATGTACTTCAACATCAAAACAATAATGCACACTAAATATCCTTGACAACCTATGAATTTGACTCCAAAACATAAGAGAGGGCAACTGCTAAAAGTATCTTAGTAATAATTCCACCCAAAGACAAGTGCTCACATATTCCAGCTTGGCTAGAGCTTCTAGAAGCATAGCCAAGATAGCAATGACTTCTCTTCCCTTGTGAGGATAAAATGATAGATGTATTGCAAAGCCAAGGGATTCCTTTTCATGAAAAACAATCTCAAATTAAAGGAGGGCTTGCAAACAACAGCCTAGAAATGGACATAAAAGATCCAATTTCAAATTTGTTAGCAAATATGTATTTCTGTATTTATTTTTGTTATGAGAAATTAATGTTTGTTTTGGTTTGAACTATTATCTTTCATAGCTTCTTATAGTACAAATAGTAGTTAATGTTCCAACAGAAAAATTAATAACAACAAAATAAATTTGAGAAAGCTTATTTCCTTAATACCCTAAAATCAACTCTAGAGATATTCAAGTATAAGTTTAATCAAGATAAATAAACAGCATAGATCCTTTCTTACCCCATTGCATTTGTTATTAATTGATAGGATTCAAAAATAACATCTATGGTGAATCTTCTTGCACTTAGATTAAACTGATTCTTGAGATTTTTGTGTTCCATTGGATAGCATCTCTGACCACTTCATTGTATGGCACACAATATCACATAATTTATTGAAATTGAAGCATGTGAAAATGGAGATTGGTAAGACCAGAGTTGGGTTGTTTATAATATGAAATTGACCTTCACATAGGTTTTCGCTGGATAAATTACATGGTTAAATAAGTAAACAATTGAGAGTGCAATTATGGTTTATCCAAGAAATTCTGGGCACTGCAATTTGGGCCTCAAGTGAACAAACAGCTATTTCACTAGTTGAATCTTCATGTTTTGTGCATCAAAACAATCACCATACAAGATATCCTACTATGAAATTCAGTTTGACATTTAAAGATTTACCCCAAGGCAATTTCACTGACCCAATACCAATGAGATAATGACTCATTACACGAGCATGCCAATCAAAATGTAATTTAACTAGATATCTTAAGCACCATTTTCATGTGAACCTTTGGCAGACCATATTTGGTTATTTCAGTAATCCTCAATGCGCCTAAAATAACTAGCATAAAATTAAGTCCCAAGTTTAACAGGCTAAAAACTGAGCTCATATTCTGTCTTTTAAGATAAGTTTTTGATATCATGTCAACAAATGCTTGTTAATAACACTAACGCGGATGATGAAAAGGAAAGCAAACAATAGCTCTCAAGGTGATTATTCGTCAATTTGTAGCACAAATCCTCAAACCGTCCATAAAAAACATAAGAGAATGCATAGCAAAACAAGAGCAATAAGCAAAACAAATGACAATTTTACATACACAACAGCAGACATTACAAATTCACCTGCTCATTATAATCAGTCTGCACTATGTCACTTTGAATATTTGGCGTTGGCTCTTCATTAGATTCAGAAACCAACGCTTGGCACGCAGCACTGTATTTGCCCACAGCGGCAGCAACATCAACTGGAGCTTTCATCTCAGGAGTGGCGGTATAGTAATCCGAATCCATGATTTTTTTCAGTTTTTCTCTCAGGGATGCATCTGCATAATAGTAAAAGTTAAACAGATATAAAGGAAGAGTTATTAAAAATGAGAAGAGGGTCGTACAGGTAACAGAAGAATCCGCGGCAATGGCCTGATGGGCTCCCTCTAGCCAAAGTTTAGCGTGCTGAAGGCATCCCTGGAGTGCGCTCCGGTGAGATATTCCTGAGTACAGTGGCCTTGAAGTAACCATTCCTCCGAGAGCAGAGATCATATCTAGGTCCGTCTCTCCCGAGCAGCTCAACGGCGTCGTCCGTGACATAATCGTACGTCAGGCAGCAGACACGCTCATGGGTCCTCATCAGCATCATCGACGTGAACTCGCTCTGGGGCTTCACGTCGAAGAGACAACCGAAGTACAGTAGGGCAAGCAATCCCTCGACGGCGGAATCAATCGACGATGAAGCATCCTCCGCCTCCTCCGCCGGCGTGGGGTTAGGGTTCTCTGCGGAGGTGCCGGAGGCGGAGACTCCGGCGAGAACGAGCTCCTCCTGGACGGCGGCGGCAAGCGGCGACCGAAGCTTCTCGTACTCGTCTATGAGCGCTACAACGCCGGGCCTGGACCGAAGAACTTCTTCCTGCTCCTTGTTTAGGGTTTTGCCCTGTGCGACGCTGGCCTCCATCTGAAGGATGCGGTTGTACTTCTTGCGCAACGCGCGGAGCCGCTTGTTCATCAGATTCAGAACCGGACCGTCCGCCGCCGACTCGGAACACGAAGGAGACATCGTCGACGCCATGGCAGCAACTGACTCCTCAATCTCCGATGAGATATGGCTCGCCGCTCGCCGGCTATTTAATTTATAAAGCTCCTGGGGAATCGAGGGAAAGATACGGGAAGGCGAAGAGACGCCCTTATATAAAGCTCCAAGCAAGGTTGTGGGATCAAATATTCTCCAAACTCTTATGTTAAGGCTTAAGAGGAGTGATAAGACCATATGCTTTTCAATTTACACTATTTTATTGTTTGCGTTAAATGAATATAAATGTTTTTTTTTTCAATTTACCATTCTCTTTTCTTGATCAGGTTCCCTTGAGATTTCCGGAATCAAGTCAACGGAGCCGAGTAACCATGAAAGCATAATCGTGCAAATGCAAGCACGCTCGTGCGGGCGTCGCACCAGGGCAGGAGCGTCGCGCGCGTATCGCCCGTTAGCGCGTAAGCGACTGTTATAACGTCTCGTTTCACCTTTCGTGGATACAACAACACTAGGTCTTACGCGGACTGTTACCGGGATGCAGTCCAAGCACACCAACCCCCTCTCCAGCCCACTGGTGGGTTGTTGCTGGTCACAGTCTTCCTTTGATGAGTGAAACTCTCCGGTTAAGCGGACGGCACGGGAACTTTCCAGGAGGTCACCCATCTCAGTACTACTTCAGCCCGAGCACGCTTAACAATAGAGTTTTTCAACTTCTCATCACCAATTGAGCTAGGATGGGTGATCTCCTGGGAAGTGCTCGTGTTGTCTGCTTAACCGGAGAGTTTCGCTCATCAAAGGGAGATTGTGGCCACCAACAACCCGCCAGTGGGCTGGAGAGGGGGTGGGGTGTTTGGGCTGCAGCCCGGTAACGATCCACGTAAGGTCTGGTGGTGTTGTGATCCACGAAAGATGGAATGGGACGTTATAATAAAAAGTGCACTTTTTATTGTAACGACCCTAGCCGATCCAACGTGACAATGTCACGGGTCCGCTCTAGACGACGTTACTGGGTTGCAGCCCAAGCACCTCAACCCCTCTCCATCCACTAGCGGGTTGGTGGTGGTCACAGCCTCCCTTTGAAGAGCGAACTCGATAATTAAGTTGGGTCGTACTAGGACTTCCCAGGAGGTCACCCATCTCAGTACTACTCTCGTCCAAACACGCTTAACTATGGAGTTCCTTCACTTTTCATCGTCAATTGAGTTGTTTGTAACGCCCCAAGTTTCTTTGGGCAGAGAAAGTTACTGCGTGGCGATAACGATACCGCGTGGCGGTAGTGTCAGGCGTCGAGTAAGGCGTTTTGACTCGACGGATTGTCCACCGCGCGGCGGTAGGGTGTTATCGCGCGGAGGTAGCTAGGCTATTTATTTGTCTAGCCTCTCGGGAAGTTATCGCCCAGCGGTAGCTTGGGCAATTTATTTAGCTAAGCTCTCGGGTTTCTACCACGCGGCGGTAGTAACTGTCGCGCGGCAGTAGCGGAAGCGGTCGTGCCCTAACTGTTGCTAGCTAGCGTGTGACATTAGTATCCTATCGCGCGTCGATAGCGAAGCAGTAACTGCGTGCCCACGTGTCGGCATGTGATTGGAGGACCTGGGCGGTGGCACGTGAAACGAGGCATTGATTAACGATACCGCGCGGTGGTAGTCCGATATAAAGTCTTGGAAGTGACCATCTCTCCTTATTTCTTTGGAAACTTTGGGCTGAGTGACTGCAGCAGGAAGAGAGAAGTTCGATCGAAGGAGATCTTGCCGTCGTAGGAGTTTCGAGGCTCAAATTCGCGGGACAACTTCGGATCCAAGGAAGCAAAGCCAAAACGGTCGTTTCCATCGGCTAGAATCTCTTCCATGGCGCTGAAACGGACTTCTAGGGTAATGATACTCTTCTTTGGACATGTGAAGTCCTTCGCTTTGGCATTTGAGGGCAGACGGTCCACAAACACGTGGAAATGGTTCTCCCAACGGGTAGATCCGCGTATCCCCGTTAGTTTTGCATTTAGATCCGGAATGGAAGTACAAAATAGTCATGTTGTGTGAAGCTCATCCAGACAGGTTGGTCTGGATTGATAATGATTGTATGTTTTGTATGCCGGAGAAGACTCTGTGGTAATTGTGTAGATTTCGGAGTTGCGGGGTGTGCAGATAGCTGCGTTAAGAGTATTGGAGGCAGACTCCAGGAAAACACCTGAAATTGGGGGAAGAATCGATAGTTTGTCCCCTATCGTGCGACGGTAGTGCTGCTGCCGGCGATAGCTCCCAGTGAGCGTTGTATTGATTGTGATGTCTGTCTCTTGGAGACCTGGGGACCATTTGTTGATGCTTGTCTCTTGAAGACCTGGTGGCCAGCATGTGAGAGTTGAGAGCCTGTGTGGCCCAGCTTAGGTAGTCGTGAGTGCCAGCCTTAGAACATAACAGAGTTATGTATAATTGTGAATGGGAAAGGGGAGGCTGACCCGCATCGTGGCTTGTTGCGCTCGGTAATTTAAGCAACGGGAAATAGCTGAATTGTACCCAGCCCTATGACATTCGACTTGGAGCGAGTCAACGAGTGTATCTGGGGGATCACCGTGACTTTGTCGTAGCCATAGAGGCGAGTATTTGGCTTCGGCCCTGAAAGAATTGAGAATGCTCAAGTTATGCTAACCATCACTGAGAACGGGGGTGGGATCCTGAGAATTCTGGTACACCGATAATGTGCCCTGAGTGCACGGGGCGTGTAGCCGGCAGTGACAATGTTTGTGGTGATATGTACTTAAGTTACACGTTCTATGTACAACCCCATATCCGGCCGAGCGGGATCCTCCCCATGTGGCGGGCTTGGGGCGTGCTATGAGCGACATGTGGTACAGTCCCGTTCGAAGACGTGTGGGTGCTCGTGCACGTGTGCGACGGTTTATGTGCATAGCTTTGTAATAAATATATATAGGTTTGATATTATAATATATATATATATTATAATATATATATATATATTATATTATATTATATATATTTTAGACTATATATATGAGATTATATATGAAGAAAGGGGGGTACGGGCTGAACAAAAAAAAGAAGAAAGAAACCAAAATAAAAAGGTGTGGGGGGAAGAAAAGGGCAGACGAGTACAGGGAAAAGGGGGCAGAAAAGATAAAAAGAGGAAGAGAAGGAGCACAGTCGGCCCTCCTCTCCTCGTCGCTGCCGCCTAGGGCAAAGCAAGCCCCTCTCCTCTCCCGTCGCAGGCTAGGAAGAGCAAGCTCGACGCCGCCCGCCCCTCTCTCTCTCTCTCTCTCTCTCGTCGGCCTGGAGCGTCACAAGCTGCCCGCCCCTCTCCCTCTCCCTCTCGTCGGCCACCTGGAGCGGCACAAGCCGCCTCCCTCTCCCTCCCGTCGGCCACCTGGAGCGGCACAAGCCGCCTCCCTCTCCCTCCCGTCGGCCACCTGGAGCGGCACAAGCCGCCTCTCTCTCCCTCTCGGTCTTACTCTCGGCATGGAGCAGCAAAGGGCTCAAGCCCGGCCTCTCCCTCTTCCTCTCGGCATGGAGCAGCACGGCTCAAGCCCGGCCGCCTTTCACTCCCTCTCGGCCTGGAGCAGCCCGACCCCCCTTCCCTCCCTCTCGGTCGTACTCTCGGCATGGAGCAGCAAATGGCTCAAGCCTGGCCTCTCCCTCTTCCTCTCGGCATGGAGCAGCACGGCTCAAGCCCGGCGCCTTTCACTCCCTCTCGGCCTGGAGCAGCCCGGCCCCCCTTCCCTCCCTCTCGGTTTTCCTCTCACACGCCGCCTCGAGCAAGGCTCGGCCTAGAAGGGAGGCCGGCCACCGCCATCGCCGCCTAGAGCAAGGCTCGGCCTAGAAGGGAGGCCGGCCACCGCCATCGCCGCCTAGAGCAAGGCTCGGCCAAGAAGGGAGGCCGGTCGCTGGCATCGCCGCCTCGAGCAAGGCTCGGCCCCCTCTTCCCGTCGTTACCTCCAGCTGGGCCGAGCTCCTCTCGACCCCTCTCCCTGTCGCCGCCAAAGCATGGCCCAAGCTCGACCCTCTTCCTCGACTCTGTCTGTGACAAGGTCGAGCTCAACCACCTCCTCGAAGTCGGCTGCATCTGGGTCAGCCCTAGCTTTCTCTTCACCACAGCCGCACGGAGCAAGATCGGCTGAGAGCTCCTCTCCCGGCATCGTCTTTAGCAAAAACAGCCCGGAGCTCCTCTCCCGGCATCGCCGTCAAGCACGTGTCAAGGGTAACGATGTTTCTACTCGGGCAGGTGAAGCCCTCGATTTACATTTGCATGGAAGCCCCTCTCCACCAACGGGTGGGGGAAGGGAGCTCTCTGACGGGTTGACGTGTACGTCCCCGCTATTAATTGCATCTAGTATCCGGAAGTGCGAGTACGGATTTAGGTATGCTGTGTGAAGCCCATCCGGACGTATGAGCCGAATTGGTGATGTTCTGTGTGAAGCCCGTCCGGACGTATGAGCCGAATTGGTGATGTTCTGGGGTTCCCGGAGAAGACTCCGAGGAAGTTGGATATTATCTATTTGCAGGGAATGCGCACCGTAGCCCCGCAAAAGAGGTGTACGGAATATATTTGGCCGGCTTATGTTAGCCTACTGTTGTTCAGCTGGCAGTCGTTTGTCGAGACATTGGTGTACAGGTGCTGCAGTAGCAAGCGGGAAGTAGTGGGCTTAAGCCCAAGCTTGTGCCGGCCCTCGAAGGCCTAGTTTGTTTATATTGTCGGCCTGCGTGCCGATGTATGAAATTTATATTCCTGAAAATTTATAATCTGTGATGCTCTGTGAATGTATGGTTTACTCTCTTTGTCTTGGGTGAGTGGTGTGCTCGTGAACCGCTCGTCCCGTGGGCGTGGGAGCCCCGAGGTTTATGCCGGGAAAGCCCCTGATGGCACGTTGACAGCCTTTTAGGGTAGCGGAGTCGCGCTATCTGCAGCCCAGTTGGGCAACGTGTTGTAGAATTGATCGGCGATGTTGCGCCTTTAGTAGGGCGGGTGAGGAGCATTTTGTATAGACCCAAGGAGACAAATCTGGATAGGAGAGGGTTGGTCTTGAGACCCTCCTTAGATGTTCCGGTCGGCCAAGAGCGCCCTCCGAAGGTGTCTTAGCTCAGCCTTTAGCTTGGGAGGGGAAGAGTTTGTTAGTCTTTCGGGTATGCGGTGGGACCTCCACGCTGAGACCTTGGGTCTGTCTCTTACGTTCCTAGTCTAGAGCCTAGATTGTTCATTTGAGTGTAGTAGGTGTGCGGTCACCCCTCTTTTGGGACCTCGAACTCCACAGAAGCCAATTTTTGCTTCGGTCATTTTTGGCTTCAACATTCTAGATACCAATATTTGATTATACTGATGTCTGTAGGGAAAGAGCACCGTCACCCCGAGTGAGGGGTGGAGTCATTATAATTTGGTCAGCTAATGTTGGCCGTTGCAATTGTTTGTCACCGTGCGGTGGAATGTTTTATGCAGGTGCAGCCGAATCAAGTGGGAAATAGCAGGCTGGAGCCCAGGATTGCTAAGCTGGCCCTTGAAGGCCAAAAGCGAATTACCCGTTTACTTTATCGTTCATGTGACAGCCTGCGTGTCGATGTATGCAAGAAAATGTCATTTAAGTTGAACAATGTAAGGCCTTAAGGCCAATACTATTTGTGTATTTGGTTTATCATTCTTACTTTTATGTTAGTGGACATTCAATTAGTTGGGTTCCCTTTTAACATTTAGATTACTTCTGCTAGAATGCACTGTGTTAGGATGCGTGATTTTGGATTATGGTTTCAATTAGTAACTTCTTTGACTGTTCGTAGTATATGGCGTCGGACCCCGACCGGACCTTCTGTTATATGTTATGTGGCGGACGAGGGTATAACAGCTGCCACCACCATTGGTCGTCGTCATTCGCCGCCGCCGCAGCCGGCAACTTGCCCAGGCTGTCCGGACAGCCCGAGGGGCATGTTCGTTTTTTTCATGAAAATTAGTGATCTATGTGACTGAAATGGAGCGACGTCATTTTTCACCTCAAAATCTATCAGGAGGCAATTACCAGTATTGCCCTCCAGAAAACTATAAAAAAGCTCGCATGCCTTCATTTGAAGACGACAACTTTAGAGACTATTGAGAGCTTTGAGGTTCTCTGACGAGAACGTGGGACTTAGATCGTTTTTCGCTTGGAATTCGCTCTGCTCCCTCTTTAGCGTGCATAATGCACGACTCTCACTTGGACGATTTTGTGAGCCCGTGAGAAGACGCTGGAATTTGTTTTTGCGGGTGCTGGTGTGAAGGCCTCACAAGGCTTCAAGAACTTGGCATCCTTCCCCGCAAAAGCGCTCTCATCATGACTCCGGCTCTACCGGAGTGTTTTCATCAAGGCATAGTGATGAGAACTGCACGATGCCCGATGCTCAGTGGGTGATGAGAACTATTGAGGGTTTCTTATCAAGGGTTGCGGGTTCGAAACCTAGCTCCAACAACCTACTGTTGTTGAGAAACAGACACAGTGATTTGGTTGGGGTGTACGGGTTGCAGCCCTTGTGTTGGGCTGAACCACCATATGCAAGCAAGCTTCGTGTGGGTCGGCGATTTTGGATGCAAGCAATATCCAAGTCGTTACACTTCCACCATGGGTCCCCGCTCCCTCCCCAGGTCATGGCACACCCCATCTCGCACAGGTTCAAGCTAACGCACTTCGAGGCCTTCGATGGAGAAGAGGACCCATTAGAACATGTGAATCATTTCGAGACAATCATGCGCCTCTTCAGCGCGCCGGATCAACTATTGTGTCAAGTCTTCCCCATAACTCTAAATGGGCAAGCACGCACGTGGTTCCACTCCCTATGAGAGGGGCAATCCACAACTTTGGGGATCTTACCCGCCTCTTCACTGATCAATTCATAGCCAAGCGCGAGTCATCAGATATCCATCGCATCCCTCCGTCACCCGCCAAAACAAGGGAGAATTGCTCAAGTATTTCTTCCATCGCTTCACCTCCGAGGCGTGATTGATCCTAGGAATCGACCCGGAGCTTCTTCGTGGCGTCTTCCTTAAAGGACTCTGCCCAAGCAAATTCTACTCTGCCCTAATGAGGGAGACAGTCCCCAGCTATACTGACCTTGTTCACCGGGACGAAGCACAAATCGTGGCCAACGAAGCCATCGAATCCCACCGCCAGTAATTTGAAGGGTCTTCTAAGCAGAAGAGGGAGTCGGAACCCGCGCCTCCAACACGCTGTCGAAACGATGACTGCTGTAACACTTCTCGCCAGGACCAAGTACCTCGCCGGCACTGGTAATTTACCCCGTTGAATACCGCTCGGGCACAGGTACTCTTGGTCATCCAAGACTCAGGCATGCTCTGACGCCCGAAGTCATTGTCCCCAAATCGAGGGGACCAAACACAATATTGCGAGTTTCACAATAGGAATGGGCACAATACGGAGGACTGCACCCGGCTGAAGGAGGAGATCAAGCACCTCATCCAGCAAGGGCATCTCGGGAGATACTTGCAAAACCAAGTACCCAATCAGCCC
Source organism: Platanthera zijinensis (assembly GCA_039513925.1). NCBI lineage: Eukaryota > Viridiplantae > Streptophyta > Magnoliopsida > Asparagales > Orchidaceae > Platanthera > Platanthera zijinensis. The sequence goes on along the minus strand of CM077078.1, from coordinate 12,099,110 downwards.
CCATCGCACCAACCTGGATAAGAACAGCCCATGTCATGCCAATGCGCACAGGGGGCATTCAAATAGCCGGGAAGTTCGGAACCATCGTCGGCTATCCCTTCTAAATTCTCTCTGTCGCTCAACAAGAAAAGAGCCCAGAGGACCCAAGGCCACAAGGGGATACCGCCATCAGCTTCGGGGATAAGGACCTGAAAGGTGTGGGCACACCGCACCAAGACCCCCTCATCATCAGTGTGGAAATCGACGATCCATGCTTTAGGGTAAAGCAGATATTGATCGACACTGGGAGCTCGATGGATATCTTGTTAGAATCAACACTACTCAGCATGAAGATCCCACGAGAACGCCTTGAGCCTGCAACTGGACCGCTATGCTGCTTCGACAGCACGCTTGTACCCGTACGGGGAACGATCACTCTACATGTCACTCTAAGTGAATTCCTAAGGCAAGCAACCCGGGATATCCAGTTCGTAGTAGTCGACTCTAGTTCTGCGTACAATGCTATTTTTGATAGGCCACTCCAGACGCTCTTCAAGACAATTCCCTACATTTTGCACCTAGCACTGAAGCGCGTCACCTCAGGCAGTGTAGTTATCGCACGAGACGATCAGGAGACAACACGACTTTGTTACCTTCAACAAGCGTACCCCAGGCAAGACCATGGTCAAGTAAGCCTGAGCAAGGCCTAAGCCGGCGCGCCCCTATTGTTTACTGATTTCCCAATTTCCGTTCCGCAGGATAAACAACAAAAGTGGACTCGCAAGCACCTATATCTTCCTTTTCAGTAATACAGTGTCTGTTTTTTCTTCCACTGCAAACAGTTCATCGCAAGGCGAGATTGGTGAAAGGCTCTCTACACCTCTCATGCGAGATTGTCGCAAGCTTTTCTGCACCTCGGGCAAGATTGGTGAAAGCCTTTTTGCACCTCCACCTGGACGGACCTCGGTCCTCCCAGAAGAGACGGACAAAGGTCTATTTGCACCACCTCCTAAGCGAGATGGACAAAGGTTCATCTACACCTTCACTTGGACGAACCCCGATTCTCCTGAAATGCAAATAAACAAATGTTCTTCGCTACCTCCACCCAAACAGACCCCACTACTCCTAAGGCGCAAACAAACAAAGGTTCTTCGTTAACTCCACTTGGACGAACACTAGTTCTCTTAAGCCGCGAACGAACACAGGTTCTTCTCCACCTCCACTTGGACGAACCCCAATTCTCTCAAGACACGAACAAACACAGGTTCTTCTCCACCTCCACTTGGACGAACTCCGGTTCTCTTAAGGCATGAACGAACACAGGTTCTTCGCCACCTCCACTTCAATGGACCCCAGTTCTCCTGTGGCGCGAACGAACAAATGTTCTTTTCCACCTCAACTTTGACGGACCTCAGTCCTCCTGAGGCGCAAACAAATACAGGTTCTGTAACATCCCATTTATGAGCTAGACCCCTCATACGTGTTTTGTGTCACCTCAGGTGGCTTAAGCCTGATAGGAAAGTTTGGGAGAGAGAGAGAGCCTGGGGTTACAGGGGTGGCTAGTAGGTCCGGACGGTCATGTAAACTCGATGAATCGTCGAGTGGACTCGACAAATCATCGAGTAATCTTGACGAATCGTCAAGCGAACTCGATGAATGGAATGGTCGAGTGGACCCGACGAACCGTCGAGTGTCACTCAATGAAGAGTCAAGTAAACTCAAAGAATCGTTGAGTGAACTCGACGAATGGGATGGTCAGGTGAACTCGACGAACCGTCGAGTGTTACTCGACGAACCGTCGAGTGTTACTCGACGAACCGTCGAGTGTTACTCGACGAACCGTCGAGTGTTACTCGACGAACCGTCGAGTGTTACTCGACGAACCGTCGAGTGAACTCGACGAACCTTCGAGTGAACTCGACGAACCGTCGAGTGGACTCGACAAATGGACTTGATGTTTCAATTTAAGTTATGCCTGAAAAACCGAGTGAGGTCCTGTGAGCAGTGCGGAATGTTCTGCTCCGAATCCTCCTTCCATTTTCTTCCGATGAGGCATATGGCATGACTTTGCTCATGCTTATTTAAGTACATATTGTTAGGGTATTTTGTTATATGTCCGCGCGTGTGAGGACCGACTCGGAACGACCCAATGGGTTTCGTGTCACTAGGGTGTAACGGCTCTACGCTGGAGATACTATATAAGGCCATTCCACATTTGATGAGCCTTAGTGGACTATCTTGAGCGGAGCCTCAACACATATGACCAATCACTGCTCTTTCCAAAGTTGGGAGGTGGTTTTGGTCCAATAAGAAAGTTACATGTAACACATGTCATTCAAAGGTATGAAAGGGATTTTTCCCATCACTCTAGAACCGATTAAAGCCTTCCTCCTCCCTGACTTTTCCTTACCACTCCAGAACAGAGACCAGAAAATTTTTTGGAAGAACGAAGCACGGAGCAAGTCGTCGGAAGCCGAGCACCGCCATGCCGCCAAGGAGAAGAACATGTTCCATGGCCAAAAATCATGTGAGCTTCCTACCATCTCCTTTGGTGTTAGATTTTTAGATCGGAAATTATGAGAGGCATCGGGCTCAATAGAGCTTGATTTCAGTGAGTTAATGGAGTTTTCTATGAAGATGTCATGCTAGAACTTCCATTTTAGGGCGTCGATCGCCACAAAAATATCTTCGATCATTTCCTCTCTTCATTACAAAGATAGCAGATTTGATTTTGTGAAGAACAGTGGTCTAATGAGGGAGAAATGGAGGAGAGAAGTTGAACGCATATTGTGCTTGGCTGGACGAAGAAGATGAATAGATGTTGTATATATTGTCTTTAAGATTCGTGCAGAAACTCTACTTTATCTTTAGACAAAAAATCTGTTTTGTACGCGTGACGAACTTCAAGCCTGATTTTAGGTATGATACGGTCAGATTTAGGTCTTGGGCTCAACATGAAAGTTGTAGCCCTCAGGAAAAAATTTCCAATGAATAGTTGCTCATTTTCTGGGGAGCTCTGTAGCTCTCTAAAAGTGAGTTCGAAATTACTGTCCTGAAATTTATTAACTTGTAAGTGCAGAGCAGATTCTATCCATGTTTGCGCAGCCGTGTTCAAACCCAATTTTATGCATAATAGACTTAGATCTGGACCTGGGACTTTACAGGAAAGTTGTAGCCCTTGGAAATACTTTTCCGGAATGAGGTTAAACTTAATTTTTGGTGGTCTATAGCTCCGGAAAATCCAATTTTCGTAAGCTGTCATAAATGTACAGATTTTGATGTATCATGAATTTTTCTAAAATTGTTCATCAAAAGCTTTGGAATATTGGTAGATAAATTCTTGATGACAATGTGGACATATCTATCAATTTTTATAATTTTTAGATACCCTTGATGTGAATTTGTCAATTTTATGTTATGATTTATTGTGATGTAAATGGTTATTCTGATTATCCAAATGAGCTGGAATTTTGTGTAAGCGCTCAAGATGTTAACCATGACATGTGGTACAAATTTTTCAGGGGATTTGGATTGATATAGCCACTTAATTAATCACTGGTTTGATAACTTGTGGGTAATTGTAGGATATGTTGTATCCTAGGTTGTATTGTGCAATGACGCGATTGGACGTCCTTGGGAGCTTCTTGGCTCGTTGGTACATAAGGATTGCATGGTGTGTATGTCGATACACGATTGTTGAATGATCCTGAGTTGAGGACTACTTGTGGTAGGTATACGGGCTTACCTAACGTCACACCGACGAAAGCTGACAGATAGACCTTAACTGGTTAGACTAGGTTCTTTGGTGCTTACTTCCCAAGGATCCCTTTTGTGCCAATTGAGTCGGTTGGGCTGGGCTCTTTAGTACTTACTTCCCAAAGACCCCTTCCGTGTTGTTCATGCCTGTTTGACTAGGCTCTTGGAGTTTACTTCCCAAGAACCCTTTTGTGATGTAGTACGCAAGAGCTCCGTTGTTGGTGTTGTTAGCATTGAGTCGCACAGAGGCCTATGTCTGGTAGTGTATATGCCCGCCTAGTAGTAGAGATGCCCGCTCTGCTATCACTATTTGGCCACAGCGGGTGATGCCTGAGTGGTTCGCTACCTCTCGAAGAGTGAGAGCTATAGGTCTATGTCGACATAGCAAATTAGAGTGTGTGTGTGTAAACATGGGTGCGTCATCATACATTCATTGCATTGCACTGCATAATCATCATCATATAAATTAGTATAAGCTATTTATATGATGAGTTACTATTTATTGTTCTAGACTCTTAACTTATAAGCTTGTATGAGCATCCTTATAAGTTAAGTTCAATTCAATTTGTTATATATTATGCTCTTTGTTACACTGCTAGTATAGATATGTTCATATACACATGTATATGTCTCATATTATTACCTGCTTACTTATTGAACTGTTGATATATTTAACTGCTACTTTAATAATATCATCATGTCACCTGCTTGTTATATTACTGATTATATTGTGCCCACTCTTTCTTCCTTCCGCCCGGTGCCCGAGAGTTGTCAGAGTTAGAAGATGTGAAACCACTTAGTTTTTATGACTAACGGTTGCTACACCCACCTTTTTAGGAGGACACCCCGCAGACAGAGCAGCATCAGCACCCCGTGCAGGAGGGTAGCCTGGCCAGTGAGACATGGCTTGATACTACAATTCCATCGCTTCCCTTAGTGACAGATGTGAATAAGCGTTTTTATTGTAGCCCCTTGGGGTATTTTTGTACTTTGATATTTACAAGAGCTTTTGTATAGCTTCATGTCTATTGTTTATTTCTGGACTTTTACTTATTGTGGATTTTTACTTTTGTGTTATTCTTTTATTGATGACTAACAATGTGATATTGGAAATTAGCCGGCAGAACAGGCGACTTGTGGTACAAATTAGCTTGTGTGTTGATGCAACCGCAAGACAGTTATTCTGGGCATAAGACTACCCTCGGTCGTGTCTTGTGTTCAGAGAGGGGGGTTTCATAGGTTCTTCACCACCTCCACTTGGACGGACCCTAGTTCTCCTAAGGCGCGAACGAACAAAGGTTCTTCGCCACCTCCACTTAGACGAACCTCGATTCTCCTGAGACGCGAACAAACACAGGCTCTTCACCACCTGCACTTGAACGAATCCTGATTCTCCTATGGAGCAAATGAACAAAGGCTCTTCACGACCTCTGTATGAACGAACTCCGGTTCTCCTAAAGGCTCGAACAAAGATTCTCCTCCATCCCCGCTCAAGGAACGAGTCGAAAAGGTCACATCACCTCCAAATCCTCAACGGTCCACGACTCTCCCGAAAACGTGGATAAACAAGCAGCACTCAAGCAAGGCGCTGCCCTGTCAAAGAAAACAAGCACGCGCTAAAACACAACCAAAGCAAACGAGTCCAAAATGGAACTCCACTCAAATGAAAAGATGTCGCATGAGCTACATGATCGTAAAAGACAAAAGCATACAACATCGCAAAAGCACACCTACAACAAGGAAAAAGGAGAAAGCTCGAGCAAACATGGGAATAAGAGGTCCCAAGGATCATCCATACACGACAGTATCAGCGTCGTCATCCGAAGCATCCTCCACGCCCAAGGCTTCGCGCTCCGGAAACCTTTGAGCTGCTCGAAACCCCTTGTCGAAGCCCAAGAAGTACGTAGTTTCACTCTCATCCTCTACAAGCGGATCAACCTCTGTCGCCATCATCTCGGAGCGCGCCCCCTCCGCAATACGGGACCGCTCCACCTCGAAATCGCGAGAAGCCCTGAACTCAACCACCATAGTCGCACGCACGACCTCAACCTCCTACCGCTCTGAAAGTAGTCGAGCATTCTCTTCCTTCAACTGCTTGATCTCCGCCTCCTGTTGTCACATTGCGTCATCAATCGCATCGGTGCGATGGACCACCTCCACCGCCTCAGCAGAAGCCAACCTCCAGCAAAGAGACCCGATCTCAAAGTCGGTGGCGCTGAGCTTGGCCCGAAGAGACTTCACCACGGATTGAGAAGAGGACAACTGGGATTCACAATTGACCAACCGGGAGGTGACCTCCTTCTTCTTCCCCTGGGATTCTGTCAATGAATCCTCGTGAAAGTGAGGGGATAAGTTGTAAGCTACTCTAGAGGGGGGGTGAATAGAGTATTCAAAATTTTATGAACACTTAGTCAGCTCCCTTGGAGTATATTTGCGGAATAGAAAATCTGATACTTGAACCCTAAGAGCCTAACACAGTGAGGTGCACAAGTGAAAGAGTTAATCTGAAATTTCAGTTTAACTAAAAGCCTATCACAGCAACTAGCAATCCTAGGTAGTTCTATCACAGCCACAGAATAAACAAATCAGCAAGAACCAGAGAGACACAGGATATATAGTGGTTCCCTTTAAATAGGTACATCCACTCTTCTACCACCCTGGTAGGAATCCACTACAGGTTTTTGCTAAGGTGCCCTGCCACCAATGATCTGATTCAGGTAGATCAAACAGACCCTTTGAGCTTTTGATAAGGATGCTCAACCACAGGTTGTTGATAAGGTGCCCTGTCACCAACGTTCACTTTTGAAGAGGTGTGAACAAACTCTTTTTACAAAGGGGTTGAGAGGGTTAGATTATCTTCTCTGTTTTAAATACAGATTAGAGAAGATTTGTGGATTCTCTAAAGAATCAAAGTCTCCCCCTGGCTCAGTGGAAGTCCAGGGAAAGCCTTTGCTTCAGGATGAAGGAGTTTCAGATAAACTGAAACTAAATCCTCAGAAATCTGAAGACTGATTTTTATCAGGTCTTAAGATTCTGGAGCACTTGAAGCAGATCTTGAGCCTTTTCTGAAGTCTTTGAAAAACTCTAAGCAAATTGCTCAGGAGACTTGAGAATGGAAGATGATTGCTCTGGGCTTTTTTTTGCTTCAGGAAAACTTTTCTTCTTCTTGTAGTAAGATTGTTGAAGAGGTGCTCTGATGATGCTTGAGCGGATGAATAATCTTTCTCTGTGTCTGTTACTATATCTTTTCTGAGAGCAGAATCTCTTTTAAATATGTCTTCACGTTTTCCTTTGAAACGGCTCTATTGATTTGAATTCTCGAGCCCTGCAGCAGATTATCTCAAAATAGAATATAGCAATAGGAATAGAATGACCTATTAACTTTCTGTCAGTCCCAATAAGGAAATAAATGAATAGGGAAATATCTCAGCATAAAGATTTATCGTTCTTGGAAATAGCATACACCGCCAACGGCTAGAATACAGCCTGGCAATATATTTTGTATAATAAGACAAAATGCTTTATCAAGAATACTGAATCCCGTGATTTATGTTTGACAGAATTTGTAAATAATTCATTTTGAATTTAAGCCATAATTTTAGCAACAAATAACTTCAGAGAATCTTTCTAACCACAAGCTAACACACTTGGAAATAAACCAAGGAATAGCATAAATACAAATAGATAAAATCAGACATAAAACGTCGAACAGGGGTTCGAAGATCGTCGACCTGCAAACAGATCGTCGACCAATAACAGGAATCTGTCGGACCAGAAATCGTCGACCACAAATCGTCGACCAGCTAATAGATCGTCGACCGGCTAACAGATAGTCGACCAGCGAACAGATCGTCGACCAGCAAATAGATAGTCGACCAGCAAAGGCAAATATCTGTCGAGACAGAAATCGTGAAGCAAGAACACGATCGTCGACCTGATGAAGACAGATCGTCGACCATCCTTCAGAGCGTAGTAAGCTTGCTCTGAGATCGTCGACCAACGGTCGACGATAATTGTCTTGACTTCAATGATTCACTAGCCCTGCTATCGTCGACCAGTGATCGACGATCGCGAGGCCTCGTTCGACGATGGTCGAACGGAAAAGCCTTAACTACAGAAACATCTAGAACTTCTAACCTAAGCTCTAGGTCAGTTTATAAACTGCCCTAGGGAGACTAAACAAAGTCTAACCATGATCATATATATCTTTATATGGATCAAGAGGAGCTGCAAGGGGATCACATAAGCCAAATCACATCTAGGGTACCAACAATCTCCCCCTATTTGGGTTATGTTATCCAATCCAGTTTAAAAAGCTAAAGCAGACAACAACAAATCTAAAGATTAACCAGAATGATAAAACACAGGCAATACACAGAAAATATATCAAGCATAAATCAGCAGAAATGGAATGTATCAAGCAGATTTATCAGCAAGCTTAGCATCAGATGAGTTTTTAGGTATTGCAGCTGGTTTGAAAATAATTTCTCTGTTAGGGTTTGCTGCTTGTCTCTTGGATAGCATTAGATCATGTTCACCTATGATTTTCTTTTCAGCATAACTAGGTAGAACTGCAGCAGGATGTAGTCTCATGTATTCTTCAGTGTCAAAGGCTTCTGGATTGACTTGAATTCTGCTTAGTTCCTTTTCTCTGAATTCTGACATTGTTGAGTAAGCTGTAGGATCCAGTCCTTGAGATTTGGCTCTCTCCATCATGCTAAGAGCAATAGACTCTTTGAATCTTGCCATGGAGGCAATCCTTTCAGCTTCAGTTTTGTCTGATGGAGAGGGAGGTCTATCAGTATCTGTATGAGCTGCAATCTCCATATTCCTTTGAAGAGCTGTAGCAAGTTTGCTTGAATCGAGAGGAATCTGCACAGTCTTCTTAGGATCAGTTTGAGCATAGAGAGATCTAGGAGGTGCAAGCTCAATGAACTTTTTGTGGGAATTTTCTGAAAAGACTACTCTTTTTCCTTTAGAATCAGCTGCAGCAGGTTTCTTTAAAGAGGAGGAGGGACCTCTCCTGGGAGGAGAAGGTTTCCTTTCTGGGACTAACTTCTTAGGAGAAGGAGGAGGAGAGAATGTAGGTTGTTGATAAGTCATCTCCTTTATTTGTTCTACGAGTGCATTGTTATTTCTTTTATTTCCTTGTCCTGAACCACTTTGGCTTCCCTGGCCTTGTCTACTTCTTCTCTGATAAGATTGAGAGGGGTTGGAACTGGCTGATCTACCAATTTGAGCAGAAGAGATACTTCCAGAGGCTCCAGCACCAGGAGGTGGAGGAGGGCCTCTGGGGGGGAATTTCTGAACTGGAGAGTCATATCTCTTTGTCCTCTTCTTCTCTTTAGTCTGATTCTTTGACAATCTCATCCAGGGTTGGAATTCCTTGCTCTTAGGATCTATTCCCTTCAGAATGTAATAGGGAACATCCTTGTTAGGATTTGCAGTAGAAGGAGCAGGGGCTTTTCTTTTCTTGGAAGCAGCTCTTTTTCTTTTCTTAGAGGAGTCAGAATCATCAGAGTCATCATCATCATCATCAGTATGAGATGAGTCTTTCCCAGTATAGTCATCATAGTTTTGTTCAGATGGATCTTTGGCAGCAAGTTCAGCTTTGTCTTTCTTTTCTCTTTCTTCTTTCTCTTTAGCTTCTTCAATGGCATCTTGCCTAAGAAGGGCATCCAGATCAACATTTGGAGCACTTTTCCATAGCTCTGATTCTGGATACAACTCAGGAACTGTCTTGGGGACCAGTTCTGCAATAGAAGGAGTGGATATAGGATAGGTGAGGATAGGAGGAGAAAAGATGACAATATCTGCAGGGGCAGATGCTTTCTCTAGAGAGATGGCTAGGGAATCCAGATGATAATTAGCCATCCCTTCAATGTACTCAGAGGCAATGTTCTCAGCCACAAAGGCTATAAATTGTTCTAGGTTTAGAGTACCTGAGCTTGAGTCCATTTCAGTCATCTTGGGAGCACTGTCTGCCCTATCTTGCACTTCTTCAATTTCTTCAGCAGCAGCATCAGCATTTATGGTTGTGCCTGCATGCAAAGAGAGATAGGTTAACAACCAAGTGGGAATAAAATATTCCCCCCAAGGTGAACAAACAACAGGTAATAGATAGGATTACCTGAAGATCTACACAGGATACCACTTTGCATCTAGGAAGGAGGTTATAATTCCTTCTAGATGTTCAGTGACATCAGGGATAGACACCTCTGCAAGGCACAAGAGGAGTGCCATGCAGGAAAAGAAAAGAGTATCCTTGACCAAGGGGTCATCAAGGTACTCAGATCTATAAGGGACCATTTTCTCTTGAAAAGAGGGAACAGGAGGAGTAGATGTGAGTGAGGACTCACAGTCTAGGTTAAGAAAGGATTCTAAATCTTTATCAGAATCAATAGATTTAGCAGCGTCAACTTGCAATACTGATGTGAGATCATCAGCAGCTGTGATGGAAAGAAAGGGATAAGAAATTAACTCTAAGTTGGAGTTAGAATTAATTAGAATCTTAAATAAAGCTATACCATCAGGTTGAGCATCATCATTTTCACAAACGTCCATGGGGACTTCCTCATTTTCTTTTTCCGGAACTTCTTCCTCAGAAGCTAGATTCACTAGGGAGTGAATGTCTTTGTTAGATACAAATGTCAAATTGAAGTCCTGATTATAACCTTTGGAGGAAGAATTGTAAGGTTTACCTTCTGGTTCTTTCTCTTGACTCTCTTGAGGTTCTTCTGCAGATCCTTGAAGGGGAAGAGAGGAATTATCCTGAAGGGTCAGGGCATCACCTGAGACCACTTCAACAGACATCTCCCCCTGCATGACTTCAGTGGGGACTGGAGTCATGCATTTTACAGAAGGGGGCTCAGCAGAAGATGAGATGGATTTGATGGCGTCAGTGAGAGAATTGATGGAGGCAATGAGAGGGGCATTGGCAGCCTCAATCATGCTTTGGATGGAGGGAGTGATGAGCTGTACAAGGTGTGCAAGCATTTCAGGGGATATCTGAAATGCTGATGATGTAGAGGTGGATGGAATGGAGGCAGGATGATCTGCCACATGATCAAAGGAATCATGTGGAGATGGGTGAACATCAACATGAGTGTGGGATTCATGTTGAGAAAGGTTTGTGAGGATGGTAGCAGTCACCATGTCAACACTGGCTGAAGCTGCCAGGTGTTGTGGTGTTGGTGACTGGTGTGGAGATGCAGGTGGAATGAAGGATGCATGTTGTGATGGCACTTCAGATTGAGTGGAGGGTAATGCAGGAGATGTAGAAGGTAATGCATGAGATGAGGATGCAGGGGTTGCTGAGCCTTCCCCAGTAAGCGGGAGAGCGGCCGTATCAGCCCTTGTGTCTGAAGAAGGGTTAGGATCAACCCTGGCTGACTTCTTGATAATCCTCTGAGATTTCTTGAATAGCGAGGGATCCAACCTCTTGCTGGCATTTACTGCAGACGGTGCAGAAACGAGCAGCAGGGGTGCTTTCATATATAGAAACACACCCAGTACCCTTGCAAGGTTTACCTCTTTCTGATTGTTCTTTCTCCTTATTAGTTCAAATAGAACTTTTCCCCAGGCAATCTGTGCCTTATTCACCAAGGCTGACATCAGGGCAAATTGTTGCCGGTTGATGTTGTCATGAGCAGAATGTTTTCCCAAGATGACCTTGCCCACCAGGTCGGCCAGAAACTTGTATTCTGGGGACAAGTTTATCTTCAGCAGCTTAGCCGGAATCCCTTCGGCATGGCCCATCACAGAGAGCATGCGGCCATATTCCTCTGTGCTTTGCTCATATTCTTCAGAACCTGTTGGCAGTCCAAACAGCTCAGTCAACACTTCAGGAGTCAGAGTGACCTCCTCGCCATTTATCTTTCCTGACATCGCTTCGTCGCTGGAGGACGAGGTGTATACCCATTCACGAATTTCTGGTATATGAATCTTAGGAGAGAATGACATAAATTTCTTGAGGCCTTGGTCTTCGCATAGCTTCAGAATATCTTGGATTGGTTGATCGCATCGGCTGAAAGAATCGAAGTCGACACAGAAGCCAGTGTCGAACTTCATTCCGAACAGAACAGCAGAAGGAATCGCCATAGAATTTGAGAGAAGATGGCGAATCGAGAAGTAAAACAGGGGAGAAGAGAATCGCGCGGGATTAGAGTTCGAGAGCGAATTCTAAGCCAGAAGAAGGAATATGAAAAGACGGAGCGGAAGGACGACGATCTCCAGACCTAAATCGACTATTAGAAACAAATCTGCGATCGTCGATCCCGGAATAAAATCGGTCGTCGAACACAGACCGACGATAGTCAATGTTTGACTAAACAGTAAACATCGACCGCCTACAAGCAAATACCACGATCGTCGATCAATAAATGATGGTCGACGATTCTCCATCCAGCACAGAAAATCTGGCGTCGACCATTGGTCGACGATAGATACCTAAGGAGAGATCGTTGACCAGCTGGTCGACGATTTCTGCCTTACTACAGAACGAGCTGTCGTCGACGGTTGGTCGACGATAGTTCTGACCTGGTCGAAGATCGTCGATCAGTCGTTCGACGATTTTAGACAGAAAACAAAACTAACCAAATTTTCACTATTCTGAACCATTAATCATGCCAAGCTGGTTCAGAAAGAACAAATGCTTTTGTTCATCAAGGGGCTTAGTGAAAATATCTCCTCTTTGCAGGTCTGTGGATATAAATTCCATTACTATCTTGTTCTTTTCCACATTATCTCTCAGAAAATGATGTCTAATCTCAATGTGCTTGGTTCTGGAGTGGTGCACAGGATTTTGAGCAATTGATATTGCACTGGTACTGTCACACAGAATTTTTGTGTTTGAGTGTGTGTACCCATAATCCACCAGCTGATTTTGAATCCACAGGATCTGTGAACAGCAACTAGCTGCTGCTATATATTCAGCCTCAGCAGTTGAAGTAGACACAGATGCCTGTTTCTTGCAAAACCAAGAGACAAGTCTCTCTCCCAAGAACTGACAAGTCCCTGAGGTGCTTTTCCTGTCAACTCTACAACCAGCATAATCAGCATCTGAATATCCAATTAATTCAAATCCTGACTCAGCTGGGTACCACAGTCCTAAGTTAGGGCATCCCTTAAGGTATCTCAAAATCCTCTTGAGAAGAGTTAAGTGAGATTCCTTTGGGTTGACCTGAAACCTAGCACATAGGCATGTAGCAAACATTATGTCAGGCCTACTTGCAGTCAAATACAGCAGGGAACCAACAATGGCTCTATAATTCTTTTGATCAACAGACTTGCCATTGACATCAGAATCAATAACTGCATTTGAGGCCATGGGTGTGCTCATTGATGAAGCATCAGACATTCCAAATCTTTTAACCAGCTCTCTGACATATTTTGATTGAGAAATGAAGATGCCATCAACACTCTGTTTTACTTGGAGACCAAGGAAATAGGATAACTCACCCATGCTGCTCATCTCAAACTTAGAGTGCATTAGTTCAGAGAACCTCTTGCATAGTTTGGGATCAGTAGAGCCAAATATAATGTCATCTACATAGATTTGAACTAACAGTTGTGAGTCCTTATGATGTCTAATGAACAGGGTTCTATCTACTACACCTCTCACAAACTTGTGTTCTAGAAGAAAATTTGCTAAGGTCTCATACCAAGCTCTAGGAGCTTGCTTAAGTCCATATAGAGCCTTTTGGAGTTTGAACACATGAGTGGGTAAGGTTGATGAAACAAACCCTGGTGGTTGTTCAACAAACACTTCTTCCTTTAAATCTCCATTGAGGAAGGCACTCTTCACATCCATTTGGAAGACCTTAAATCTTTTATAGGCAGCATAGGCTAGGAAAATCCTAATGGCTTCTAGTCTGGCTACAGGGGCAAAAGTCTGATCATAGTCTATGCCTTCCTCCTGTCTATAGCCTTGAGCTACTAGCCTAGCCTTATTTCTAACTACTATGCCTTGGGCATCAAGCTTGTTTCTAAACACCCACTTGGTGCCTATGATCCGTTGGCCTCTTGGTCTTGGAACCAAGGTCCAAACTTTACATCTTTCAAACTGGTTAAGCTCCTCTTGCATTGCTATAATCCAGTGGGGATCAAGCTCAGCATCTTTAATGGTTAGGGGCTCAACCTGAGAGAGGAAACAAGCAAACATCACATCTTTGTTGAGTTGATGTCTTGTCTGGACTCCTGCTGAAATGTCTCCAATCACTTGAGATACAGGGTGATCTCTAAGTGTGACAAGATCAGTAGGTTCAACAATGATCTGATCTTCAACAGTTTCAAGATTTAATTCCTCATGTGGAATTTGATCAACTGTTGGAGCAGGTGCTTTAACTTGAGAAAGTTCTACATCAGATTCAGAATCTGAAGAAGCAGCCTGAGGAGTTTGTTGGGGATGATTCTCCTGTGAGAGTCTCAAACCTTCCAAATCCTTACTTACTCCTAGGACTTGCACTGTACTATTAGAGGAAGAGTCCTTCTCCTTATAATACATGACTGTCTCATCAAAAGAGACATGTGCAGACTCTTCTATCTTAAGAGAGGATTTGTTAAGGACCCTATAGGCTTTGCTTACTTGAGAGTATCCTAGAAAAACTCCCATTGATGCTTTTGCCTCAAATTTTCTATGGTATTCTTTGTTATTGTTATGAACAAAAGCAACACAGCCAAACACTCTAAAATAGTCTATTTTAGGTTTCACTTGCTTAAGTAATTCATAGGGAGTCTTACCCTTAAGTTTATGTATCAGACTTCTGTTCAATACATAGTTAGCTGTGCTAACTGCTTCAGCCCAAAAGGACAGAGGCATGTTAGCATCTGCCAACAATGTACTTGCAGCTTCAATTAGGGTTCTGTTTTTCCTTTCAACTACCCCATTTTGTTGAGGAGTTCTAGGAGCAGAGAAGCTATGTTTGATACCTTCCTTCTCACAGAATTCTTGCATAAGAAGAGACTCAAACTCAGTACCATGATCACTTCTGATCAAGGCAATCTGAGTAGAGTACTCACTCTGTATACACTTTAGAAAATCTGTAAGAACCTTGAAGTTATCCGCCTTAGTTCTCAAGAAGAATACCCAAGTGAACCTGGAGAAGTCATCTACAATTACTAGAGTGTAGGACTTCCCTCCAAGACTCTGCACAGCAATAGGACCAAATAAGTCCAAATGTAACAAGTACAGAATCCTGGGAGAATCACTTTTATTAACTGATTTAAAGCTATTTCTTGTTTGCTTTCCTAGTTGACAAGCTTTGCAAAGGCCTTCCTTCTTGTAGGGGCAAGAAGGTAAACCTCGTACAAGATTGTATTTAGCCAACCTAGAAATGTTTTTCAAGTTTACATGACTAAGTCTCTTATGCCAAAGGGTATTATTACTGGTTACTTCATTAAATAAGCATATTTCAGATTTGGAGGAATTAAAATCTACAACATAAACATTTCCAATTCTAATACCTACTAACACCACAGTATTATTTAAAGAAATATTGCAAACAGTGTCAGTAAACCATACCTTGTACCCAGCATCACACATTTGACTTACAGAGATTAGGTTGTGCTTTAGTCCTGAGACATAGGCTACTTTCTTGAAGGTTACAGCTCCTATGGTGAAGCTGCCATACCCTTCAGTCTGTCCACAGCTGGAATCCCCAAATACAACTTTTGGTCCCAGCTTGGCTTTGAAACCTGACAGGTTCTTCTTCTTTCCTGTCATATGCTTTGAGCATCCACTATCCAGATACCATTTGTCATGTATGACTGGATAGGTCTTCACCTGCAGAAAGAACAATTATACATTGTGGACCCAGGTTACCTTGGGTCCAGTATTCTTTACAAAAGAAAAACTAGATATAAAAGATTTTGCAGGCTTAGATTTATATCCTAAAGGGTGTGATCTCCTAGGTGGGATAATCCATTCAGTTGAAGGATTAAACAACCTGGGGTGGTGATTAGGGTTTGAAGTTCTGGAAGTTTGATTTTTATTTTCCAGCTTAAGTCCAGATCGTCGATCAATGGTCGACGATCGCAAGCCATATCGTCGATCATTTATGGTAGAACGATGTTCTGGATTCCACGATCGTCGATCACTGGTCGACGACTTTTGTAAAGCTAGAAATTTTTTCTTCCTATTCTCTTTCTTAATCTTATTCTGAATTCTCTTGCATTTTTCAATTTCCTCAGTATTCTTTATTCCTGATTCAGAAACAAATTTTACTGGAGTGCTAAATCTCTCCTTTGTGAGGAGGATGGGTTCACTAGATGTAGCACCTAAGCCTAGTTTATCATTACCTACCCTAGTGTTTGCTATACAGGTTATTTCAGATAATTTAAGGCTTCTGCCATTTAATTGTTCTTCTAACCTCTTAGATTTCGCTAGTTCTAATTTTAGGAATGTTATTTCTTCTTTTGAGCTTTCTAATTCCTTTTCTAATCTGATTATTTCAGTACCTTCCATGTCTAGTTCCATTATTTTTAGTCTAAGTGACTTAATTTCTTTTTCAGATAAAAGTAAATCTAAACATAGAGTTTTAAATTTTAGTTTGAACTCAGGAGATGAGAAGTCAAATGAGTCGATTACCTGGTCCTCCATAAAGGAGTCTTCTTCATTGTCTCCTTCTTCTTCAGAATTCTCTGCAGCTGACAGAGAGCTGCAGGCATCAATGGCCATGAGGCAGACCTCTTTGGCTTTCTTTTCTTCTTCTTCTTCAGAATCACTTGAGCTAGAGGAGCAGGTATCCTCTTCTGTTTCACTCCAGGTAGCAGCCACAAATCCCTTGTCCTTCTTCTTGTATTTGTGTGATGAGGACTTGGAGTGGTGCTTCCTGTATTCTTTCTCATGTTTCTTCTCCTTGTACTTCTTCTCTGGACAATCTGGAGCAATGTGTCCAGGCTTGCTGCAAACATAACAAATGATTTCTTTAGATGGAGTCTTGTCATACCTTGGCTTGTCCTCATGCTTGGAGAACTTCTTTCTGAGGTCTCTTCTTCCCATGTTGAAGAACCTCTTGGCAATGAGTGCCAGTAACTCCTCATTTGATTGACTTCCTTCAGAAGTCTCAGCAGCCTTAAGAGCTAGAGAATGCTCTTTCTTTATTGGTGTTGGAGTCTTCACTTCAGTTACAGCAGCTCTACTCTTTAAGGTTTGCTCATATGACCTGAGCTTTCCCAACAGAGCTTCTGTGGAGAGTTCCACAGTATTTCTTCCATCCTTGATGGGCCATATCCTTGAGTCCCATGAGATGGGAAGGCACATCAGGATCTTGTCATTGACTTCTGACAAGGTTATCTCCTTGTCTAAAGACCTCAGTTCACTTATTATTGAACTGAGTCTTGTGTACATGGTGTCAATGTCTTCAGCATCATCCTTCTTGAAGTTTTCATACTGAGAGGTGAGATTGGATCTCCTGTCCTTCCTCTCATCAGCTGAGCCAGCAACTATGTGGTTGAGGGAATCCCACATAGCTTTGGCTGAGGTACATTCAGCCAGCTTCTGGAATATCTCATCAGACATTGTCTGAGCTAGGATATTCATTGCTTTAGCATCAGCTGCTTTTGCCTTCTTGTAAGTTTCATTGTAGTCAGGTGGTGGCACAGCACTGAGATCAGCAGAAGTGGAAGCAGCAGCAGGCCTAGCAGGTGGTCCTGTCAAAATAGAAGAAAAAATATCTTCATCAATAGAATTCATGTATAGTCTTATCCTGGCCTTCCATATGCCAAACTTGGACAAGTTGCATACAGGAGGTCTGGTGCTTGAATAATCCTTAGACTGGGCCATGTGTGAAAGTGTTTGTGAATGGTATCAGGAAACAACTTATCACAGGATCTTTTAACTCAGGTGTTAGCCTGTATGAACAGCCAACCTCCCTCTGATACCAATTGAAAGTGAGGGGATAAGTTGTAAGCTACTCTAGAGGGGGGGTGAATAGAGTATTCAAAATTTTATGAACACTTAGTCAGCTCCCTTGGAGTATATTTGCGGAATAGAAAATCTGATACTTGAACCCTAAGAGCCTAACACAGTGAGGTGCACAAGTGAAAGAGTTAATCTGAAATTTCAGTTTAACTAAAAGCCTATCACAGCAACTAGCAATCCTAGGTAGTTCTATCACAGCCACAGAATAAACAAATCAGCAAGAACCAGAGAGACACAGGATATATAGTGGTTCCCTTTAAATAGGTACATCCACTCTTCTACCACCCTGGTAGGAATCCACTACAGGTTTTTGCTAAGGTGCCCTGCCACCAATGATCTGATTCAGGTAGATCAAACAGACCCTTTGAGCTTTTGATAAGGATGCTCAACCACAGGTTGTTGATAAGGTGCCCTGTCACCAACGTTCACTTTTGAAGAGGTGTGAACAAACTCTTTTTACAAAGGGGTTGAGAGGGTTAGATTATCTTCTCTGTTTTAAATACAGATTAGAGAAGATTTGTGGATTCTCTAAAGAATCAAAGTCTCCCCCTGGCTCAGTGGAAGTCCAGGGAAAGCCTTTGCTTCAGGATGAAGGAGTTTCAGATAAACTGAAACCAAATCCTCAGAAATCTGAAGACTGATTTTTATCAGGTCTTAAGATTCTGGAGCACTTGAAGCAGATCTTGAGCCTTTTCTGAAGTCTTTGAAAAACTCTAAGCAAATTGCTCAGGAGACTTGAGAATGGAAGATGATTGCTCTGGGCTTTTTTTTGCTTCAGGAAAACTTTTCTTCTTCTTGTAGTATGATTGTTGAAGAGGTGCTCTGATGATGCTTGAGCGGATGAATAATCTTTCTCTGTGTCTGTTACTATATCTTTTCTGAGAGCAGAATCTCTTTTAAATATGTCTTCACGTTTTCCTTTGAAACGGCTCTATTGATTTGAATTCTCGAGCCCTGCAGCAGATTATCTCAAAATAGAATATAGCAATAGGAATAGAATGACCTATTAACTTTCTGTCAGTCCCAATAAGGAAATAAATGAATAGGGAAATATCTCAGCATAAAGATTTATCGTTCTTGGAAATAGCATACACCGCCAACGGCTAGAATACAGCCTGGCAATATATTTTGTATAATAAGACAAAATGCTTTATCAAGAATACTGAATCCCGTGATTTATGTTTGACAGAATTTGTAAATAATTCATTTTGAATTTAAGCCATAATTTTAGCAACAAATAACTTCAGAGAATCTTTCTAACCACAAGCTAACACACTTGGAAATAAACCAAGGAATAACATAAATACAAATAGATAAAATCAGACATAAAACGTCGAACAGGGGTTCGAAGATCGTCGACCTGCAAACAGATCGTCGACCAATAACAGGAATCTGTCGGACCAGAAATCGTCGACCACAAATCGTCGACCAGCTAATAGATCGTCGACCGGCTAACAGATAGTCGACCAGCGAACAGATCGTCGACCAGCAAATAGATAGTCGACCAGCAAAGGCAAATATCTGTCGAGACAGAAATCGTGAAGCAAGAACACGATCGTCGACCTGATGAAGACAGATCGTCGACCATCCTTCAGAGCGTAGTAAGCTTGCTCTGAGATCGTCGACCAACGGTCGACGATAATTGTCTTGACTTCAATGATTCACTAGCCCTGCTATCGTCGACCAGTGATCGACGATCGCGAGGCCTCGTTCGACGATGGTCGAACGGAAAAGCCTTAACTACAGAAACATCTAGAACTTCTAACCTAAGCTCTAGGTCAGTTTATAAACTGCCCTAGGGAGACTAAACAAAGTCTAACCATGATCATATATATCTTTATATGGATCAAGAGGAGCTGCAAGGGGATCACATAAGCCAAATCACATCTAGGGTACCAACACCTCGGATACGACCAACTTTGCCCACAAAGAAGGAAAATCGTCCTTCGTGGTTACATAAGTAACATTCCACAAAAGTGCAATATCACGACGCTTGGCAAGCTGCAAGCACGAGAGGCAAACTACTTTCATGCACAACGCAAGGCGAAAGGAAAAAAATACTGGGGGCAACCAACGTACCTTCCCGAGAAACGCATGGTAAGGAGATCATTCCCGTTCCTTCCCCCTCCCCGTCTCCAACGGAGGTTCAGGAACCGCTCGAAAGGCCGACACGACAACGAGAATCTCTGGAACATCCTCAGTTTCCGCGGGCGGAGGATCAACGACTAGATCATCCGGGCAATCGTCGGCAACGTCAATGACGACCTCAGGGGCAGCAGGGGACGACCCACCTTCTCCCTGTCGCTGCGAATAATCCAACTTTCTCTTCTTGTCTTGCTCCAAGCGCACAACATAGATTCAAACGCGTGGTTTTTCACCCTTTCCGGATTTTCCACGTCAAAAAACTTTCTTGTCATTTGTTGCGGTTTTCACTAACTGTTTGCGCGCCCGGTTCAACTCCGAGCTAAGGTAAACCGATTCTCCGGGCCGGAGAAAAAGTCGGGCGACCCGCAACAGGTCTGGGACCCATCCTAATTTGGAGATAGAAATTTTGATTGCTTCTGCAATCAAAATTGAACTTCATGCGATCAGTTTTGTAACCTCGCGATCAGATTATGTAAACATTGCAACCATATTATAAACTTCCTGCGATCAAAATTGGACTTCATGCTATCAGTTTTGTAACATTGCGATCATATTATGTAATCTTTGTAATTATATTATAAACTTTACGTCACGTGGCAGCATCGCAATGACTCCGTCTCCAAATCTGAAGACCGGCCCAACCTAAAAAATTTCCCTCCACTATAGATATATATGTATTTAACTAAGTATTTAAAAAATGGTGTTGTTACTAACAAATTCAGTTTGATTTCTAGCAAATCATTACTATTAGCAAACCCTAATTTTTCAAAATGGCTATTTGAAAACCATTTTGTTACTAGCAAACCAACATAATTTTTTTAAAAAAAATTTACATTTTGTTTAAAACATTCATTCTTTCAAAATAACTCGTTGCATATAATGACATTACAAATGATTTCAAATGTATTCATTCAACTACTTATGTTAACAATATAGATGAGTCAAAATGCCGCAAATATTTAGTATGTCCAAAATTATTTTTTCAACAAAATATCATTATCTGCACCAAAATCTTTTAAAAAAGTATCGGTCAGTTTAGAAATATATTTGATTTCTAATTCCTATTAGGATGTGTTGTATATACGAGTTAAGTGAATATAAGAATATATACGTCCTTTTGAACTGCGTCTTATGCTTACAATTTCATGAGAAATATTCAACATGAAAGTTGTAGATCTCGATGAGATCTACAACTAACGCACAGGTTAGTCGACACCGCAAGACGCCGATTTTGCCGGCTAGTACGATCATAAACCTGTTCGACCAATATGAGAAATAACAGTATAATCAGAGTAATACAGGTAAAGTCCACAGCCACAGTACTAATCATATGTTTATAGTAAATGAAAAGTACATAAAATGCAGTCCAAAATGAGTAAACAACACGAGAGTAATAAGGGCTTATTCCCAGTACATCATAATCAAATCACTCTCTCACACTCTCTCTAACTGCAGCGGAATCTATCATCTCGACTCAACACACCTGAGGACGTGCTCCAGTAGTAATAGTAGGTGGTGTCGGCATCTGCTCCTCAAGTCCTGCCTCCTCGATGTGCTGGTCCATCTCCTCGAGCTCCTAAAATGATATGGTCACCGACCATTAGTCAAAAAGACTAAGTCATTTCTTTCGCACCTCGCCCCGCAACTCCTAGGCACCGAGCGGGAGGGACGAAGCGGAGGATAACAAGGGGTAACAAAGTGGAAGCAGGTGACAAGAAGCTAACTACCAAATGTATATAGAAGTAAGTAAGAAAAGAAAGTAACATTCACTTATGCGAGAACACATAAGCCAATGGATCTTCTACAAGGCTTCCATCGTATAAGATGTCCCATACCATTTTATACGATGGGGTGTCGGTTGTCACAAGCAGTATATATATATATAAAGGAAATAACCTTAACCTATAAACTTGCCCACTCAAGCTTATAAACTAAGGGGTCGTTTAGCAGGTCCTCAGGGGTCAAATCGGGAGTCTAAAGTGCTTCAAATCAAAAAGTGTTCAACATGAAATCGGCGTGACTTTTTTTGGGGGCATAAACGGCTTCAAATCAAAAAGTATTCAACATGAAAGTTGTACATCTCGACGAGATCTAAAACTTTCATGTTGAACACTTTTTGATTTGAAGTAGTTTATACCCCCCGATTTTGGCCCCGAAAAAAATCACGCCGAAAATCTGTACGTTCCATGCATGTCTTTTTTAGGGTCCAAATTGGAGGCCTAAACGGCTTCAAATAAAAAAAATGATCAACATGACAGTTGTAGATCTTGATGAGATCTACAACATTCATGTTGATCACTTTTTCAAATGAGAAATATTTGGGGCTCAAAATTCAAAAATGCAAAAATTGCCAAAAAAACAAGATTGATTTGCTAGTAGTAATTTTTGGGAAGAGAAAAAAATGCAAAAAATGCCTGAATCTGTTTTTTTTTTCTGGCTTGCTAGAAACGAAAATGGATTTGCTAATAACAACACCCTTAAAATAATATAATATACATTATTGGAATGTCCTTATCATGGAAATAAAATATATTATAATGCACAAGCTTAAGGCTTCACTCCTTCATGGCTTCATACACTTGATAAATTTGATAATTGGGATCTTATAATTAATAAGCCATGGAAATATTTATTTGATGTTAACTTATTAGTTTACATATGTCAGCCAACAAGCGTACAAGTTTATATAAAGTGTGGTAGAGCTTGGAGAGAGAATCACAACTTAGGATATTAACTAGAGGTCAACGGCCACCTAACCTTTGGGAGAGTAAATGCCTACCGTTGTGATACGGGTTAGGGGGATAAAGCGTGGTCACGCATTTTATGGTAAAGTTCGAGCATTTAATAGTGATGGGTTACACCACTATTTATAGGAAAAGTTTCCCCATAATCTCCTCCCAAAAAGGGGATCATGGGGTTGACTAGTCAACCCCACCTCCCATGAACTCCCCATAATGAGGGAAACATGGGGGGTGAGGCCCACTCCCTCTCCCCATGAAGAAAAACCGCCGCCCGCCAGGCAGGCCGCCGCCGGCCCGACCGCCGCCGCCGCCGGACAGGCGGCAGGCCGCTGCCGGACAGGCGGCAGGCCGCTGCCGGCCTGGCCGCCAGCCCGGCCTTGCCGCGGCCAGGCCACGACAGGCCGCTGCCGGCCTGGCCGCCAGCCCGGCCTTGCCGCGGCCAGGCCACGGCAGGCCGCTGCCGGCCTGGCCGCCAGCCCGGCATTGCCGCGGCCAGGCCACGACAGACCGCTGCCGGCCTGGCCGCCAGCCCGGCCTCGCCACGGCCGGCCTGACCGGTAGGCAGGCCGCCGGCCTTGCCGCGGCAGGACGCGGCCAGGCCGCGACAAGCCACTGTCGGCCTGACCGCCAGTCCGACCCGGCCTTGCCGCGGCCGGCCTGGCCGGTAGCCGGGCCGCCAGCCTTGCCGCGGCGGGCCGCGGCCAGGACACGGCAAGCCGCAGCCGGCCTGGTCGCCAGCCGGGCCTGGCCGCAGCCGGCCTGGTCGCCAACCTGGCCTGGTCGCAGCCGGCCTGGGCCGCCAGCCGAGCCTGGCCGCAGCTGGCCTGCGCCGCCAGCCGGGCCTGGCCGCAGCCGGCCTGCGCCGCCAGCCGGGCCTGACCACAGCCGGCCTAGGCCGACAGCCAGGCCGACGCCGCCGACGGCCACCCGGTCGGCCACCTTCGCCACCTTGGCGCCCCGTCGCCGTGGACAGCTCGCCTGCCGTCCGATCATGGTGGGCATTTCTCGCCGTCCGATCGGGAGGATAACCACCCACTAACCCACTACGTTAGCGGTGGGGCCCGCCATGAACCTCTCCTGGAGGCTATAAAAGGAGCCCCAAGGCCTCCTCATTCTTTACTTTCTGCTTCCGATCATTTTCTTTCTCAGGTAATAGCTCTGTCGGTCTCCTCTCTCAAGTCATCTTCCAGCCACCACGAGCCACCAGCGCGCCACCAGCGCGCCACCAGCGCGCCACCAGCTGGAAACGCCTAAGTCCCGGAGCGAGCCGAAGGAGGAAGACGACCCCTGCAAGCAAGCGCACGCCGCCCCCAGCATCAGAGCATCAGGGCCATCCCTCGCACTTCAACATCCAAGTTACTCCCGCGGCGCATCTTGTTGTCCGTAGGAAGTCGTAGTCTTTTTCTCTCTCCCCCAAGCTGTAACGGGAGCGGTCTTTCGCCCCGATTCTCCAAACACGTTGTAATCACCAGGAGCTAGTGGACTTTGACCGGCACAGACCCGGTCACGTGATTTTTTACCCAATCGAGGGGTTTTTCCACGTCATCACATCTTGTGTCAACCTCTCATTTTTATTGACTGTGTGCGCGCTCGACTGCTCCGTGAGCTAAGACGGTCCAAGTAAATTCGGTCCGACCGGGGCATCGAGTTAGTCCGCAACAAATAGTCCGCGTGAATTCTCGCACTGCACACATCTCAAAGTCAATATGGCTTTGGGATTTCAAAAATGTTTTTTTATTTCTTTTTATAATCACTTAATCAGTGAGAAGCTTGACAGAGTAGCTCATTGTTGAGTTCTCGGCTATGTGAGGTCGTGGAGGCAGCTCAGTAAGCTTGTTTTTAAAGGTGATTGTTATGGGCAAATCGATTTTAGATAGGGGCAAATCAAGAAATTATATGTGCAAAACAATTATGCGGGCAAACCAAATTGTTGCCGCCGCCTCCCTAGCCCGCAGATCTCCACAGCCAGCGCAGCACACTCCACAACAAGCTCACAGCCGCCTCTCTCCCCTTTTTCCCTACCTGCATCATCCTCCCCACAACCACATCCACGCACCTCACTCCCTACGTGTATCATCCTCCCCACCACCACATCCACCCACCTCACTGCCTCGACAAAGATCGCCCCTTCCCCTCGCCGCAAGCCACCGTAGTCCCATCACCCGCATCGCTTTTTCCACAACTACCGCTAATGGCAACCGCTCTGACTATTTCTACCATCATCATCCTCACCAATGAAGGCGGCAACAACGAAATGGGTAAATCCTCGCCAATGAGCCTCATCAAGCATCGCAATCCTGCATCCATCACCTCCGCTTGTCTTTCCCCAATTAACCTCACCAGTTCTGTTATCAAATCCGGCTTCCCGACTATCACCATCCTCATCTTCGAATTCGGCAGAGTGGATGTCGAGAGATTATTTTTCAAAACTATAGCGGTCGCGATCCGACATGATGAGAATCGTTCGCTCCCTGGAGAATTGCCACCGAAGAAGGCGGCTTCTATATCTGGCAATATAGTGGAGACCCATCGCCCGTTCGTGCTCCCCGTCAACAAGAGTGGGCAAAACGATCCTTATTTGCCCCTATCTATTTCAAGCCGTAAAAAGATTACTTATTTAATATTTTTAATTTAAAATTTCAATTTGCCCCTATTCAAAATAGGTTTACCTGTAACACTTGAGGCATGCTCCTTTCTTAGGGTCCGTTTGGCACGACGATTGCGGTATAGAAATGCAACAGTCGGTGGCGGCAGTCATGAACATAGTGATTTGAAACTGCGGTCTCAAACACAGTTTTGATGTTTGGTGAAACTGTGTCTTTGATGTTGCCATGAACATGAAAACAATTTTATCTGTTTTGTAACACAGAATTGCGGTGATAGTTAATGATAAAAACAGTCAAAATAGGGTTTAGAGTACCAAAAATTGAGGAGAAACTCAGATTTCTGAGCTTGGTTGGAACAATAACACCGGACGAACTCCACTATCAAAGACAGCTAGTGCAACTCTTGAACTGGACGTAGGGAATGGCTCAACAGTTGCAAAATCTTTTAAGGCAGAGCCGCCGCTGATAAGATCAACAAAGCAAGAAGAAGAATAAAAAACGCAGAGTAAAATTCACAATCAAATTCACAGATTCTCTCTTTAAAGAAATAGAGAATACATATAGTTGTCTTTAAGGAGAAAATCTTGAACAGAAAGGTTCAGAGAGGAAGAGCCAGGTATGCTCCTCATCGGTTACAACAGGGAAGAAAGATGATGGAACAAGCAACCGCATAAAAGTCATAAAAGCTACAGTACTCTACCCAAGCTTATATAGACGCACGTACGCCTGCAGATGACAACAAGCTCCGGTACAACAACGGATCCAGATTCTCTCCATTTCCGACGAAATGACCGACGAAATGGCTGACGAAAAGGTTGGGAATTAGTGAATCCGTTTGATCCTCCCCAAAGAAATCTGGACCGCGAAATGGAGAGGATACCCATCTTACAACAACAATATTCTAACTAACTCCTTGCCCGACCACGTCACAGCTGAGACTTCATTGGTCGCGTCCTTACACGTCACCACCCGGCCCGATCAATTCATTCCACCATCCTTGTCACGACTTGAAATTCACTGGTTCGTATCGAACACCGTAGTAGAAGAGCCGCCCACAGAAGGAGAAGCTTGACTCTGGTATAATTCAAGGGACACACCGTCATCGATCGGCTGGAGGAGGGGAGTAGTAGCATGCTTGCGGGAAGGATATGTTGCACGTGCGACTCTCTGCAAGAAAGGATTCAGGGAAGAGCCAGCGTTGTTGAAGCTGGGAAAATACCTACTCCAACATTCAGATCAAGACAGACTAAAGTTATTGATCCTGCGATCGAACTCCACGACTCAGTTAGCTAAAATACGAGAGAGAAAATGACTATAAGCATGTTGGGACCGAGATTCGGTTCCACCTAGAGTTCGGACCTAGGGTGCAGCTCACACCTACTTCTCCCAAGTCGTCCCTTGATGAAAGACATGAATTTGGAAAATGACCATTGGCTCTAGCGTGGAGGTCACACCTTACACCCGGAAGACTTTTGAGATCTCCCCCTCCCTAGCCAATGCTGAGCTAGGTGCCTTGGAGGATGAAGGAAGAAGATGAAGATTGGGTAAAACGGATCCCTCTCCAAGGCACCCTAAGGGTCTATTTATAGATTTTGGGGATGGCCTGCCAATAGCGTAATTCCACTTTTCTAAAATTACTGAAATACCTTGGGCTGGTCTGCCAACAGCAAAACTCCGCTATTTTGAAAAGCTATTCGCAACCCACTTGGGGCAAAGTAGTAGACCCTCAAGCCGGGTGAGAACCCTCAAGTCGGGCGAGAACCCTCAAGCCGGGTGAGAACTAGGCCGGGCGAGGACTCCGAGCGGATGCCGGCTTCCCGCTGCACCCGCCCCCTTAGAAATGAAGCCAGGGCGGGTGTCGGCCTCCCGCCGCACCCGCCCCCTGGAACTGGCCGGGGTGAGTACCGACCTCCCGCCATACTCGCCCCCTGGAGAAGGGGCCGAGGCGGGTGCTGGCCTCCCGCCGCACCCGCCCCCTGGAACTGGCTGGGGCGAGTACCGGCCTCCCGCCGTACTCGCCCCCTAGAGAAGGGGCTGGGGCGGGTGCCGGCCTCTCGCCACACCCGCCCCTTGGAACAGGTCGGGGCGAGTACCAGCCTCCCGCCGTACTCGCCCCCTGGGGAAGGGGTTGGGGCGGGTGCCGGCCTCCCGCCACACCCGCCCCTGGAACTGGCCGGGGCGAGTACCGGCATCCCGCCGTACTCGCCCCCTAAAGAAGGGGTCGGGGCTGGTGTCGGCCTCCCGCCGCACCCGCCCCCTGGAACTGGCCGGGCGAGTACCAGCCTCTCATCGTACTCGCCAAGGTTTTCAAAACCAGACCAGACATCAATGACGGAGCCAAAAAATAATGTCAGGGTGGGCAGACTCATTTCATAATGTAGTTAAAAAATTAACTTAAATTATTCAAATAACTGTATTAATACAAGAAAAATAACATATGAATATTTAAGAATATTTCAACTAAATTAAATTTAAAAACACATAACATTACTTTTCATAGTTGACCACATCGACTTTTCATATTTTGAAAGCGTTTGATGATAGTCTCATTATCAATACTTTTGAATATATCTCTTTCAATATATGTAACCAAGCAATCATTCATCATTGAGTCTCCCATCCGATTGCGCAGACGATTTTTCACGATATTCATTGCAGAAAATGGCCTCTCAACTGTAGCTGTTGCAACTGGTAAAACCAATGATAATTTCAGGAGCAAATAAACCAAAGGATATAAAATATCCTTCTTTTTCTCAACCATCTTTACTGCAAGATCGCCAATTCTATTTACTTGTGCAAAGTCACTATCAGCCCGAACATCATAAACATAAGTTTCTAACTGACAATTCAGTTCCATAATTTCTAAATTTGAAGATTCGGATGGATAAAACTCAGCAAGTCGTCTTAATTTTTGCTTATCAAATGCAGAAAATGAATTATTCGGACTCAAACATGCAACACAAAGAAGTAGTTCTGTATTTCTCTTCGTAAATCGACTATTCAATTCTTGAAGCTGCATATCTATCACATTGTAAAATATCTCAGCTCGATAATGATCTAAATTTGTCATTTCTTGAACCCTTCTTCTTGAACCCTTCTTCTTGATCGGCTTCTTGCAACATATAAAGTATTCATATCTGGAATACTAATTTTGTAATTATTACAGAATAAAGAAACTTCATCAAATAATTATGTCCAACCTTTATCTCGTTTATCCTGCAACCTTTGTTTAGAAATTTGCACTAAATGCATGACATTGATAATATCTCGTTTATCCATTTTAATACAATTTATTGTCTCAACTGCCATTGCATTGATAATATCTTTTTGAATTTCAGGAGCAGTTAACTTGTTATTTTCTGGCGCGTTATGCAAAATCACTTTTTTCACCTCTTCATTATGATTTCCAAGAAAGCTTAAACCTCAAAAAAATTTTCTCGATTTGTTGAAGAATCTGATTCATCATTACCACGTAATGCTAAACCCTATTGTATTAAAAATCGAATGCAATTAATTGATGCAGTTAGACGTGTTTTATGCTCTTGTCTAGCGAGATCCGATTGTTTAAGAAACTGGACTTCAATATGCTGACCTGATTTCATTAAGTTAGTGCACATAACTGCAGCCTGATTGTGAATACTATTGGGACCCCCAACATGTTCTTGAAGTCTACTTAAACCATCTTTCAGTTTTCTTAAGCCGTCAACAGTAAATGAATATTCCCCTGATCGTTGTCCCATTTCAGGCTTAAAAAGATAACAAAATATACAAAATGTCGCGTCTTTTGCTATGCTATATTTCAACCAAGAAGGAAATTGCTCAAACCATGCATAATTGAATCTCCTAGGTGTATTCCCAAATATTGTCTGTGGAAACTGATGATGTCGTGGTTGACATGATCCTTTCAATAAATATTTTCTTCTAAGTTCATCTCTATCATTAACATTATAATCTGATAATCTAACTCGTAATCCTGGATCGGCTATTATGTTGTCCAGATTAGTTTCAATCAGACCCCTCTTTGAATTTGATTCCAAATCATCTTGATAAATTCGTTTTTTCTTAAGAGCTGATTCAGAAATTGGAAGTTTCTTAAAAAACTTATCCATCTTTGTAATTAAAAAACCTCTTTCAATGTGCTCGTTGTGATCGGATTCCCTATACAATGACCATAGCCCGTAACAATTAGCTCAAACGTCTACGCAACGAAAATGATGGGCAAGAGAGAAACACTCGCCCAAAACGAAGGTTCACTAAGCCTCTTTAGATCTCCCAAGGGTTATAAAACCAATGTTCAATCAAGCGAAAGGGACCTACACGATCCGAACGAGTGATGTTGTACCAAAAGAGAACCACACAAAACAAACATTTTGCAAGGGGGTGGTCTCTCCCAACAAAGAACAACGAGGTTCACCAAGCCTTCTCGGGCGTATTTTTTTAAAGCAAAAAATTACCACCACAGAAAATCAACACAAACATAGACAAATTGCACAAGAGGAAAGTGGAGGAACGTCGTTACTTCAACCAAGAGATTTGTTGAAATAACAATTGATAACCACAGCTCCACAATTCACAAACACCTAATTTGAATAAAAATTAAAATCATAATAACAGACTTGAGAAGAAAATTTGCACTCATCGGCCAAAAAACTGCTAGGGAAAAAATTAAAATCTACACTCATAGAGTCATAAGCAAAAAAGATGAATATTGAAAATTGAAATGGGTACCTGCTGACTGCTGGCAGCTCTTTGCTCGGTTGCTCCCAAGTACCAAAGACCCAAAGTCCCAACTCCCAAGTCTCAACTCTGAACAAGATGTCAAGATCTGCTAGGGAAATCAAAATCTGGAATGGAAAGGAAATAAGAAATCAAAATTTGGAAACTTGATCTTGCCCTAGTTCTCGACAGAGGGAAACAAAAATCAAGAACTGTGTGTGTGGTGGGAGAAATAAAAAATTGAAATAATAATTTGGAAACAAAAATCAAGATCTGCACAGGAAAATCAAAATCAAATTTAATCGTGCCCTAGTTCTCGGCAGACCGAAACAACCATACCTGCTCTCATACCGCCGCAGGTCCGCAAGAGAGAAAATAGTCACGTGGCCACGCATGCCAGTACCGCCGCAGGTCCGCAGGAGAGGAAACACCGCGCCGGCCGTTGCTCGCCGACACCGTGCAAGAAACCGAGAAATATGGCACGATCACGCGAAATGGGGGAATAAGCCTAGCCTCCGGTAGGTCGACTGTTGGTACCCTAGTTTGATTTGAGTTCAGTCCTCTCCTTTGTGCTCCTTGACCCAAGAAATATCTATGGTCAATGGTTAGGAGTCTAGCTGTAGAGTCCTCGCTTTTCCAAATTGAGAATTTGGTTAAGTAGTTTTTTCGTTCGACCATAGTCGAACGCCGTTCGACTATCGTCTATCGATTGATCGACGATCGTCTATCAGTTGGTCGACGCTTTGGTCTGCGCTGATAGTTCGACTATCTGTTGATAGGTCGACTATCTGTTCTGCGCTGATAGGTCGACTATCTGTTGATAGGTCGACTATCTGTTCTGCGCTGATAGTTCGACTATCTGTTGATAGGTCGACTATCTGTTCTGCGCTGATAGGTCGACTATCTGTTGATAGGTCGACTATCTGTTCTGCGCTGATAGGTCGACTATCTGTTGATAGGTCGACTATCTGTTCTGCGCTGATAGTTCGACTATCTGTTGATAGGTCGACTATCTGTTCTGCGCTGATAGTTCGACTATCTGTTGATAGGTCGACTATCTGTTTTCTGAGGTAGGTCGACTATCTGCTTGATAGGTCGACTATCTCTGTGCGCTTGATAGTTCGACTATCTGTCCTGATAGATCGACTATCTGGTAGTTCGACTATCTGTTCTGATAGGTCGACTATCTCCCGGGGTAGTTCGACTATCTTCTTCGATAGATCGACTATCTGGATCGTTCGACTATCTGCCCGATAGATCGACGATCTCCGTGCGTCGGTCGACGATCTCCGAAGGTCGTTCGACGCTTTCTGCCTGCCTTTGTATTTTGTATTTATTTATTATATTTAATTATTTAATACATTTTCTGGCACATTATTTCAAGCTGTATGATAAAGTTTCCAGGCATTATTTGCTTCATTCTGTTTGCCTGAGTTCAAATCTTTTTAGATAAAGTTGTTTGTCTTATTAGCTGTCATTATAATTTACTTTATCTGCTGACAGCCCCTTTATAGCCGTTGGACTGAAAAGTCTTCTATTTGCTATAAAGAGATTATTTCTGATGTGACTTTATTTGGTCCTTCTGTTTATTTGATTTAAACCTGCAGCTTCTTAGAAAGAGGTTTATTCCTTTTTATAGAATGTTTTGCTGCAGAGATATTTCTGTCTTCTTTGATATTTACAGCCCAGGTCTCAAGCCTCACAAGAAGACAAATAATTCAAATGGAAGAGAGCCGTTGCTTGATGATGATTATAAAAAGAACCCTTTACTGAAGGATTCAAGCTAGTCAACAGAAGCTAATTGCCAACCTGTGTTCATTCAAGCTTTCAAGCGTTCAAGCTTCCTGCTCTCAGCAAACTCCATCTAACTGAGAAGTGTTAAGATCTTCATCTCTTCTTCACCTGAGTTCTCCTACTTTCAGGAAGTTCAAACTCAGAGTTTCTCTGAAGAAGAAGAAGAAGAAGAATAGCTGCTTGAAGAAATTTCTTTTTGTTATTTATTTTCTTCCTGTAGCTTTTCCTTCAGAATTTTCTGAAGAGTTTTCTGCACTGAAGCAAGACTTCACCTGGACATCTTTGAGCCAGGGGGAGCCTTGATTCTTTAGAGCGTTCTAGCTCAGTGCAAGCTTTTTGTGCTTCTCTAATCTATGTAAAATAGAGAAGACATCTTAACCTTCTTCCCCCTCCTGTACAGGGTTATTACTCCCTTCAAAAGTATCCCTTGGTGGCAGGGCACCTGATCAAAAACCTGTGCTTGGTTTTTAGACACCTGATCAAAAGTCTAAAGGGTTTCTGAATCTACCTGAATCAGATTTGTTGGTGGCAGGGCACCTGATCAAAAACCTGAGTGGATTCCTACCGTGTGGGTAGAAGAGTGGACGTACCCAAGTTGTTTGGGGAACCACTATAAATCTCCTTGTGTCGTCTGGATTCAATTGGTTAATTCCTGCATTGTGGCTGTGATTAGATATAACTAGGCTGCTAGTTGCTGATTAGGTTTTTCCAAGGTTAACTGTAATTACAGTTAGCTTGTGTTTGTACACATCACTTGTGTTAGGCTTTAAGGTTAAATCAATATCTATAATCTTTTCATTCCGCACTTCACTCCAAGGGAGTTGGGTAGACTATTAAGTTTTGTCTGTGCAAAATTTGATAACTCTATTCACCCCCCCTCTAGAGTAGTATCTATCCCTTCACTTTCAATTGGTATCAGAGGGAGGTTGACTGACTGAATAGGCTAACACCTAAGTCACAAGATCCTGATAGATACCAAGAGCTTATAGATATTCACTATCATGGCCCAGTCTAAGGATTATTCAAGCACCAGACCTCCAGCATGCAACTTAACAAAGTTTGGCATCTGGAAGGCAAGGATCAAACTTTATATGAATTCTATTGATGAAAGTATTTTTGCTTCTATTTTGTCAGGTCCCCCAAGAGCACCTGCTGCTGCCACTGCCTCATCATCTGATATGAGTGCAGTGCCTCCTCCAGATTATAATGATGAGTACAAGAAGGCCAAAATTGCTGATGCCAAAGCAATGAACATACTGGCTCAGACTATGTCTGATGAGGTGTTCCAGAAGGTTGCTGATTGCTCCTCAGCAAAGGCCATGTGGGACACACTGAACCAGATTGTAGCTGGTTCAGCTGATGAAAGGAAGGACAGAAGGTCCAACCTGATCTCTCAGTATGAGAACTTCAAGAAGACTGATGCTGAATCAGTTGAAGCTATGTACACCAGGCTCAGCTCAATCATCAATGAGCTGAGGACCCTGGACAAGGACATATCATTGACAGAGGTCAATGATAAGATTCTTATGTGCTTCCCTAGCACATGGGATCTAAGAATCTGGCCCATCAAAGAAGCCAGAAGTACTAATGAGATATCCACTGAAGCTCTCCTCGGCAAGCTCAAGTCTTTTGAGCAAGTGCTGAAGACCAGAGAAGCAGAAGCTGAAGCCAAGACCCCCACTCCTACAAGAAAAGAGCAATCTCTAGCTCTTAAGGCTGCAGATGTTTCTGAAAGCAGCCAATCCAATGAGGAACTCATGGCACTGTTTGCCAAGAGATTTCTCAAGATGGGGAGAAAGGAGTTCAGAAAGAAGTCTTCACGTTATGAAGACAAACCAAGGTATGATCGCTCTCCTGCTAAAGAAATTATATGTTATGGTTGCAGGAAGCCTGGACACATTTTGCCAGAGTGTCCAGAGGAGAAGAACAAGGAAAAGAGAAAAGACAAAGAACAACACAGGAAGCACTCCAAGCCATCCTCCTACAAAAACAAGAAGAAGGAGAGAGGTTTCATTGCTGAAACCTGGAGTGATTCTGATGAAGAATCCTCCTCATCAAGCTCCAGTGAAGATGAGGAAGAGAAGAAGGCAAAAGAAATTTGCCTCATGGCAATAGATGCCTGCAGCAACCACTCTGCTGCAGAGAGTTCTGATTCTGATGAAGAAATGCCCACTGAAGATGAGGTACTTTCTTCTTATGATTTTACTTCTGAAGAATTTAAGTTAGAATTTAAATCTTTATGTTTAGATCTAATTAGCTCAGAGAAGGAAATAAAAGAACTTAGAAATAGGTTAGTTGACTCTGAATCAATAGCCTCTGAAAATGTTAGGTTAAAGGAAGAACTCACTACTTGTAGTGAAGAAATTAAATTTCTTAAAATAGAATTAGCTAAGTCTAAGAGATTAGAAGAATCCCTTAATGGTAGAAGCCTTAAGCTGTTAGAAATTACCAGCATGACTAACACTAGGTCAGGTAATGATAAACTAGGCTTAGGAGCTTCTCCCAGTGAACCCCCAGTCCTCCTTAAAAATAACCTTTCAACTCCAGTGAACTTCATTTCAGCTAGTGGAAAGAAGAACACTGAGCAAGTAAATCTGGTAAATAAAACATTAAATAAGGCTAAGAGAGAAAAGAGAAAGAAGTTTTTCAAAGAAATGCAAAGGGCGTCGAACGCCGCTCGACGATCGGAAGCTCCATGGTCGAACGAAGGTCGACGATCGGAGCGCCCATCGTCGAACGTCGATCGACGATTTCAATGTGATTTTCAAAATCATCATCAATTCCATAGAAACTTAAATGAGAATAGAAACCCTAGGTTTGTTGACCCATCATCAGCATGGAGAATCCCACCTAGGAGATCTCACCCACTAGGTTATCACCCTCAGCCTGCATTTTCATACATTTCCAGTTTTTCTTATGTGAAAAACAAGGGACCCAAGGTTACCTGGGTCCACTCTGTCTAAATAATTGTCTTGCAGGTGAAGGCCTATCCAATCACTCAAAACAAGTGGTATTTGGATAGTGGATGCTCTAAGCATATGACAGGAAACAAAGAGCTTCTGTCAAAGTACAAAGCTAAGCTCGGCCCAAAGGTTATCTTTGGAGACTCCAGCTGTGGTCAGACAGAAGGATATGACAAGATCACGATTGGAGCTGTTACATTCAAGAGAGTTGCTTATGTCAACGGACTAAAGCATAATCTGATTTCAGTCAGCCAGCTATGTGATGCTGGCTACCAGGTTTCATTTTCTAATTTCTCGTGCAATATTACTTTAAATAATAATGTTGTTTTAGTAGGTATTAGAATAGGTAATATATATTTAGTAGATTTTAATTCATCTCAATCTGAAATCTGCCTGTTTAATGAAGTAACCCTTAATAATAATTCCCTTTGGCATAAAAGGCTTAGTCATGTAAACCTTAAAAATATATCTAGGTTATCTAAGCACAACCTTGTTAGAGGTTTACCTTCTTGCCCCTACAAGAAGGAGAGCCTATGCAAGGCTTGTCAGCTAGGCAAGCAAACCAAGAACTCATTTAAATCTGTAAATAAAAGTGATTCTCCTAGAATCCTGTATTTATTACATTTGGACCTTTTTGGCCCAATAAATATATAGAGTTTAGGAGGGAAGTATTACACTTTAGTAATTGTAGATGACTTCTCTAGGTTCAGTTGGGTTTTCTTTTTGAGAACTAAGTCTGATAACTTCAAAGCCCTTACAGACTTTCTACTTTGTGTGCAGACTGAGTACTCTACTCATGTGGCCTTGATCAGAAGTGATCATGGTACTGAGTTTGACTCTCTTCTCATGCAAGAATTCTGTGAGAGAGAAGGTATCAAACATAGCTTCTCAGCTCCTAGAACTCCCCAACAAAATGGGGTAGTTGAAAGGAAGAATAGAACACTAATTGAAGCTGCTAGCACATTGTTGGCAGATACTAACATGCCTCTATCCTATTGGGCAGAAGCTGTTAGTACAGCCAACTATGTCTTGAATAGAAGTTTGATACACAAACTTAAGTGTAAAACTCCTTATGAGTTGCTTAAAGGAAAGAAACCAAAAATTAATTACTTTAGAGTTTTTGGCTGTATTGTGTATATTCATAATAATAATAAAGAATATATTAGAAAGTTTGAAGCAAAAGCTTCAATGGGAATCATGCTTGGATATTCCCAAGTAAGCAAAGCTTATAGGGTTTATAACAAATCAACCTGTAAGATAGAAGAATCTGTGCATGTATCATTTGATGAGCATCAGATGTTTTATAAGGAGAAAGAAAATTCTCCTTCCTCCAGTTCTTTGCAGGTACATGATGCCCCTCAAGAAATCCTTCAACTATCAACTCTTCAGATCACTGAATCAGACAGTGATGAAGACATTGCTGAAGCTGTTGAAGCTGTTGTTGTTCCACCAACAGTAGATCAAATTCCTCCTGAGGAATTAATCCCAACTGTTGCTGAAGATCACATCCCACCTGATGATATTGTCACACTTAGAGATCACCCCACATCTCAAGTGATTGGAGACATATCAGCTGGTGTGCAAACAAGACATCAATTAAGACAGGATGTGATGCATGCTTGTTTCCTCTCACAGGTTGAACCCCTCACCTTTAAAGATGCAGAGCTAGATCCCCACTGGATCATTGCAATGCAAGAGGAGCTCAATCAGTTTGAGAGATGTAAAGTTTGGACTTTGGTTCCAAGACCTAAAGGCCAACTAATCATAGGCACCAAGTGGGTGTATAGAAACAAGTTAGATGCAAATGGAATAATAGTAAGGAATAAAGCTAGGCTTGTAGCTCAGGGCTACAGACAGGAGGAAGGTATAGACTATGACCAAACCTTTGCTCCTGTTGCAAGGCTAGAAGCAATAAGGATCTTCCTGGCCTATGCAGCCTTCATGAAGTTTAAGGTGTTCCAAATGGATGTCAAAAGTGCATTCCTAAATGGTGAGCTTAAGGAAGAGGTGTTTGTTGAACAACCACCAGGGTTTGTTTCATCAACTCAGCCTTCTCATGTTTTTAAGTTGCAAAAAGCTCTTTATGGACTAAAGCAAGCTCCTAGGGCCTGGTATGAGACCTTAGCTAGTTTCCTGTTAGAGCACAACTTCACTAGGGGAGTAATTGATAGAACCCTGTTCGTTAAGCATCACAAGGACACAATCCTGTTAGTTCAGGTGTATGTAGATGATATTATTTTTGGCTCCACTGATCCCAAACTGTGCAAAAAGTTTTCCAACTTGATGCATTCTAAGTTTGAGATGAGTAGCATGGGTGTGCTGTCTTACTTTCTTGGTCTCCAAGTTAAGCAAGATGCTGATGGTATCTTCATCTCCCAATCCAAATATGCCAAGGAATTGGTAAAGAAATTTGGGATGGCTGATGCTTCAGCAATGCCTACACCCATGGCTACTAATGTAGTTATTGATTCTGATGATCACGGCAAGCCAGTTGATCAAAAGAATTATAGGGCCATTGTTGGTTCCCTATTATATCTAACTGCAAGTAGGCCAGATATAATGTTTGCTACATGCCTTTGTGCTAGATTCCAGGTCAACCCCAAGGAATCTCATCTGATTCTTCTAAAGAGAATCCTGAGATACCTGAAAGGATGTCCAAATCTAGGACTTTGGTACCCAGCTGAGTTAGAGTTTGAATTAATTGGATATTCTGATTCTGATTATGCTGGTTGCAGAGTTGACAGGAAGAGCACCTCAGGAACTTGTCAGTTCCTGGGAGAGAGACTGGTCTCTTGGTTCTGTAAGAAGCAGGCTTCTGTCTCAACTTCAACTGCAGAGGCTGAATATATAGCAGCTGCTAGTTGTTGTTCACAGATCCTGTGGATTCAAAACCAGCTTATGGATTATGGTTACTCACACAAGAACACCAAGATCATGTGTGATAGTACCAGTGCTATCTCTATTGCACAAAATCCAGTGCACCACTCTAGAACGAAGCACATTGAGATTAGGCACCATTTCCTGAGAGATTGTGTGGAAAAGAACAAGATCTGTCTTGAGTTCATATCCACTGAGTTTCAGAGAGGTGATATATTCACCAAGCCTTTAGATGAACAGAAGCATCTATTCTTTTTAGTTCAACTAGGCATGATCAATGGACGAGACTAAGTGTGACTTTATCTGCCTATGTTGAAATCTGTTTGAAGATAGTCGAACGAGGTTCGAAGATAGTCGAACGGCTTAAGCTTATCGTCGACCTCTGGTTAATGATAGCTTATCTGTTTGAAGATCGTCGATCGACGTTCGACCATCGTCGAACAGGTTGGGCACATCGTCGATCTCTGGATGACGATAGCCTGTTGTTTGAGAAGCCAGAAATAGTCGAACGATTGTCCGACTACTCTGCTTCTGAGCCGATCGTC
Source organism: Platanthera zijinensis (assembly GCA_039513925.1). Lineage (NCBI taxonomy): Eukaryota > Viridiplantae > Streptophyta > Magnoliopsida > Asparagales > Orchidaceae > Platanthera > Platanthera zijinensis. The sequence goes on along the minus strand of CM077078.1, from coordinate 12,061,067 downwards.
GAACGACCGTTCGACCATCGGGTCAAGATCTTTTTAATAGACCGACTATATCCGGTCAGATATAAAGCCGATAGTCGACCTAGGTCAAAAGATCTTGTGCTTTATCGTCGACGGAGCGTGCCCTTTCGCATTCTGCTTTCCCGCTTGCGATTTTGTGCCGTTTCGTCCCCTTCGTCTTCCTCCTCCTTCTCGCGTTTCTCCAGCGATTCAATGGCGGTTTCCCCAGCTGTTCTAGCCGTCGTCAAGTTCGATGCAGGATTCAGTGTAGATTTTGAAGCTTTCAGCAGTTGCGATGCCGGAATAGTGGAAGTTCTCCAGCTCTGCAGGGATCAAGGTTTAGAGAAGCTGATGTCTGAAAGGATCAAGATCAACATTCCAGAAATAAAAGAATGGGCTTTCACGTCGTCTTCCACAGACGAAGCGATGACTGGTACCATAGGCGGAGAAGAAGCTATCCTGACTCCGGCCGTCCTATCTGATGTTTTTGGTTTAGTTATTGGTGACGAAGATTATGAGCAAGACGCTCAGGAGTTTGGAAGAATGCTGGTCGAGCTGGGACATGCCGAGGGCATTCCCACCAAGCTGCTCAAGGTAAACTTCCCCTTCAAGATTAAGTTTTTGGCTGAGATAGTTGGAAAAGTGCTACTGGGCAAGCACTCTGCCCATGATAACATAACAAGGCAGCAATTCGCACTTATGTGTGCAATTGTTAATCGTAAAAGGATCGATTGGGCTGCAGTTCTGTTTGATTTAATCAGGAAAAAGAATGGAAAGAAGGAAGTTACCCTCGGAAGGGTTATAGGTATTTTCCTGAAGGAAAGATATCCCCAGCTGCTGAGCTCTACTGCAACAACCATCAATGCCAGCAAGAAGATGGATCCCCATCTGTTCTCAAAGTGGAAGAGGACGTTTGTGAAATCTGCTCCAGCACAATCTGAGGACACAAGGACTGCATCAGTCGCTCCTCAACCTATTGAAGCTGGCTCAGCTCTCCCTTCCTCCTCCTCTGCATTGCCGTCTGCCTCAGGTGAAGTACCATCAACTTCAGCTGAGGTACGACCTTCTTCTTCTGCTGCACCTGAAACAACTATGGTTGTTTCTCTGTCTCCTCCAGCCTCTCCTCTACCTGCTCATCTGGCTAGGATATCTGCTCCTAGCTTCGATTTGTTAGGATCAGAGAGAATTCTTACTCCTCATGTATCCCCAATTCATTCTCCAGTTCATTCCCCAATTCATTCTCCTGCTGTATCTCCTATTCGATCCCCTGTCCCCATTATTTCTCATCCATCATCTTTTGAAATCTCTCCAGAGATTATCTCCCGCATTGTGGAGCTGATTACCCCGTCAATCAAAACCATGATTGACGAGGCAATCGCTCCCCTTGCCGCCTCCATTGACCGTTTGACTGCCTCCATCCAATCCATCTCAAAATCTGCTGAGCCATCTACCTCTAGGTGCCTGGTTTCAGTAGCTACTGAAATCAGGCAGGGGGAGATGTTCAATGAAGATGTCTCAGGCCTTCCTGCCTCTCCTCCAGTTGTGAAAGATTCAGTCTTGTCTGCCCAGCCAGAATCTGCTCAAGTTGAGCCAGAAGAAGTTCCAGATGTTGTTATGACTGTTCAGGAAGAGACAACTCCAGCTGAGGAAGAGATTGCTCCAGTTGAGCAAGTTGTAGCTCCAGTTTTGACTGAGAAGGAAATTGCAGATGGAATATTATTATCTGAGATTGCAGTTAAAGTCTGCTTAGAAGATATTACCACTCCCGTGATTGTTAGATTCCTGGAAGGAATTGTAACTTCATATCTGAATGACTGCTGGGAGATGGTTAAATATGAAGGTAACTCTTTCATTCGTTTTGTTGATGACTCAATTAATTTGATAGTTTGTGAATACCTTGAAGGAATGATTCAAGCTTATTTAGCAGATATGTATTCATAATTTTACAGATATTATTAGAGAAGATTTAGCTGCCCAAATAATAGAAGTTGTTTCTGAGGCTGTACCAAGTATTCCCGATATTCAAGTTGACCCTGAGTTGGAATCCTTCTTGGATAATAAAGAAGATGAGTCTGAGAAAGAGGAAGTCAAAGTTGACTCTCCAGTTCTGAGTATGGAAGAAGTTCAAGCAAGAGCAGCATGGAATTTAAGAGTTCAATCTTTAGAGAAAGAGAAAGATTTGCAATTTGAAAAGTCATCCATCTGGGATGACTCTCCTGGTTTAGATTTAGACTCCCTTCTGGCTTTGGATGCCCTGGAAGAAGAAAAAGAGAAATCTGCCTCAAAGCTTAAAGAAAAGGCTGTCTCAGAAGCCTATGATCCTTATGAGAACCCTCCATCATCCCATTCTGATGATGATGATGATTCTGATGTTTCTGAAAAATCAAAGAAAAAGAAATCTGCTGCAAAGAAAAGAAAAGCTGCTCCTCCTCCACCTCCTAGCAAGGATAATGATACTCCGTATTACATTTTGAAGGGCATTGACCCCAAATCTAAGGATTTTAAGCATTGGATGTGGTTTTCGAAAAATCAGCAAAAAGAAAGGAAAAGAACCAAGAGGTATGATAGTCCTGTCTCAAGATGGACTCCCAGAGGTCCTCCTCCTCCTCCCGGTGCAGGAGCCTCTGGGAACCCTTCAGCTCATCCTACTGCCTCCTCTGGAAAATCTGCGTCTGCTCAGCCCCAGCCAAGGCACGATTATAAAAGTTCTCAAGGCAAATCATCTTATGGCTCTCAAAGACAATTGAAGGAGGTTGTGGCTCAAAGACCAACCTTTTCCCCACCTCCTTCACCAAAGAAGAGAATTACATCTCCATCTCCATCTCCAGTTCAATCTGAGAAAAGTATTTCGAAAGGTAAATAGTTTATTTTGTTTTAAGTTATCTAGCAAGAACCTTTCTGCTAAGTATTCTTTAATGCTTTATCTAGATAAAATAGCTGATGCTGCTTCTCCTGAGCCCGTATATGAAAATCCTGAGCTCGATCCTAACTTTAGGATGGCTCGCTTTCAAGAACTTGTAGGAGCAGCCCAAATAAGAAAAGCAAGAGCTGAAGGAAAAGATATAACTGGTTTTACTACGATGTCAGCTTATAGAAAGAAAGAATTTGAAAAGTTCCAGGTAAATCCTGAGATATTTGATCCGTCAAAGTACATGGAAAAACATCCTGAAGCTGTTGTCCCCAGAGCTACAGAACTGAAGATTATTGGTGCTCAGGATCTAAAAATGTCGAAGAAAGAATCAGATGACCCGCTTAGAAAAATTTCCTTTGTTTCTAGTTCTTCTGATCCTTTACCAGATTCTAAAGATTCATAATAGTTTAATTAACTGCTGTGGTATATTTATTTATCTGATTGATAATCTGCCAGTTTATTGTTATCTATTTGCTTAAATCATTCTTTAGTATTCTATTGCTAGCTGCTTTTAGTTTTTGAGAGACTTAACTCAAATAGGGGGAGATTGTTGGTACCCTAGTTTGATTTGAGTTCAGTCCTCTCCTTTGTGCTCCTTGACCCAAGAAATATCTATGGTCAATGGTTAGGAGTCTAGCTGTAGAGTCCTCGCTTTTCCAAATTGAGAATTTGGTTAAGTAGTTTTTTCGTTCGACCATAGTCGAACGCCGTTCGACTATCGTCTATCGATTGATCGACGATCGTCTATCAGTTGGTCGACGCTTTGGTCTGCGCTGATAGTTCGACTATCTGTTGATAGGTCGACTATCTGTTCTGCGCTGATAGGTCGACTATCTGTTGATAGGTCGACTATCTGTTCTGCGCTGATAGTTCGACTATCTGTTGATAGGTCGACTATCTGTTCTGCGCTGATAGGTCGACTATCTGTTGATAGGTCGACTATCTGTTCTGCGCTGATAGGTCGACTATCTGTTGATAGGTCGACTATCTGTTCTGCGCTGATAGTTCGACTATCTGTTGATAGGTCGACTATCTGTTCTGCGCTGATAGTTCGACTATCTGTTGATAGGTCGACTATCTGTTTTCTGAGGTAGGTCGACTATCTGCTTGATAGGTCGACTATCTCTGTGCGCTTGATAGTTCGACTATCTGTCCTGATAGATCGACTATCTGGTAGTTCGACTATCTGTTCTGATAGGTCGACTATCTCCCGGGTAGTTCGACTATCTTCTTCGATAGATCGACTATCTGGATCGTTCGACTATCTGCCCGATAGATCGACGATCTCCGTGCGTCGGTCGACGATCTCCGAAGGTCGTTCGACGCTTTCTGCCTGCCTTTGTATTTTGTATTTATTTATTATATTTAATTATTTAATACATTTTCTGGCACATTATTTCAAGCTGTATGATAAAGTTTCCAGGCATTATTTGCTTCATTCTGTTTGCCTGAGTTCAAATCTTTTTAGATAAAGTTGTTTGTCTTATTAGCTGTCATTATAATTTACTTTATCTGCTGACAGCCCCTTTATAGCCGTTGGACTGAAAAGTCTTCTATTTGCTATAAAGAGATTATTTCTGATGTGACTTTATTTGGTCCTTCTGTTTATTTGATTTAAACCTGCAGCTTCTTAGAAAGAGGTTTATTCCTTTTTATAGAATGTTTTGCTGCAGAGATATTTCTGTCTTCTTTGATATTTACAGCCCAGGTCTCAAGGCTCACAAGAAGACAAATAATTCAAATGGAAGAGAGCCGTTGCTTGATGATGATTATAAAAAGAACCCTTTACTGAAGGATTCAAGCTAGTCAACAGAAGCTAATTGCCAACCTGTGTTCATTCAAGCTTTCAAGCGTTCAAGCTTCCTGCTCTCAGCAAACTCCATCTAACTGAGAAGTGTTAAGATCTTCATCTCTTCTTTACCTGAGTTCTCCTACTTTCAGGAAGTTCAAACTCAGAGTTTCTCTGAAGAAGAAGAAGAAGAAGAATAGCTGCTTGAAGAAATTTCTTTTTGTTATTTATTTTCTTCCTGTAGCTTTTCTTTCAGAATTTTCTGAAGAGTTTTCTGCACTAAAGCAAGACTTCACCTGGACATCTTTGAGCCAGGGGGAGCCTTGATTCTTTAGAGCGTTCTAGCTCAGTGCAAGCTTTTTGTGCTTCTCTAATCTATGTAAAATAGAGAAGACATCTTAACCTTCTTCCCCCTCCTGTACAGGGTTATTACTCCCTTCAAAAGTATCCCTTGGTGGCAGGGCACCTGATCAAAAACCTGTGCTTGGTTTTTAGACACCTGATCAAAAGTCTAAAGGGTTTCTGAATCTACCTGAATCAGATTCTGTTGGTGGCAGGGCACCTGATCAAAAACCTGAGTGGATTCCTACCGTGTGGGTAGAAGAGTGGACGTATCCAAGTTGTTTGGGGAACCACTATAAATCTCCTTGTGTCGTCTGGATTCAATTGTTTAATTCCTGCATTGTGGCTGTGATTAGATATAACTAGGCTGCTAGTTGCTGATTAGGTTTTTCCAAGGTTAACTGTAATTACAGTTAGCTTGTGTTTGTACACATCACTTGTGTTAGGCTTTAAGGTTAAATCAATATCTATAATCTTTTCATTCCGCACTTCACTCCAAGGGAGTTGGGTAGACTATTAAGTTTTGTCTGTGCAAAATTTGATAACTCTATTCACCCCCCCTCTAGAGTAGTATCTATCCCTTCACTTTCATCGACGACCATTGATTAGAATCTGATGGTTTAGAAAAAAACAGTAAAATGAGGGAGTATGTGTTTCGATCCCGGATCAGCGCCCAAAACACCCAAAAGTTAAACCACTGCACCTAGGGGTGCAAGCGGTTCGGTTTGAGTCGGTTTGGACCCAAACCAAAACTGAACCAATGTTTATCGGTTCGGTTCGGTTTTTTGGTCGGTTTACTCGGTTCAGTTTTCGGTTTTTTAGTTATGCTATTTAAAATAATTGTGTACTTAAATATCTCAAAAAAATTTAAAAAAAGATATGATAATTAAAAATAAATATCATCAAGCTTTATTTACATATGATATATTACAACTAATAGCTCATATTACATAAAAAAATTATGATTAAATATTTTTACTGCGAAATCGAGTAATAAATACAAAAAGATATAAATAAAATCTTCTTTTTGATGTATAAAATATGCATTACAAAAATTTATTTTGGCTCAAATGATATAAAAATTATTAAGTTGATATAATTTGTGTACATTATTTAATTAATAAAAATAGTTAAACGATCATTATTGATAATATTTTTACATATATTATTAGTCGGTGCGGTTCGGTTTTTCAAAGAGGAAAACCAAAACCGAACCGAGACGTTCGGTTCGGTGTAAAATCGGTTCGGTTTGGGCGGTTCGGGGCGGTTTGGTCGGTTTTCGGTTTTTCATGCACACCCCTAACTGCACCAACTTAAAACTTATGAATATTTTGTGTATTTATTTATATATATAATAAATATACATATATTTAAAAAAATAAAACTCATTTCATAACCCCTGATTTGTTGAAAATTTCGCAAAATTCAGGGTGGGCAGCTGCCCACCCTGGACCCTATGTAGGTCCGCCCCTGCCGGACATTGAACCGGAAGGAGAGGTTTAAGGTTCAACCGGTTGAATCCGGGTTGAACCGGGTCTAACTACATATGCACAGACTGTGAGATATATATTCATACAAAACAAATTAAGATAAGTAATCACGTAAGATCATAAGATATTTAACAACAAAAATATTAAAAATTAGTCATGACATATATTTGTTTTAAACAATAAATCAACTGAAGTAAATTCATCGCAACTTAATAAAAACAATAAACGTTATGCCAAATATTTGCATAAAAATAAAATATTAATATTTTAAAAAGAAAATAATTTTAAGTTAATTTGAAATAAAATAGATTTTTAAAAAATTATTTGCAAGTATCAAATTAACATCAAATGAATAATATTATTATTTTAATTAACATGAATACAAATATATTATATAAATTATATTTCTGTACTAAATAGATAGTCCGCTTGGTGTTGTGGTTGATTATCTTTGAGTCAGGAAAGAGGTATCAGGTTTGATTCCTGGCGATTTATTTAATATTTGCCAAGTATTTTGGAAAAACTGAAAAATCAATATTTAAATCTACTTCTTACATTAGTCCCACATCGCAGTATTTAATACAGGAGGCCTCCACATCCCTATAAAAGACAGAGAGCTGTCTTTGTTAAATTTAGATAAAAAATATTTAATCCTTCGCCTAGGACCCGCCCGGTTGAGCTAAACCCGCTCCGATTTGCGGTTTTACGGGTGGACCGACTGGTTTTCCGATTCTTGACCGGTTCTTGGTGGGAGCGGTTTTAGAGCCTAGACCGGACCGCATACTGCACCGATTAGCGGTCTGACTGGTTGAACCGGCCGGTCCGATCCGGTTTTTAAAACGTTGGTACTCGCCCACTAGAGAGTACACCAAACACTAACAAGTTAAACAAAATTTTTATCTCCCTACTAGAATATCATGCAGATCAACAATAAATTGGCCTCCAGGAGTGCAAAACCTCCTAAAAGCTTACATATATGTAACAAGTCTTACGCCTTGCTTGGGGCCCCATTCCGCGAATACGGGGTTATACACAATCCTCACTCTTTTCGAGCGAGTTCCACGCTCAAAAAGAAACATCTAACCCAATATATTCGCTGAGCGTAGCGCTCTTGAACCCGAAAATACTTGGCCTCTCCGATGGGTCAACCTGCCATACCAGCTAACAGGAGTCTGAATGACGAGATTCCCTCCGGGTAGAATTCACTTAACCTCCATGAGGGGTCAACCTGCCATTCCAGCTAATGAGAGTCTGGATGTCTCGATCCCCTCCGAGTAGAATTCACTTAACCTCCAAGAGGGGTCAACCTGCCCTTCCAACTAATAGGAGCCTGAGTGGCGAGACCCCCTCTGGGTAGAATTCACTTAACCTCCACGAGGGGTCAACCTGCCATGCTAGCTAATGGGAGCCTGGGTGATGAGATCCCCTAAGGGTAGGAACTTTCTCACCACCGAGGCACATTCGACCCATCCAACTAGTGAGAGCCTGAGTGAGGAGATTCTCTCGGGGTTTGATTCCTTCTCTCGACCGAGACATATTCGACCCATCCAGCTAGTGAGAGCCTGTGTGAGGAGATCCTCTCGGGGGTTGAAACCTTCTATCCACCGAGGCACATTCGATCCATCCAGCTAGTGAGAGCTTGGGTGAGGAGATCCTCTCAGGGTTGAGACTTATTCTCCACCGAGGCACATTCGACCCATCCAAATAGTGAGAGTCTGGGTGAGGAGATCCTCTCGGGGTTGGAACTTTCTCTCCACTGATGCACATTCGACCCATCCAGCCAGTGAGAGCCTGGGTGAGGAGATCCTCTCGGGGGTTTGAACATACTCTCCACCGAGGCAGATTCGACCCATCCCGCTAGTGAGAGCCTGGGTGAGGAGATCCTCTTGGGGGTTTGATTCCTTCTCTCCACAAAGACATATTCGACACATCCAGCTAGTGAGAGCCTGGGTGAGGAGATCCTCTCGAGATTGGTTCCTTCTCTCCACCGAGGCACATTTGACCCATCCAGCTAGTGAGAGCATGAGTGAGGAGATCCTCTCGGGGGTTTGAACTTACTCTCCACCGAGGCACATTCGACCTATCCAGCTAGTGAGAGCCTGTGTGAGGTGATCCTCTCAGAGTTGGAACCTTCTCTCCACCGAGGCACATTAGACCCATCCAGCTAGTGAGAGCCAGTGTGAGGAGATTCTCTCGGGGGTTCGATTCCTTCTCTCCACCGAGGCACATTCGACCCATCCAGCTAGTGAGAGCCTAGGCGAGGAGATCCTCTTGAGGGTGGAACTTTCTCTCCACCGAGGCACATTCGACCCATCCAACTAGTGATAGCCTGGGTGAGGAGATCCTCTCGGGGTTGGTACTTACTCTCCACTGAGGCACATTCGACTCATCCAGCTAGTGAGAGCCTTGGTGAGAAGATCCTCTCGGGATTGGTTCCTTCTCTCCACCAAGGCACATCCAACCCATCCAACTAGTGAGAGCCTGGGTGAGGAGATACTCTCGGGGTTAGAACTTACTCTCCACTGAGGTACATTCGACCCATTTAGCTAGTGAGAGTCTGGGTGAGGAGAACCTCTCGGGGTTGGAACTTACTCTCTACCGAGGCACATTCGACCCATCCAGCTAGTGAGAGTCTGGGTGAGAAGATCCTCTCGAGGTTGGTTCCTTCTCTCAACCGAGGCACATCCGACCCTTCCAGCTAGTGAGAGTCTGGGTGAGGAGATCCTCTCAGGGTTGGAACTTACTCTCCACCGAGGCACATTCGACTCATCTAGCTAGTGCGAGCCTCAGTGAGGGGATCCTCTCGGGGTTGGAACTTACTCCCCACCGAGGCACATTTGACCCATCCAGCTTGTGAGAGCATGGGTGAGGAGATTCTCTCGGGGTTGGTTCCTTCTCTCCACCGAGGCACATTCGACCCATCCAGCTAGTGAGAGTCTGGGTGAGGATATCCTCTCGGGGTGAGAATAAACATATCATTCAAACCATACTAAATCCAATATTCTCAAACAGGGAAATTTTTTAGATACATGACCTCTTGACTCTTCAGGTCAGGGGTAGACTCATTACAAAAACATAAAAGAAAAAAGACTTCACTAAGACAAGGCCACTTCAGGCTTCTTGTACATGAGACCGTCATTCGCCTCCTCATTTGATACATCTATCCTGCTCAAGCTCTCCATGACCTTCTCCATTTCCTCTGCCCCGTCTAGCCAGGAGATGGTGTTTACGATCGCGACGTAGCACTGTCTTGCCATCCTGGGGTTTCCCCTGACCTTGACTTGGATCCCTCCAGTGTTAAATTTGAGGCACTGGTGCAATGATGATGACACACAACGGAAGGCGCTGATGAGGGATCTTCCAAAAATTGCGTTGTAACTGCTCGAAACATCAATAATGATGAGCCGATAGTTCCTTGAGGTCCCCCCAACTTCACCTGGAGTCCGACTCCACATTCTACCTCTTTTTTCCCCTGGAAATCCGAACAGGGGTCCGTCTGTGGCCAACACCCTCCTTGATTCCACCTTCATCTCGTCAAATGCCTTCTTGAAAATGACGTTGACGGAGCTCCCGCTATCAACCAATATCTGGGAGACGGTGTAGCCTTAGATGACTGCCTGGATGACCAACGCATCGCAGAACGGATCCTCATGATCCGACATGTCCCTCGTTGAGAAGGTGATCTTCTCCTCTGGGGGTGGGGTCTGGGATGTCGAAGCGACACTCCGACGGTACATGACATAAAGGCTTGCCTTTCGAGTGGCCTCAATCTCCACTTCACCGTGAATCACTCCTATACCTCCTCGGGTTCCCACATCGACCCGGTACTCACACACATCATCTCTCCCTACTGTGGGGAGAACTTCTTCAATCCGTATCGGTGGCTACCGATGGGCTGAGCCTCTCGCCTCTCCCACTTCCAGGAATTCTGGGCAGGTAGCTGTGGCGTGACCTTCCACCTGGTGGAAGTCACAGTATGACAACACTCTCCCTTCCCTTCTTCGACGAGCTGGGTGATTTCTCCCGTTATCTCTTCCCCCACTTCTTATCTTCATGGCTTGCTGCGGTGGGGTAGGAGCTGCCTAGGGGCTTGCCTCTGGAAGTTAAACCTCCCTTAGCCTCCTGAAAGTTCCCCCCACCTTGAACGAGACCTCTTCCTGGACCCTGAACGAGCCCTCCCTGTTGCCTCATCTAGTGATAGCCTGGGTGAGGAGATCCTCTCAGGGTCGATACTTACTCTCCACCGAGGCACATTCGACCCATCCAGCTAGTGAGAGCCTAGGTGAGGAGATCCACTTGGGGGTGGAACTTACTCTCCACCGAGGCACATTCGACCCATCCAACTAGTGATAGCCTAGGTGAGGAGATCCTCTCGGGGTTGATACTTACTCTCCACCGAGGCACATTCGACTCATCCAGCTAGTGAGAACCTTGGTTAGAAGATCCTCTTGGGGTTGGTTCCTTCTCTCCACCAAGGCACATCCGACCTATCCAGCTAGTGAGAGCCTGAGTGAGGAGATTATCTCGAGATTGGAACTTAATTTCCACCGAGGCACATTCGACCCATCTGGCTAGTGAGAGCCTGAGTGAGGAGATCCTCTCGGGGTTGGAACTTACTCTCTACCGAGGCACATTTGACTCATCCAGCTAATGAGAGCCTGGGTGAGGATATCCTCTCGGGGTTGGTTCCTTCTCTCCACCGAGGCACATCCGACCCTTCCAGCTAGTGAGAGCCTGGGTGAGGAGATCCTCTCGGGATTGGAACTTACTCTCCACCGAGGCACATTCGACTTATCCAACTAGTGAGAGCCTGGGTGAGGGGATCCTCTCGGGGTTGGAACTTACTCTCCACCGAGGCACATTCGACTCATCCAGCTTGTGAGAGCCTGAGTGAGGAGATCCTCTCGGGGTTGGTTCCTTCTCTCCACCGAGGCACATTCGACCCATCCAGCTAGTGAGAGCCTGGGTGAGGAGATTCTCTCGGGGTGAGATTAGACATGCCATTTAAACCATACTAAATCCAACATCCTCAAGCAGGGAATTTTTTTAGATATATGACCTCCTAACTCTTCCGGTCATGGGTAGATTCATTACAAAAACATAAAAGAAAAAAAGACTTCACTAAGGCAAGGCCTCTTCAGGCTTCTTGGACATGAGGCCATTATTCGCCTCCTCATCTGATACCTCTATCCTGCTCAAGCTCTCCATGACCTTCTCCATCTCCTCTGCCCCGTCTAGCCAGGAGATGGTGTTGACGACCGTGAAGTAGCACTGTCTTGCTATCTTGGGGTTTCCCCTGAGCTTGAATTGGATCCCTCTAGTGTTAAACTTGAGGCACTGGTGAAATGACGATGACACGCAACAGAAGGCGCTGATGAGGGATCTTCCGAAGATTGCGTTTTAAATGCTCGAAGCATCAACAATGACAAACCGACAGTTCCTTGAGGTCCCCCCAACTTCACCTGTAGTCTGACTCCACCTTCTCCCTCCTTTCTTTCCCCTGAAAATCTGAACATGGGTCCGTCCGAGGCCAACACCCTCCTTGGTTCCACTTTCATCTCGTCAAAGGCCTTCTTGAAAATGACGTTGACAGAGCTCCTGTTGTCAACCAAGATCCGGGAGACGGTGTAGCCTTCGATGACTGCCTGGATGACCAGCGCATCGCAGAACAGATCCTCATTATCCGTCATGTCCCTCGTTGAGAAGGTGATCTTCTCCTCTGGGGGTGAGGTCTGGGATGTCTAAGTGACGCTCCGACGGTACATGATATTGAGGCTTGCCTTTCGAGTGACCTCGATCCCCACTCCACCGTGGATCACTCTTATACCTCCTCGGGCTCCCACATCGACCCGGTCCTCACATACACCATCTCTCCCTACTGTGGGGAGAACCTCTTCAATCCGTACCGGTGGCTGCTGATGGGTTGGGCCTCTCGCCTCTCTCACTTCCAGGAATTCTAGGCAGGTAGCTGTGACGTGACCTTCCACCTGGTGAAAGTCATAGTATGTCAACACTCTCCTTTCCCTTCTTCGACGGGCTGGGTGATTTCTCCAGTTACCTCTTCCCCCTCTTCCTATCATCATGGTTTGCTGTGGTGGGGGTAGGAGCTGCCTAGGGGCTTGCCTCTGGAAGTTGAACCTCCCTTGGCCTCCATGAAAGCTCCCCCTACACTGGACGAGACCTTGTCCTGGACCCTAAACGGGCCCTCCCTGTTGCCTCCAACCTGGCTCCGGACCTTCCTGAGGTCCCTGGAACCCCTGAGCTCTCTGCTCTTCTCTCCTTCTTCCCTCCTAATGTCTCGAGCCACCTTGCTCCTTCGACTCTGCCTTTGTTAACCTTGCCAATTTCTTAACAAATGTCGTTGGTCGCCTCAGTTGATATCTTCTCTGCCGCCCTTTCCATCAACTCCTCGAAGGATAGAGGGGCCTTTCGGGTCAGACACATCTTGAAGAACCCCTCTCGTAACTCTACTGTAAACATCATCTGGATGGCATACCCCGACATCTCCTGGATGTCCAGGATCTTTTCTTGGAACCTGTCCACATATTGGGCCAATGACTCCTCCGCCCTCTGTCTTATCCGGAAGATTGACTCGGGACTCTTCCTCCTTTTTTTAAAAGTTGAGAAATGAAGCTGAAAACTCCGGCTCAAGTCTTCGAACCCGTAGATCGATCTCACTGGGAGTTAACGGAACCAATCCCTTGCCTTGTCTTTCAACGTGATTGCGAAAATGCGACACTAGAATGCATCCGTCATCGGCCTGATAGAGACCACATCTTCGAACCACTGCAGGTACTGGACGGGGTCATCCTTCCCAATATAGTAAGTCATGTCAGGCTTTCTGAACCCCTAGGGAACATGAGCTGAGACAATCAGCTTGCTGAAGGGTGACCCCCAACTTGGTCTCGCATGCTCCACTCGCACGACCTACTCGTCTGGGAGGCTAGCACTCGCCGGGCTTGAGAATAACTCCCGACCGGTAAGGTCTCGCTCGACCCTCTCTCCCATTATTTCCTTTCCGGGCCGTCTTCCTGGTGCACTTTCTTCTACCCCTCCTGGGGTCATCTCGCCTAGACCCCTGAGAGCTGGCTCGTCGAGAACCCTGGAGGCTATCTCGTAGAGACCCCTGGAGGCTTTCTCGCCGAGACCCCTGGGAACTAGATCCTGGGGGTCGGGTGGGAGTTGAGCTATCACCCCGAGGAGCAATACTTCGCAACATCTCTATGATGCCTTGGATGGATGCCATGAACTCTTCCCTCCCTACAAAGGGTGTTGGGTTGGGGAGCTCGTTGTAGTCATCACAACCTTCATGATCTCCTGCCATGGAACCTGCTCAGGAACTTCTGTATGAGTCGCGGTCCACGCTCACTGCACCAAAAATATTGGAACCGAGATTCGGTTCCACCTAGAGTTCGGACCTAGGGTGCAACTCACACATACTTCTCCTAAGCCGTCCTTTGGTGAGAGAACTGAATTTGGAAAATGACCCTTGACTATAGCGTTGAGGTCCCACCTCACACCAGGAAGACCATTGAGATCTCCCCCTCCCTAGCCAATGCTGAGCTAGGTGCCTTGGAGGATGAAGGAAGAAAATGAAGATTGGTGAAAATGGATCCCTCTCTAAGGCACCCTAAGGGTCTATTTATAGATTTTGGGGATGGTCTGCCAATAGCGTAATTCTGCTGTTCTAAAATTACTGAAATACCCTGGTTTGGTCTTGCAACAGCCAAACTCAGCTGTTTTGAACAGCTATTCGCAGCCCATCATAGGCAAAGTAGCAGACCCTCAAGCCAGGGAAGAACCCTCAAGCCGGGCGAGCTGCTCAAGCCTAGCGAGAACACTCAAGCCGGGCGAGAACTATGTTGGGCGAGGAGTCCGAGCGGATGCCGGCCTCCCGCCGCACCCACCCCCTTAGAAATGAAGCCAGGGCGGGTGTCGGTCTCCCGCCGCACCCGCCCCCTGGAACTGGCCAGGGCGAGTACCGGCCTCCCGCCATACTCGCCCCCTTAGAGAAGGGGCTGGGGCGGGTGTCGACCTCCCGCCTCACCTGCCCCCTGGAACTGGCCGAGGCGAGTACCGGCCTCCCGCCATACTCGCCCCCTAAAGAAGGGGCTGGGGCGGGTGCCGGCCTCCCGCCGCACTTGCCCCCTGGAACTGGCTGGGGCGAGTACCGACCTCATGCCGTACTCGCCCCCTAGAGAAGGGGCTGGGGCAAGTGTCGGCCTCTTGCCGCACCCGCGCCCCTGGAACTGACCAGGGCGAGTACCGGCCTCCCACCGTACTCGCCCCTGAAGAAGGGGTCGGGGTGGGTATCGGCCTCCCGCCACACCGCCCCCTAGAACTGGTCGGGCGAGTACCGGCCTCCCACCGTACTCTCCCCCTGGAGAGTACACCAAACACTAGCAAGCTAGGCAAATTTTTTATCCCCTACTAGAATATCATGCAGATCAACAATAAATTGGCCTCCATGAGTGCAAAACCTCCTAAAAGCTTACAAATGTGTTGCAAGTCTTACGCCTTGGTTGGGGGCCCCATTCCGCGAATACGGGGTTGTATAAAGCACACCCCTAATACTCCAGCAGGGAGGTCCCACCACATACCCGGAAGTTTATGAGAAACTTCCCCTCCGCAACCAAAAACTAGGTGAGGTACTAGGCAGACATAGTCTTGACAAGTATCCAGCTTGGAGGGATTTCAATCTCTTCCGAAAATATCATTTATAGTACCCCTGTGGGGCTATTTATAGAGAAATCTTTGGGGGGGGGGGGGTATAGGCGAGCATCCTGCCTCTGCTAGCGAGCATCAAGGGCTACTGGCCTATACTCGCGAGTTACTCTCCCATACTCGTGAGATACTCTCCCATACTCGCCCAAGCTTGCCTCAACTCGCCTCTGCTCGCCTAGACTCGCCTTTGCTCACATAGGCTCGCCTCTTGTGGCCTAGGCTTGTGGCTTGGTCTGCGAAAATACGTCTCCTTAGGCATTTCTGATCTCAACAAATTTCGAGTTATACACAATCCCCGCTTTTTTCGAGCTCAACTCGAGCTTGGAAAAACAATGTAAGACCTGTGGTTCAGAGAGAAGAAACTAGACGATATGTTGTGTGAGGTCCTTCTTATGAGTGGAGCTCAACTGAAGGAGGAAAAATTTTGACATCTCCCAAGGGTAGAACTTAATTGAAGGAGATGGTGAAGAGTCGACACCTCGCAGACAAAGCTTACCTGGATGGGGAGAGAAGGTTGATACCTCACAGGAACAAAGATAAATTGAGTTAGAGAAGAGGTCAAAACCTCGTAGGAGCCGAGATCAGCTGAGTTGGATAAGAGGTTGGCACCTCGCAGGAGCCGAGTTCAACTGGTGGTGGAAAAGAGGTTGACACCTCACAGAAGAGGAGCTCACATGGAGTCAGAAAAGAGGTCGACACCTCACAGGAGAGGAGATCAATTGGAGGTGGAAGAGAGAACGATACCTCACAAGAGCCGAGCTCAAATTGAGGTGGAGAAGGTAAACACCTGTCGGGAGGAAGCTCAACTAGAGGTGGAGAGAAGGTCGACACCAGTCAGGAGGAAGCCCAACTAGAGATGGAGAGAAGGTCGACAAATCGTAAGAGCTGAGCTCAACTGGAGGTGGAGAGAAGACCGACACTTGTCAGAAGGAAGCTCAACTGGAGGTGGAGAGATGGTCGATCGCTCGCATGAGCCAAACTCAACTGGAGGTGGAGAGAAGGTCGACACCTATCAAGAGGAATCTCAACTGGAGGTGGAGAGAAGGTCGATAACTTGCAAGAGCTGAGCTCAACTAGAGATGGAGAGAAGGTCGACAGCTCACATGAGCCGAGCTCAACTGGAGGTGGAGAGAAGGTCAACACCAGTCAGGAGGAAGCTCAATTTGAGGTGAAGAGAAGGTCGACACCAGTCAGGAGGAAGCTTAACTGGAGGTGGAGAGAAGGTCGGCAACTCACAGGAGCCTAGCTCAACTGGAGGTGGAAAGAAAGTCGACAGCTCGCAGGAGCCGAGCTCAACTAGAGGTGGAGAGAAGGTCGAAAACTCATAGGAGCCGAGCTCAACTGGAGGTAGAAAGAAGTCACACTCGTGGGAAAGTAGCTGACATGCAGGAGAGGATCTCAAATAGAGGCTTGGACTACGAAAACAACATACTCGAGGACATCAACTAACCTGAGGGGGTAAGTATCTGGCATGCAAGAGAGGAGCTCGTGCGGGGACTCAGATAACGACAACACTATGCTCGAGGACTTTCCACCAATGTTGAGGTGACTCACCATATTACTCAATAAATCGACAAAGAGTTAGTTGTCCCAAATTCATTGATGACAAAGGAAACTTTCTTCAAGGAGAGTAAAATATTTTCTTTGTCGAGTTGGGAGGTTAGTGTCCAGACCTTTTCCTGATAGTTCCTTTAGTCAGATGAGAAGTGTGATCAGGTAGGTAGCTAGGCCTACGTACAAGGGGGAGTTGATCTCGAGCATCAATGCACAGACTTGGTCTTACAAGAACGCTTTTAAGACCAGACACACCGTCCCATCACTCGATCTAGGGATTTTTTAGGAGAATCAAGTCGGAGGCAAGTTTCCCAACTCAATCGTGAAGATCGCTTCCCGCCTACCTCTACAAACTCCCGCTCTACCACCTGGCTGTGAAGACCAAGGTACAAGCAAAGGGAAATGGCTAGGGGGGGGGCTATATGAAGCACACTGCTGAGGCCTCCATCCTACCTCTGGCCGAGAAGACGAAGAAACCTGGATAGGGACATGACACTCGGGAGGTCTCGTGGGACACACACACACGAGGCCTCCATCCTACCCCTTGGTTCTCCTTTCCTTCAACATTTATGTCCGCTTCCTGCACTCATAAACCTTAAGCGACGATAAGCATTTAAATTCAACATAATTTCTGATCTTGTTCCGAGCTTATAACTCTTTCGCGGCCCAAAGGTGCCCTTAAGGGCAGAGGATCCTTCCCTAAGGCACAACGATCATCCCTTCGCCAAGTTGAGAGGTTAACATCCACACTTTCTCCTAATAATCTCTCCAATCGAATAATAAGTGTGATCGGAAGGTAACTAGGCCAACATACAAGGGGGGAACTGATCTCGACTGTCAATGCAGAGGCTTGGTCTTATAAGAACACATTAAAACACGACACGCCATCCCATCACCCCCCTTAGGGTTTTATGAGAGTCAAGTCGGAGGCTCGTTTCCCAACTCGATCGTGATGATCACTTCCTGCCTATTATGCCTGCTTGAGGTGCTTTCAAGAAGAGAAGCTAAAGCCCCTATATTTCAGAGTGTTATAGAAATATCATCGATGTCTAAGTGTAAACAAGCATACCATTCTCTCCTAGGGGTATAACCTTTTCAGGTTAGCATAGCTCTAGTGTCGCAACGTCCTGGTTGTTAAAGTGATAACCTCACACGTAAAAACTCGCAGAACTGAAGAAAACACCATAGTTGTTGAAGTAGTGATCTCACGATATGGACTTACAGAATTAAAGGAGAGCACCATAGACGTTGAAGTGATAACCACGCGGTGCACATAAAGCCCGGCGGGCCCGGGCTTTTCCGAACCGGGCCCAGGCTGGGCCTAAGCAGTAACCGGGCCGGGCCGGACAATGCCCCCCGGGGGGGGGGGCTGGTAAGGCCCCCCAGGCCGGCCCGGGCCGGGCCCGGGCATTTTAAATTTTTTTATTGATTTAAATAATTAATTTTATATAAAAATTTTAAAAAAAATCATAACTATAAACTATTATTTACAATTACAAATTACCATTAAAAAAAATAAAAAACACAAAAACCTAATATTGAAATTTTTTTTTTATTAATAATTAATGTAATGAAATTATACAAATTTAGGAATGTGTAAAATTTACACTGTAAATATACAAAAATTAGGAAATTCTAAATTTTTAAAAATTACAAATGTCAAATGACAAATATTCTAAATTATTAAAAATTACAAAATTACAAATCAAAAAAATATAAAAAGTTGCCTAGTGGCCCTAGTTTAAATTGATCGCGTTCATCTCGTCTTCCATGTCCGACGAACTATCCTCGATCGCTGAAATATGCTGTTTTCTCTTCATCACGTCCAGGTGGTCCTTGTAGCATATACAGATCTCGAGCGATTCTTCGCTTAGCTGACTTCTCCGCTCGTTTAAAACCCTGCCACTAAGAGAAAAAACAGACTCCGAAGCTACCGTGCTAGCTTGGATCGTTAGTAAATCTCGGGTCATATATGCCATAATAGGATAGGTATTTACTTTACCTTTCCACCATTTTAAAATATCGAAATTTTCTAATTCGTCCGTGGACATAAAATCACGAAATTGTGTTTTTGTGTACAACCCTAATTCATTTAAACTACTAGATGTTGTGCGCGCTTTTTTTCTAGAGACTAACTCTAACATTTTATTTTTAAAATTACTAGATGTTTTGGGTTGCGACACATCTTATCGGGGCCGCAACCCATATAAATTATCGTAATAATTATAACTGATGGGCTCCAACTTAATTTATAAGAAAAAGGAGACCCCCATGATCCCCATGAAGGGGGATCATGGGCGGGCCCCCCTAACCCCCATGATCTCTCATGGAGATCATGGGAGTGGGCCCCCTCTCTCCCGACCATTAGGGGAAGGAACCGCCCCCGGCGGTTCCCCTCCGGCCATGGCCGGCCGCGGCCATGGCCGGCCGCGGCCATGGCCGGCCTCGGCCATGGCCATTGCCCGGCCATGACCGGCCTCGGCCATGGCCGGCCTCGGCCATGGCCGGCCTCGGCCATGGCCGGCCTCGGCCATGGCCATGGCCCGGCCATGGCCGACCTCGGTCATGGCCGTCCTCGGCCATGGCCGGCCGCGGCCATGGCCGGCCGCGGCCATGGCCGGCCGCGGCAATGGCCGGCCTCGGCCATGGCCGGCCTCGGCCATGGCCGGCCATGGCCGGCCCTGACCATGGCCCCGACCATGGCCGGCCGCCGCCGTGGCCATGGCCGCCCGGCCATGGCCGGCCGTGGCCATGGCCGCCCCGGCCATGGCCGCCCGGCCATGGCCGGCAGTGGCCATGGCCGCCACGGCCGGGGCCGCCCCGGCCATGGCGCCCCGGCCATGGCCGGCCGTGGCCATGGCCGCCCCGGCCATGGCCGGCCGTGGCCATGGCCGCCCCGGCCATGGCCGGCCGTAACCTTGGCCACCGCCGGCCTCCCTCGCCGGCCGCCCGGCTGCCGCCGCCGTCATGACGGCCCGCCATCGTGGGAAGCCCTCCCCGCCGTTCGATCGGGGGAGAGGCCCCACCGGCCGTCCGATCGGGACAAAACCACCCACTAACCCACTAGGTTAGTGGTGGGGCCCGCCATAACTTCCCCCTGGAGCCTATAAAAGGACCCCAGGGGCTCCTCATTTCCTAACTTTCTCCTCCGACGCTTCCCCCTTCTTCTTCTTCCTCAGGTGGGAGCTCTCCCGTTTTCTCCGCCGGCGACCACCCCTCGTCGTCAACCACCAGCGGCCGCCTCTCGCCGCCAACCACCGACAGCCACCCGCAGCCTCCAGCAGCCACCAACGGATACTAGCACCCGCCAACAGCTACCAGAACCTGCCATCGGCTATTGGCACCCCACCAGAGCTCAGTTACAAGGGGAGCACTCCCAGGACTGAGAAGGACGCACAAAGGAAGCCGTAACAACCCCTGGACACGCATCGCCTCTGAGCGCATGCAACTGAAGCATCTCGCCCATTCCACCATCCAAGTCCCGTTGGCGAGGCAGTCTGTTGCCCACCAACGAGCGCATATACTCTCTCTCTCCTCAAGATTGTAACGGGAGCGGCCTGTCGCCCCGATTTCCCCAGTCAAATTGTAAACTCCAACAAGCTAGTGGATTTTGATCGGCACCGACCCGGTCACGTGGTTTTTCACCCGGTTGAAGGGTTTTCCACGTTAAAACGTCCCGTGTCCATCCCCCATTTTTCAACTGACTGTGTGCGCGCTCGACCGCTCCGCGAGCTAAGGCGGTCCAAGAATATCCGGCCCGACCGGAGCATCGAGTTAGATCGCAACAGTTTGGCGCCGTCTGTGGGAAACATTCCCAATATCCTTCGCAGAGCAAGTTCATCACAATGGCAAAGAGGAGTACCCGCACCGCAGAAGGATCCGCACTTGGCGGACACACTGAGCCTGCACGATCTCCCTCTCTGGTAGACGTGCCACTGACTACTGAAGCAGCGCTCGCCCCTGTCGCCGCTCTAGAGGGGCGTGTCCGCCAAATGGAGGAGCAGCAGACAGAAATGCTCACACTGCTTCGGAACTTGGGAGCGCCTCCAGCTCCGCTCAGGTCACCTCCGCCAGCTAACCATCCTCCACTATTTAATCCACCAAGGAACCAGGAAGACCCTGTGGAGCAGGAAAGACCCGAAGATCATTCAGATGCCGCCAGTTCGGCTCATCCCCATCTAGGAAGAGCAAGGGCAGATCGCCCCCACGATCCAGTTAACGATGCTCCCATCCACCCTCTACTAACTCGTCAAGAGATCAGGGAGGCCGTGGCTGAAGAATGCCGCCAAGCCGCAAGAAGAGATTTCCACCCTCAGCGAACGCTTTATCAAGGCTCCCCCTTGACCCAGTAGATCCTCGATCATCCAATTCCGCCCGGGTTCAAACTCCCAAGCGTCGAAACATTCGACGGAACTGACGATCCACTCGAGCATGTCAATCATTTCACCACCATCATGAGGATCTTCCAAGCCACCGATCAATTGTTATGTCAAGTATTCCCAACTACTCTCAAAGGGCAAGCTCGAACATGGTTCCACTCTTTAAGGCCCGGTACCATTGCTAGTTTTGCCGAGCTAACCAGACAATTCTCCGACCAATTCATCGCTAATCGAAAGATTGTCCGTGATCCATCTTATCTCTCTGGAATCCGCCAGAACGAAGGAGAAACCCTCAAAGAATTCTTTCGACGTTTCACTGCAGAAGCTCGCCAGATCCCGGGCGTCGACCCCGAACTCCTACGTGGAGTATTCCTGGGGGGTCTTCGCCCCAGCGGCTTTTATTCGGCACTCATGAGAGAGACCGTACCCAACTACCCGGATCTGGTGCACAGAATTGAGGCACAGATAGCCGCAGACGAAGCTATTGAAGCTCATAGGCGACAGTTCGATGGGGTACAGAAAAGGCAAAGAGATAAAGATCCGGCTCCTCAACGGCAGGAAGGAAGATTCCATGAGGAACGTCGAGCCAGACAACACAGGCGTGACTCGCAGAGAGATCCCCCTAGGGACTATACCCCTCTCAACACTTCTCGCACCAACGTTTTGTATGCCATTCAGAATGAACCAGCATTACAGCGACCAAGGCAACCACCTCCTAATCCTAAGAACGATCAATCAAAGTATTGTGAATATCATCGGACAACCGGGCATACCACTGAAGAATGTGCTCGCCTAAAGGAGGAAATCGAGCGTTTAGTCCGTTTAGGACTGCTCGGTAGATTTCTACAAGGAAGGGTCCAAGAGCAGCAAGACCCGCCTAGGCGACCCAGGGACCATCAGAATGCCCCGCCAGCGCCCGAAGGAGGAAGGCAAGCAGTAGGAAACATTGAGACTATTGCCGGGTCACCTATTGTAACCTCGCAGATACTGTCAGTCCACTCTGTAAAGGAAGCCCATGAAGATAAAAGAAGAAAGCAGGACACCACCATATCATTTGGGGATGAAGACCTTATCAACGTCCGAATCCCGCATCAAGACCCGCTTGTAATTAGCGCCGGAATCGGAAACCCCTGCTATAACGTTAAGCGAATCCTCGTCGATAATGGCAGTTCAGTCGACGTCCTTTTTTCCACCACTTTGCAGAATATGAATATATCTCGACAGCAGCTAACTCCAGCCGCGGGACCAATATATGGTTTCGACAACCATCAGGTCCAAGTCATCGGAACAGTCACTCTACCAGTCACGTTGGGAGAATTCCCAAGACAGATTACGCATGAAGCTCAATTCGTGGTAGTGGATTCAAACTCAGCATACAATGCTATATTCGGAAGGCCAGTTCAGACTACCTTCAAGGCCATCCCATCTATTCCCCATCTAGCAATGAAGTTCCCTACTCCTGGAGGAATTGGAGTAGTACGCGGAAACCAGGAAGCCGCAAGGAGTTGTTATTCCAAACAAGCACAGCCCACCGAGCCTACCACGCTAAACATTGATGACTTCGACCTCAGAGATGAATCAGTTCTGCGGCGGGGGGCACCCTCCGAAGGTCTAATTGAAGTCCCCCTCTCTTCGACAAAGCCGGATCGCACCGTCCAGCTTGGATCCCTCTTACAGGAGCACGAGAGGGAAGAATTAACAGCCTACCTCCGCAAGAATAAGGATATCTTCGCCTGGTCCCCAGAAGATATGCCTGGGATCGACCCTCAGGTCATCCGCCACTCCCTCAACATCAACCCTGCGTGTAAGCCCGTCATTCAAAAGAAGAGGAATTTCGCCCCTGAGAGGCTCCTAGCAATAGAAGAAGAGGTTGAAAAACTCCTGCGCGCGCAATTCATTCGAGAAGTTGGCTACCCTGCTTGGGTAGCTAACGTTGTCCTAGTAAAGAAATCCTCAGGAAAGTGGAGAATGTGCGTGGATTATACAAATCTCAACCAGGCTTGCCCTAAGGACAGTTTTCCACTTCCCAGGATCGATCAACTAGTTGACTCAACCGCCGGACATCAACTGCTTAGCTTCATGGATGCCTACTCTGGGTACAACCAGATTCGAATGGATCCGACCGACGAGGAACACACGGCTTTCCGTACCGACAAAGGAATTTATTGCTATAGGGTAATGCCATTCGGACTTAAAAATGCAGGAGCCACCTACCAGCGACTCATGAACAAGATCATTAAACAACTCATCGGCAGATCCATGGAAGTATATGTAGACGATATGCTGGTTAAGAGCATTCGCCGAGAAGACCATTTAGAAGACCTAGAAAAATGTTTCAAGATCCTCAGGCAATATTGAATGAAGCTCAACCCAAGCAAGTGCGCCTTCGGTGTCACTTCCGGAAAATTTTTGGGGTTCATGGTTACCCAGCGAGGAATAGAGGCCAATCCTGAGAAAATTAAGGCTCTCGAAGAAATGTCTCCACCCAGATCACTTAAAGATGTACAACGGCCGAACGGAAGAATCACAGCACTATCCCGATTCCTAGCTCGAACAGGGGACAAGTACCTCCCTTTCTTCAAAATTCTCCGGGGAGCACGAAGCTCAGGGTTCAATGGACCGATGAGTGTCAATCAGCCTTTGAATCCCTAAAGCAATACCTGGCCTCTCCTCCACTTCTATCCAAGCCAGCTCCCGGAGAAATTCTCTTTTTATATCTTGCCATCACACCAGCAGCCCTAAGTTCAGTCCTAGTAAAAGACGAAGGGGGAATTCAACGCCCCATCTACTACCTGAGCAAAATCCTTTCTGATACCGAAACCCGCTACCCAGCCGCAGACAAAACAGCCTTAGCACTTGTCTTTTCCGCAAGAAAACTCCGTCCCTACTTCCAGGCACACACTATTAAGGTCCTAACCGAGCTACCACTCCGGGCCATTCTTCAAAAACCCGAAGCATCCGGTCGATTGGTTAAGTGGGCTGTCGAGTTGGGTGAGTTCGATATCCACTTCCTCCCGCGCCCCGTCATCAAATCTCAGGTTTTGGCCGACTTCATTGTAGAGAACACTCTACCGATGGAAACAAAATTTGCACCCACGGAAGCCGGACGAACATGGACGTTATACGTAGACGGGGCCTCGGGGGCTGAAGGTGCTGGGGCAGGCCTGCTCCTCATTAATCCAGAACTCGTTACTCTAGAATATGGACTCCGACTAAAATTCCCTGCCACAAACAATGCAGCAGAATACGAAGCCCTCATCGCGGGACTCAGGCTCGCCATCAGCTGCCAGGTCAAGCAGCTGACCATTTACTCTGACTCACAACTTGTTGTCTCGCAGGTAGAAGGAGAATTTGAAGCCAAGAATGAACAGCTATCCCAATACCTGAAACTCGTCAAGTCCCTTCTCATCCAAATCCCACAAATCCAAATTATGCATATCCCTCGAGAACAAAATAACAAGGCAGATGCCCTGTCAAAGCTTGCCACTTCTTCAACGCAATACCAAACAAGAAGGCGCCAAGTTGAAGAAATAGTCTTCCCCAGTATTCACGGCCCGTGGGAAGTAGCAGAAGTCAATAAAGCAGAGGAATCATGGACAGCCCCGCTAATCGCCCATCTGAAGGGCCAACTATCACCGGAAGATCAAAAGGAGGCTCGTCGCCTGAGAATGAGAGCGGCAGCATTCACTTTGATAGACGGGGAACTATACAAACGGTCCTTTGCAGGACCCTACCTGAAATGCCTATCAGGAGAAGATGCCGAGTACACGCTCCGCGAAGTTCACCAAGGGGTATGCGGCGAACATCTCGGGGGAAAAGCCCTGGCCAGGAAAATCCTACGACAAGGATTTTACTGGCCAACCATGAAGAAGGAAGCGACAGAATTCGTTCAGAAGTGCAAAAGCTGTCAAGTACACGCTAACATTCCCCGACAGCCCCCGGTAGCCCTCACGTCGATACAAGGAGCCTGGCCGTTCGCACAATGGGAGATAGACCTCCTTGGACCTTTGCCATTAGCTTCCGGTCAAAGAAAATTCATCATTATGGCAATCGATTATTTTACCAAGTGGATCGAAGCAGAACCACTGGCCAAGATAACCGAAGAGAATGCCAAACAGTTCGTCTGGAAGAACATTGTATGTCGCTTCGGCATACCGGCAATCATTATCACAGACAACGACATTCAATTCACTGGAAAGTCCTTTACCAAGTTATGTGAAGACTTAAAGATAGCATTGCGACACACAGCAGTATCACATCCCCAATCCAATGGGAAAATTGAAGTAACCAACCGTACTATCCTAAAGGGACTAAAAACACGACTAGAAGATGCTGGGGGGCAATGGGTGGACGCTCTTCCTAATGTGCTATGGGCATATCGCACCACAGAGAGAACGCCTACCGGAGAAACTCCTTATAATCTCTGTTATGGAATGAAGGCTATTATACCCGTCGACATTGGCGTCCCTAGTCCTCAGACGTCCGACTTCGATCCCCAGATAAACAACGAGGCGCACCGAGACAACCTTGACCTGATCTTCGAAGTACGAGAAGAAGCCGCTCTTCGCGCCGCCGCCTACCAACAACGCACAGCCCGCTACTACAACCGCCGGGTAAAGGCCCGCTCAATCAACATCGGAGACCTAGTCCTTCGCACCTTGGAAGCTGCCGGGAAGGGAACACAAGGCGACAAGCTATCTCCAACATGGGAAGGACCATTCGTTGTCACCGCTATGGTGAAGCCAGGAACATACAAGCTACGAAACGCCGAAGGAAAGATTCTCCCACGCACCTGGAACGCACAAAATCTACGCCGCTTTTACCAGTAACACATTACGACTCTTTGATGCCGTCATTTTCAATTCAAGACTATGTGATCTATATAAGTCACAAACCTGATCTCATGCAAATATTTGAATCACGCTTATTACTCAAAGAATTACCTTTTATTTTCTGCAAACACTGCATGTTCTAACGAAATTCAAAGCCGTGGGCCTATTCCACGCGACACCGTGGGGGCCTGCCCCCCTCACGAAGAAGCCGCGAGCCTGTCTCGCGCGAAAAGCCGTGGGCCTGTTCCACGCAACACCGTGGGGGCCTGCCCCCCTCACAAAGAAGCCGCGAGCCTGTCTCGCGCGAAAAGCCGTGGACCTGTTCCACGCAACACCGTGGGGGCCTGCCCCCCTCACGAAGAAGCCGCGAGCCTGTCTCGCGCGAAAAGCCGTGGACCTGTTCCACGCAACACCGTGAGGGTCTGCCCCCCTCACGAAGAAGCCACGAGCCTGTCTCGCGCGAAAAGCCGTGGACCTGTTCCACGCAACACCGTGGGGGCCTGCCCCCCTCACGAAGGAGCCACGAGCCTGTCTCGCGCGAAAAGCCATGACAAAGATCAATTCCCACCAACAACTATCTCGTGGCAAAATGCATCTATGCAAAACACATGACAACGACATATAAGTAAGGCTATCATAGACAACAATGAATTGGAGCCCTAGCGGCAACAATCTCAAAAGCTATGATAGAAACAAATGACTACAAATAAACAACGAGGCAGACAAAAGCAGATAAACACTACAGCTACTCATCATCAGCATCTGAGCTAGAACGCTCATCATCTGAAACGTCCGCGAAGCTGAAACTGGAAGTATCACACCCAAGATGCTTCCCTATGAAGCGAAAAGCCTTCGAAACACCACGACGAAGCGCTAACTGGCGCATGTCATCCATCTGAGGCTCTACTTCCTTGGACCAAATGTCATCACGAACCTCCTCCGCGATCAGGCTACGATCCCGCATATAGTCCAAGGACTCCAGGTACTCCGCGAGGCCTGCGGCCTTCAATTCTGATGTACGGTCATCCGAAGATAACATCTCTACCTGCGCCCTCGTCGCACAAAGCTGGGTCTCAAGGCCTGCAACCTCATCTCGCGCCGCATGCAATTGAGTCTCCAAGCCAGATATTTCCTCCCTCGCATGTTTCAACATCTGGGCAGTCCTCTCCACCACGGCTTTTTCCACGTCAAAGGAAGCACGCACGTCTTCTAGCTCAGACTTCAGCTCTGACCCAACTCGATGATACTGCGCGATGTCCCGGTCATGTTCTTCCTTGAGAGAAGAAAGTGAACCCATCGACAGTCGAAGCTTCTCCTGCAAAGCAAGATAGCCATCCTTCAGGCTCACGTAATGATCATTCCAGGTGACCGCTATCTGCGCTTGAGTCTCGATCTGCAAAAGGAAAACACGCAATTAGCCGCCTTCAGACAAAAAATAGAAGGAGGAAGAAACAATAAGGCACCAACTTACCGCATCACTCATCGCCTTCAAAGAGGAAGACATCCGAGGAACCGTTGCGCTAGCAAGCGCCCGAGGAGTCGGAGAAATAGGTAACTGCGTCTCTGGGACTGAATCATCCGAGGCCACCACCACAACGTCAACATCACTATCGAGGGCCATAACCGCTTTTCTCTTGCGACCTCCTCCCTGAGAAGACGACATCACCCGTCCCGTGCCAACAGAAATACCACATCCCAACAACCGCTTCTCTTCGACAAACGCATATATGTTGAAGAGACGATTAGCCAATTCACGAGGCTCAGAAAACCCCAACACAGGAGAGAAGTCTCGCTCCCTCCCTTTCACACGGCGACAACGGTCGGGAAGCGCATTCCACACCTCAGGAAGACCCCAAGAGTTCTTCACATATCCGAACAAAGTGTTACCGTGACGACGATCTTTGCGAGACTCAAGCTCCAGCCAAACCTTGTTGCTGCGCACCTCGATCCGCTCACCACCATCAAAGCGCACGTCGCACCAATCACGGAACTGGTCTAAAGAAAGGGAGCCCCCATGCTCACGAAAAAAAGCAATCAAGCCCATGATACGAGTAACCCCGGTAGGGACAAACTGGGAAATAGGAACTCCGCAAAACTTCAGAATCTCCACCACCTCGTCGCAGGGAGGAAGACGGAAACCAGATCTGAGCGACACTTCGCAGACAGTCAACCAACCACGGGGAGGATTTTGAACCCGCTCCTCGGGACGCGGGATCCTCACCTCCAAGTCTGAAGGAAGCCCGAATTTTGTTCTCCAAATAGCAACGCCGTCTTCAGTCAAGGAAGAGCGTAGACGCATTGGTCCAGCAGAGCGCTTCGGTACCTGCACACCGCAAAAAATTAGTCATTTCAAAATAGTAAAAATCACGCACACAACCCTCTCGATGGCCGCGCACGGCCTGCGCGCAAGCACCGCCTGCGCGCGCGCGTACACGCAGCCTCACCAAGTCCGGCCAGCAAGCACGCGGCCAACACGCACAGCCTGCGCACGCGGCCTGTGCACGCGCGCGGCCTGCATGCGCGGCCGGCACGCGAACAGCCAGCACGCGCGCACGCCCTGCACGCCCGCAGCCAGCGCGCACGGCATACGCGCGCAAGGCCTGCGCGCGCAGCCTGCGCGCGGCCTGCGCGCGCGGCCCCTGCGCGCGGCCTGCGCGCGCGGCCCGCGCGCGCGGCCCGCGCGCGCAAGGCCCGCGCGCGCGGCCCGCGCGCGCAAGGCCCGCGCGCGCGGCCCGCGCGCGCGGCCCGCGCGCGCAAGGCCCGCGCGCGCAAGGCCCGCGCGCGCGGCCCGCGCGCGCAAGGCCCGCGCGCGCGGCCCGCGCGCGCGGCCCGCGCGCGCGGCCCGCGCGCGCAAGGCCCGCGCGCGCGGCCCGCGCGCGCAAGGCCCGCGCGCGCGGCCCGCGCGCGCGGCCCGCGCGCGCAAGGCCCGCGCGCGCGGCCCGCGCGCGCGGCCCGCATGCGCGCGGCCCGCGCGCGCGCGGCCCGCGCGCGCGCGGCCCGCGCGCGCGGCCCGCATGCGCGCGGCCCGCGCGCGCGCGGCCCCGCGCGCGCGCGGCCCGCGCGCGCGCGGCCCGCGCGCGCGGCCCGCGCGCGCAAGGCCCGCGCGCGCAAGGCCCGCGCGCGCGGCCCGCGCCCGCGGCCCGCGGCCCGCGCCCGCGGACCGCGCGAGCGCGGCCTGCGCGCGCGCGGCATGCGCCCGCGCGGCCTGCGCCCGCGCGGCCTGCGCCCGCGCGGCATGCGCGCAAGGCCAGCGTGCGCGGCCAGCGCGCGCGCAGCCTGCGCCCGCGCGGCATGCGCGCAAGGCCAGCGCGCGCGGCTAGCACACGCGCGGCCTGCGCGCGCAGCCTGCGCGCGCGGCCTGCGCGCGCTCGGTCCCTCTCCCGCAACGGTGGCACACCACCAACTCCTACGCCTTGCCGGCCCTCACGCGAGCCCGTCTGGCATCCGCTTTCCAAACTAACACGAACAGGCATACCTTGGAGCCGCTCACCATCGCCGCCATCCCGGATTCCACGCCGGCAATCACCACCGCAACCAGAGTTAAAAATCTCTCCCCGTGCTCGCTTCCCTCCCAACTGAAAGAGATTTGGGGGGCAATTGATGGGCTCCACCTTAATTTATAAGAAAAAGGAGACCCCCATGATCCCCATGAAGGGGGATCATGAGCGGGCCCCCCTAACCCCCATGATCTCTCATGGAGATCATGGGAGTGGGCCCCCTCTCTCCCGACCATTAGGGGAAGGAACCGCCCCCGGCGGTTCCCCTCCGGCCATGGCCGGCCGCGGCCATGGCCGGCCGCGGCCATGGCCGGCCGCGGCCATGGCCGGCCGCGGCCATGGCCGGCCTCGGCCATGGCCATGGCCCGGCCATGACCGGCCTCGGCCATGGCCATGGCCCGGCCATGACCGGCCTCGGCCATGGCCTGCCTCGGCCATGGCCGGCCTCGGCCATGGCCATGGACCGGCCATGGCCGACCTCGGCCATGGCCGTCCTCGGCCATGGCCGGCCGCGGCCATGGCCGGCCGCGGCCATGGCCGGCCTCGGCCATGGCCGGCCCCGACCATGGCCCCGACCATGGCCGGCCGCCGCCGTGGCCATGGCCGCCCGGCCATGGCCGCCCCGGCCGGGGCCGCCCCGGCCATGGCGCCCCGGCCATGGCCGGCCGTGGCCATGGCCGCCCCGGCCATGGCCGGCCGTGGCCATGGCCGCCCGGGCCATGGCCGGCCGTAACCTTGGCCACCGCCGGCCTCCCTCGCCGGCCGTCCGGCTGCCGCCGCCGTCATGACGGCCCGCCATCGTGGGAAGCCCTCCCCGCCGTCCGATCGGGGGAGAGGCCCCACCGGCCGTCCGATCGGGACAAAACCACCCACTAACCCACTAGGTTAGTGGTGGGGCCCGCCATAACTTCCCCCTGGAGCCTATAAAAGGACCCCAGGGGCTCCTCATTTCCTAACTTTCTCCTCCGACGCTTCCCCCTTCTTCTTCTTCCTCAGGTGGGAGCTCTCCCGTTTTCTCCGCCGGCGACCACCCCTCGTCGTCAACCACCAGCGGCCGCCTCTCGCCGCCAACCACCGACAGCCACCCGCAGCCTCCAGCAGCCACCAACGGATACTAGCACCCGCCAACAGCTACCAGAACCTGCCATCGGCTATTGGCACCCCACCAGAGCTCAGTTACAAGGGGAGCACTCCCAGGACTGAGAAGGACGCACAAAGGAAGCCGTAACAACCCCTGGACACGCGTCGCCTCTGAGCGCATGCAACTGAAGCATCTCGCCCATTCCACCATCCAAGTCCCGTTGGCGAGGCAGTCTGTTGCCCACCAACGAGCGCATATACTCTCTCTCTCCTCAAGATTGTAACGGGAGCGGCCTGTCGCCCCGATTTCCCCAGTCAAATTGTAAACTCCAACAAGCTAGTGGATTTTGATCGGCACCGACCCGGTCACGTGGTTTTTCACCCGGTTGAAGGGTTTTCCACGTTAAAACGTCCCGTGTCCATCCCCCATTTTTCAACTGACTGTGTGCGCGCTCGACCGCTCCGCGAGCTAAGGCGGTCCAAGAATATCCGGCCCGACCGGAGCATCGAGTTAGACCGCAACAATAACATTCAGTAAAAATAGTGTTAAAATTTAAAAGACTCAGATTATCTAAATCTGAATCACTTAGATCTACGCTTATATTGTTATTTATTTCTTCAATAAAATTTTCCACGCCGTTTACGTCGAAAAGAGGATTCAAAGCGGCGGCGCATGAAAATATAACTGGGATTTCTCTATAATATTTTAAAAATTTTGTTTCCATTATTTTTATTAATTCGATACATCCGGCGTGTTGTTTAAAATAATTTAATTTTTGTGAAATATTAACAGTATTTTCAATAACTAGCGGGCTAGTAGGATAATATACGCCCGATAAACTATTTGTCGCAGTATAAAAAACTTCTAACAAATCCATGTAATTTTCTAAAATTGCCCAATCGGACTCGGTTAATTCATGTTGACCTAACAAAGTATAAAATTCCATTAATAGTATCTTTTGGCGAATCGCTCGTTTTAACATTATATATGTAGAGTTCCATCTAATTGACATGTCAAATAGAGGTTTCAAAAATTTTTGACCTTGACCGGTTACGAATTTTTTAAAATCTTGACGTCGTTGTTTAGAACTATAAATAAATTGTAATATTAAACGTATTTTATTAATGTATGGTTCCATATAAGACAAACTATCATGTACTACTAAGTTTAAAACGTGACACACGCAACGAGTATGAAAAAAAGCGTCATTTAACATAGATTTCAAATCACGTTTTAACCACTCAATTGAGGTGGTATTATTTGTGGCGTTATCGAAAGAAATACTCATAATTTTATCTTTTATTTTAAATTCGCGCACACATTTTGAAATTATTTGATAAATCGCCTCACCGGTGTGCGGGACTTCGAAACTTTCAAAACAAATTATTCGTTTATTTAGATCCCAGGAAATGGGATCGACCCAGTGACACGTTATAGACATATATGATAATCCTAATTTTATACTACTTGTCCAAACGTCGCTCATTAAACTCACTCGACCCTCAAATTTTTCAAAAAAATTTATTAAAGTTTGTTTTGCCTCTAAGTAATATTTAAGCGCGTCGCGTCTAATAGAAGATCGACTTACTTGATGATATTTGGGTTGTAGCCCTTGGTGAATGTACTCGGTCTCTTCTTCGTTGTCGTAGTGGCTGAACGACAACCCGCGTCTGATGATGTTCTTCACCTGCAGCTCTCGCTGTCGACCTTGATCGTACGTCCAGATTTGTCCGGATGCCGATAATTGCGCCTGGGTCGACTCGAGAGGAGCTTGTTTGGCTGCGCAAGACTTAACGTGTCTTGCGAGTGTCGAGTTGCCAGCGGTCGAAAGTAATTTCGAGCACTGTTTGCACCTCGCCTTTTGCTCCGTGTCGACTTGTACTAAGTCGAAATATTCCCAAACTGCCGCCGTACACTTGTGCTCCACCACTTCGTGAGCGTCGGATGAGGAAGACGATGTCTGCGTTGACGACATGTTCGCGAGAAATAGAGATTAGAGAGAGAGAGGGTGGGGGGGGGGGTGAAAGGAAGAAAGGAGGGGGGGGTTATAGTTTTTTAAAAAAAAAAAATATTTTAAAAAAATATTGCCACTTGGGCTGCAAATAGCAGCCCAAGTGGCTGCTATAGCACCAACGGCTTTAGGAGTTGTTGGTTCCAGCTAGTCCGGGCTTAGCCCGGGCTTTTCCATGCCCGGGCTAAGCCCGGTGACCGGGCTTTGCCCGGCCCGGGCCGGGCACCGGGCCGGGCATTGGCCTTATACTGGGGCCCGGAAGGGCCCCATGGCCCGCCCTGGGCCCGAGCCGGGCTTGGCCCGGGACCGGGCCTACCGGGCTTTTCACCGGGCCGGGCCTGGCCGGCCCCGGTGAGCTCGGTTTTTTGGGACACCCATACTCGCGAGTATGAACTTCGTGAAATTGAAGAGAGTACCATATTTGTCGAAGTGATGACCTCGTGAGTGTGGAGCTTGCGGAATTGAAGGAGAGCACCATAACTATTGAAGAGACGACCTCACGAGTATGAAACTCACGGAATTGAAGAGAGCACCCAGCAGGAATGAATATCATCACGATTAGGAGCTCGTAGAATACTAGCTTGAAGATGTCATGCGTAAGCTGTCTCATGAAATGTAGGTTGTCAAAGGAGATCATCGCAAGTAGGAGCTCACAGGATACTGACTTGAAGATGTTATGAGTAAGCTGTCTCATGGAATATAAGCTCTTGGTAAAGATCATTGTGAATGGGAGCTCGCAGAACACCTCATATGTTTTCCTTGGTGGTGAACTCGTCGTGATTCGTCCTGTTTGTTAGTCATATAAAAGTACTCACATGCTTTACCAAAACACCCGTAAGTATGAACATACATGAAAAGCACCACTATTGAAAAAGGAGATGAACTAGGCGGAGGGTAAGTGTCACTTCTGACATTATGACCCCTACGCAGAGGTTTTGGAAGTTCCACTGCCCGGTTAGTGGACTGAGGGGTCAAAGGGACAGTGCCCCTTACAGGGTTCAGGGGCATCGCCCCGGGGAATTTTTTCACTTTTCACTCCCAACTCACCCAGACTCTGAGCTCTCCCAGCCTTGCGAGTAGGCCAATACTGCTTATACTCGCCTATGAGCGAGTAACAAAGATACTCACCTTTTTGAAGTCATAAATCCTGCATATAGTTCCTGGCATATCGCCGTCTGCAACTCGCCTCCATGAACTCTTCTGTATATTCTCGCCTAGGGTTGTCGTCATATAGAGCTCGTCTATGGGTGAGCAACAAGGGAACTCACGTCTTGCGAATAGGACACCTGCGATTGATTTGGAACTCTCTATCTGGAACTCGTCAAAGTATATCACCATCTGCAACTCGCGTACATGAACTCGTCCGTGCATACTCGCTAGCTGAAGTCGTTATCTGGAACCCGCCTAAGGAGATCATGATCTGGAACTCGCTTATAAGCGAGTAATAGGGAATCTCGCCCCACGAAGCCGCCGAGCTTGAAAGTCGCCATCGTGAAGTCGCCAATGGGCGAGTAACCCGGAAACTCGCCCACATTGTCGAGAACTCGCCCACCTTGTCGAATGCTAGCGAGTTGCTGCCTTTGGTCTCCAGCTCGCCATCATAAGCTATGTAGTATTCTCACAAAAATTTCTTCCTCGACTACGCTCCACGCTCACCGCATCAAATTGTTGAAGCCGGGAAAATCCATACTCCAAAATTCGAATCAAGGCAGTCTAAGGTTACTGATCCTGCGACCAAACTCCTCGGCTCGGACCGTTAATATAGGAGAGAGAAAATGACTAAAACACACCCAAGTGCTGCAGCAGGGAGGTCCCACCACATATCAGGAAGTTTAGGAGAAACTTCCTCTCCGCAACCAAAAGCTGAGCGAGATAGTAGACAGGCATAGTCTTGGCAAGTATCCAGCTTGGGGGGACCTCAACCCCTTTCAAAAGTGTCATTTCTGGTACCCCCGATGGGCTATTTATAGATAAAACCTATGGGATATAGGCGAGCATCCTGCCTCTGCTAGCGAGTATCAAGGGATACTCGCCCATACTCGCGAGGTACTCGCTCATACTCGCCAAAGCTCGCCTCAACCCGCCTCTGCTCGCCTAGGCTCATAGCTAGGTCTGCGAAAATGCGTCTCCTTACGCATTTCTGATCTCGACGAATTATAGGTTATACAAGCGCGTCAAAAGAAAACCAGTGATTTTCTTACGTGACCACGTGGGAGGGGGAGCCACGGCCCCAAAACACGCCAAAATTGTGTTTTTTGAGTGACGTTGTTTCTCACCCGCCATCAAATAAGAAAGTTAGTACGACTGTGTTTGTTTAACTTCTACTTGAATTAACTTAACAAGTGTTGGTAATAATTGCATTGACCCTAACGGTTGGGACTTTGATGGTATAGGAAGCCAGTAGAGTAAAAGGCATGGAAAGGCGCACTGAAATATGGAAGAAAATCAAGTTAAGATAACATGCTTCGACTAGAAGTCGATGCAACATCGATTGGAAGTCGACGCCACTTTCATTAGAAGGTAGAGCTTCCTCAGAAGTAAATTCGAAGGTACTTTAAGCCAGAAGATGACGCAAGCGTATGCATATGTGTTTGATTGATATCATATTGACGGATGCGTAATCTCCCGGCTTAAAGTACCGTCGACTTTACTTTTGAGGAAGATCTAACTTCCAGTCGAAATAAAGTCGACTTCCAGTCGAAATAAAGTCGACTTCCAATCGATGTTGTGTCGACTTTTAGTCAAAGCATGTTGTTTTAACTTGATTTTCTTTCATATTTCAGTGCGTCTTCCTCATGACTTTTACTCTATTGGCTTCCTAGGACATCATATAAGCAATGATGAACTTGAGATTCTTACGTACGCAAATTAGGGTTAGGCTGAGGGGTAAAATCATAAAAGAGAGTGGGAGAAAGAGACCTAACAGACTATTGGTTTTTTTAGAGAGCTGTTAAGGGGAGCCCACATTTTTATATTGGCAGACTATAATTAAATACAAACCGTAAATTTCTATTTGTAGACCAAATTGTTATTGACAGACCAAAAAACTACAATAAATCCATTTGTAGGATGAACAGACTCGCCACAGCTTATGTCTAAGAGGTCACAGCAGGAGGAAATAATTGATACCATTGTGATATAATCAGGCCTTTTTATCTTTGTCATGCATCAGTTGAAAAATCTCCAATGCATCACTTGGCTTTCCATTCTAGGGATAGACAGAGATCATCGAGTCCTATGAAACCAAATCTTTAACCTCTGGACTCTTAAACAATGTTCTTGCAATGGCTCGTGTAATTCGATGCTATTTGGCACGGGAATGAGAGCTGCCGACAGTGGAGGGCTTGTCGCTGGCAGTGAATGGACTTTCATCGGCGGAGAGGAATGACTCGTTGTCGCCTTGGAGAAAATCGTGAACGGAGGTCGCAGAGAGGAGCGGCTCATCGCCCTGGAGAAAGTCATGAACGATAATTAGGGCACGGGATGCATGGCTTGAGCCGTTGCAT
Organism: Platanthera zijinensis; assembly: GCA_039513925.1. Taxonomy (NCBI): domain Eukaryota; kingdom Viridiplantae; phylum Streptophyta; class Magnoliopsida; order Asparagales; family Orchidaceae; genus Platanthera; species Platanthera zijinensis. Next base: position 12,024,954 of record CM077078.1, on the reverse strand, counting down.
TAATTTGAGTGTTATTTTACTTTTGTGTGACTCGACTATGAGATGTATCTCATTCTTTTTTAGTGCTCCTAGCTAATGGACTTGGGGGGAGTAAAGTGCACCCCTGCACTTTACGGTAAAGTGCGGGCATCCAACGACCCGCGTGGGTGCCCGCACACATCTCAAAGCGAGTAAATCTCAGCTCGCTTTGAGATGTGTGCGGGCATCCAACGCGGACCGTTGGATGCCCGCACTTTACGGTAAAGTGCACTTTTCCTTCCCCGAATCCCTAGCTAATGGTTCACATTGATGATATTAGATAATTATGTTTTTAGTTAGGGGCGGATCAAGAGGGGGCCAAGGGAACACTGACATTTCTTTTTTAGAGATTTGTTGTAAGCGGACCATATTTTGGCTATTCACAAATTAAATTTGATCATTCGCTGATCAATTTTGACTATTCGCAGATCAATTTTGACTATTCACATATCAAATTAATCAGTCATGTGTGCCCCCTAAATTAATTATAAATTTTTATGTACTTGTTGTGGGCTATTCAACACACTTGTGGATTTGTCAAAACAAACCGTTATAGCTCGAGAGCGTGTCGAGCGTGCAAACAACCACAAAGAATTCGTGTACTTATAATGCATGATGAATGTTCTTATCTTGAGCCTCTGACAATACATGCATGAATAAGTTTAATTGTGATGGATACCATAAAAGGGTCCATTACATTAACTTCTTTAGGTGATATCAGACACGCGTTCACGAACCACGGTTCATAATTAACCATCGTGTTCTTGACTACCGCCCCCTACCACATGGACCCCTATTATATGGTTCAAAATAACAATATTCTAACTGTCGCTTGGGTTATCTCCCATACAAAGCATATTTTTTTTACTTTGTTTTATACATGTGTGCAAGCTATTAATTAGTTTCTTCATCCTTATATTATACATGTCATATTAACTTAATGTGGTTTTATTTAATTTAAAACACATTTTCAAACTTTATTTGGAAACATAATATTAATGTCATTTTTAAATGCATCATATTTTTAGGTATGTGCATTTTTTTTTTGTTAAAAATACCATAGTATGTTAAAGACAAAACATTAAAGGCACTACAATATCTAATTTTACATCAGACTTCAATATTTACAATTTTGAAAGTGTGATAAATATCTAATTGTAGAGAATTAAAAGAAGAGATCATTGAAATTAAGGTTGCGTTAGGCGTGACTTATCGCGACTTATTAATTTGCTCTGACGAGGTTGGATAAAAATGTTATTGTTGTACAAAAATTTTATGACTAAAATTAGTTTTTTTATGATAACGGTAGTAACATTTGTCATACCAAACATACATTCTATGACAATGATGTTTTTGTCTAACCTCACTGGAGAAAATATGTCGCGCCAAACGCAGCCAAAATCTTTATCACACTTTTAAAACATGTTTTCTTCAGTAGTTATACCTTGGATAATATGCAGGGGTGGACTCACACATGGCACAGTGTGGGCAGCATCCAACATTGATTTTTAAAATACTAATTTTTAATAGTTGAAAACATATTTTATTTAATTTTTGATATTAAATATATAAATTTATGAATAAAGTGTTTAATATCTAATTGTGTGGTCATGAGTTTAATTTCTATCCACCTGATATATTTTTATCATTTTATTTCTTATGTATGACATATTTATTTATTATTTTATTTCTTATGAATTACACTTTTATTTATGATTTAATTTCGTACGTATGACACATTTATTTATTATTTTTAAATATAATTTAAATTAGTAATATTTTTAAAATTTATTATTTTAATTACTTCCATTTATATATGTCTTAAAAACTTTATTTTTGCTCATTTATAAAAAAAATGATAAAATTGAATAATAGATTATTATTAATCAATAATTATCTTAAATATTTTGGTGAATAATAAAAAATTTTATTTTCAAATTTCATTGTTTTAATTACTGCCCATTTATATATATGTCCTAAAAGTTTATTATTTGTTGTTAATTAATAAAAATAGAGAAAATTGAATAACTAGGGAGTGTGAATCATATTATGCCGGTTAATTAAAAAACAATTATGCGGGTTTAAAATTATCAACTAATATATAATATAGACATTTTTTGATATATTTATCATTTTTTTGTATACCGCTCAGACAAAGAAGAATCTCTGCATCCGCCACTGATAACATAAATATCCAAAAATTAATTACTGGAACATTGGAGGGTTTACTAACAATAACCCTCCAATGAAAATGAGTTGCTCCGTGAAAGAATGTAGGAATATTTCTCCTTCGACTCCGCGAAAGATTGAATAGTTGCGCCTCGAAAGGAGGGCACAAATGTCGATTGAAGTAAGATGGTGCCGGCTTTAAGGAAGATGTCAAACCTGACACTGACGTCGAGGAAGGAGGCGTCGACAAAATCAGAATGGGAGAGGATTCGCCGAAGCTGCCTTCCAACGCTGAGGAGCGGAGCAAAACCTGGATCGGGAGAGGCGGCGTCGCAGAATACTAGGGCTTGTCTATTTTTCTATAGTGCACCTAGTATTTTTTTTAGGAGGGAATTTTAGATTTAAATTTTTAAAATTTTGATGTGCAGATAGCTAAAAGTGCAGTTAATATTGTTCGTACATCATTTTCTTAAAAACTAAAAATTGCCCCCTGTACATATTTCTCGCGCCAGTCGGCACACGCGCTGACGCGCACCGCTTCTCGCTCCCGCCCGTCCGCTCGCCGCACCTTTCCGGCAACAAACCACCGCAGATTTCGAGAAACCTAGGGGGTGATATCGAAATAGGGAGAGAAGCATGAGTTTCAGGGAGCCTAGTTATCCCTCCGACGAAGATCGGAGAACTCGCGGGTGCTTTCAATCCGTCGAAGGGCGGCGGCGGAAGCCTTCCGGCGAGGATACTCAAGCGAAGGACCGTCTGCCGGCCTCTATTCGTACTACTTCTACATTATATTTCCTTCCTATACTCATCAATTTCTCGATCATTGTGCTGATGTCCTCTCACCGCAGTACTTCTCCGGATCTCCCGTCCGCGATCGCACCCGCATCCTTCCGACACCGGCGCAGTCTCGATCACCGGAAAACTTCTCACGAACACCGGATTTTCTCTATTTCTCAAATCCATCCAGGCACGTAGTGCTTCACATACTTCTTTACTGCACAGCGTATTGCAATCTCAATGGTATGAAAATTTTCAATTACATTTATACAGATTAAGCTCATATATATGTGATTAATACTATCCCTCAAATTGTAGCATAGATACGATGTATACTCTAACTTGTTACAAAATGATTGAATTGATTGCTTATGAGGTAGGGCTTTAGTATAAATATCTGTAACGTGTAGAGTACAATCTGATAGGAGCTGCTCTTATGAGTTAGAGGATATTAAGTGAAATGATAGTTAACTTCTATATGGTTTATCCTCTACTTAGGATTATGTGTTATGGAGTAGAAATTAGGATGATAATGCATAAATCGTTTGAGTAATTACATAAGTCAGATCATCTTAGTTATTGTTTGAGCTATTGTACAATATTTATCTTCAACACTAGAGCTTGCTACTCCAATATGAGTGTACTCACCAAGATTTTTAATACCCCCTCCCCAAAGTTGGGTTGTATATGTTAATAATTCTCACATTCGATCTCAAATATTCAAACTTGGCCTGGAGAAGAGCTAATATTGTACCATCTCACAGCCAAATGTGTATTCAAACTGCTATGAACTTGAGAATCACAGCCAAATGTGTATTCAAACTGCTATGAACTTGAGAATCACAGCCAAATGTGCATTCAAACTTTTGAAAAGGTCTGTTTCCATTATATCAATATAGTTTGACAGAACTTTTTGCAAGGCACTACACTTCTCATGCCTACACATACTGCAATGCTTCATATATCTCATATGTGTTGCAGACTACTACCAAAATACTATTGAAATACTAAACAGAAAATACATTTGCATTGTAGAATACTAACTAAAATACTATATCAAATGAATTTATCACCGTAATCTAACAACCAACAATTCACTCATCCAAGCGATGAGCAATCACAAGTGATAAACTTTGACACGACGATAACCGCTGAAAATATGTACAAGAATCCTATCCATTTGGGACCAAATGGATAGTATCCATTTGGCGGTCAAGATCCTTTCTCAGGGTATCTAACAGGTTAACTAATCCCATCCTTTTATATTTTTTTTATATATAAAAAATTCCACACCCTTAGATAAGGAAAGGATCTTGACCATCAAATGGATACTATCAATTTGATCCAAATGGAGAGGATCTCAATCCAGTATGTACCTGGTAAAGTATAAAGTAATTGTCTCCGAGGGATACAATTTTCGTAACTATCATAACCGAATTATTTACATTTCCAAATGGTGAGTTCATGCATTTGGCTAGACCCCTGGTCTTAGCATTCGATCACAAGGGAGTTCTGGATCAACCCGCAAGAACCCCCTACACAACTCACCATTTTACCCGTTCAAACGACATGCATGCTGAATGTTGAGAGTACAATGTCCACTTTATGAAGCCCTTGTACTCGCCAACCCATGCAAGGTGGAGCATGGTAAAGCCTGTTTTGTCTTATCATCAATAATTTATTGCTTCATGATGTGGGCAGAAATATATCTAGAGGACGGGGTGTTTTACCGACCTCACAATTGCTAAGTTTTATTTCATTTACTCAGTTTGCATACTTCATTATTTTAAATTTAGGAAATTCTTCCAACATAACTAGGCAAAGTGTAATCAATCACCTTCTTTGAGTTGCAATGAACTTTTTTTTGGGTTTCTGGCAGTGTTGTTCTCATTTGTAATGGAGAGGCCACAAGTAATGGAGAAAGAAGAGAACGAGGTTGCAGAGTCCCCTGCAGTCAAATTCTATGGCTGGAAAACCATGCCTTATGTAATAGGTAAGTCAGTCGTTGTATGAAAATATGCAACTTCCCAAATATTCTAAGTTAAAAGATATTACATATTATTATTCTTTACATCAAAATACATGGTAATCCCATAATTCTATCAAAATGTCTTATATTTTTCTCATGTCCTAACTCTGGAAGAAACTGAACAATTGTTTAGTTGAATAAAATGAATTCTCTAATTCCTTCCTATACATATACATTGGATAGAATGAATAGAAATTACATGAATGTTATTATTGGTTACATAGAAAGACACATAAGCTAATATAACATGACTAATAACACGAGACTTGGTATATTCGACTCTCCCCCTCATGATGAATTAAAAGTATTTATCATTCCTAGCTTGAGTATATCATCGGCTAATATAACATGACTAAGATTTTGAGGGAAAACGTCAGTCACTTGGTCTTTAGAGTGAACTAAAGGAGTAACCGTGTTCTCTTTGTCCAGATGATCTTCGATAAAATATTTATTCACTTCAACATACTTAGTCCTTAATATTGGACAAGATTGTGAATTATGTTGATGACAGTCTTATTGTCACAATGCACTAAGGGAGGCATAAATTCAAGGATCCATGGGTTTTGTAGAACAAATATCAACCACAAACATTCACAAAGGCCTTGGGACATGACCCAATAATCTTCTTCATCACTCGATCTTGTCCCCACATTTTTCTTCTTGCTCATCCAATTCACCGAGTTGCCTCATACAAAGGTACAATATCCAGTGGTCGACTTTCTATCATCCCGACTTCCAGCCTAATCAACATCTGCAAAAGCTCCAATCTTCAGGTAGTTATTTTTTAAGAATAAAATTCCCTGTCCAGGTGTCTTCTTAAGGTACCTCAGAACTCATGGGTTGCCTCTTGATGGCGAACTCTACGAGCATGCATATGTCTGCTCAGTATTCCTATAACATATATAATATTTGTTCATGTATGTGATAGGTAAATGAGTCTTCTAACCAATCCATGATAGTTGGACACATCAATTTCGACACCGTTTGGTGGGGCAGATTCGCGCCGGTCACCCGGACGGCACCGCCCGACCGCGGGTTCCGCACGTTTGGCGGGGCCGCGGTCGGGCGGTGGGGATCCGCCCCACTGCTAAATCTAGCAAAAAAATGCGGATTTCACCCGCGTCGCGGGAACTGCAGCCGCGGTCCCCCGTCGCGGATGAATTTCACGCCGCCCGGCTACCGCGCCAAACGAGCCCGTTATCACCATCTCTACGTTCACTGATCTCGTGGTTAACCTCAATGGGGTATCCACCAAAGCACAATCAAGCATCTTCCTCCAGAAGATCCAAACATATTTTTGCTGAGAAGTAAAATACCCTTACTAGATCCTTCCTTGGTTAAACTAGCTTTGAGAGTGACAATCTCCTCAGTATCATCTCATGTTATTGTAATGTCATACATGTACACAATGGGACCATAAATTTTCTGACCTTGCCTTTTTAATGAACATAGTGTGATCGGATTGTATCTCTCTATAGCCAAATTGGATCATGACATCGTGGAAACTTCTAGAATAGGTCCTGTGAGAGTGTTTCAATCCATATCGTGATTTCCTTAAATGACATACACTCCTTGTCCCTTTCTCATTAATCCAGAAGGGTATTTTATATACACTTCTCCCTCCAACTTTCCGCGAAAGAAGACATTCTTCATCTCGAGTTGGTGACACTCCCAATTGAGGCGTGTTGTAAAAAATAATAGAACTCGAATATAATCCATCTTTGCAACATGTGTAAATGTCTCGTGATAGTTCACCCCTTGGATTTGAGTATATCCTTGAGCTACCAACTTAGCTTTGTAGCGCTCCACCATTGCCATTTGGGTTTTGCTTCACAAAGAATGCTACTTTGATCCAATAATGCTTTTAACAAGAGAGTTGAGAAATTTCTCATGTATGATTCTTCTCAAGGGCAAATATTTTCTCATCCATAGCTTTCTTTCACTCTGATATACCGAGTGCATCCTAGCAATTCTTAGGAGCAATAATCGAGGATAAAGAGGTAATGAAAGCCAGCTGTTTAAGTGCAAGACTATGGTAAGAAATATAGTTTGATATATATGATGATTTGTGCTAGTTTTACTTTTCAGATTGACAATTGGAAGATAAATATCATCTCTTGAATCTAAGTCGAAGACCGACAATGGCATGGTTTCAATTATATGGACCTGAGCTTTTTGTACACTAGTATGTCTGTGGTGGTAAACTACATGAATTGAGGATATTAGGAACTGAGATGAAGTAACCTGAGCTTGCAGTATGTCTCGAGTGGGAGATACAAAAAGAGAGAGAGGGGGGATAATAGGAAGTGAAATATTACCCACATGAATTATCTCGCACGATACCAACATCATGACTTGTCTCCCTCCGACGAATGGAAAGAGTCAGACCTGAAAAATATGACTCCCCTTACGAAAGGTGACATCCATGATATTAAAGAAGCGATAGGACACATGGTGATAACAAAGATAATCTTTCCCAGTCGAGGAATAACCAATGTAACACACCTCTGAGCACGAGGATCAAGCTTGTTTCGATGAGGTTGATGAATGTGCACAAACAGACACTAAAAAATGCGAGATGGTAAATTAGATGTATGAACCATGCAGTGGGTGGACAGTTGGGTTATAAGAGTAGTATAGCGAAGAACTTTTAGGCAAAAAACTATTGATAAAATGAGCCACGGTTAACACGACATCACCTCAATATGACTTTGGAAGTTGCATGATGATGAGTAAGCAATGAGTAACTTCAAGGAGATGTTTGTTTTTTTGTTCAACTACTCCATTTTTAGTGGAGGTATACACACAAGTACTTTGATGGATAATACCTTGATTGACAAGGTAAAAGACAAAAATACTCCCCTCCATTATCACTATGAAGATCGCAAATGATACCTTTGAATTGGTTTACCACCATTTTATGAAACACTTTAAAATAGTCTAAAACGTTACTCTTTTTTAGCAGAAAAATCAATGTCGTGCGAGAAAAATAATCAATAAATTTAACAAACCAACAAAATCCATTAGGGAGGAATCCCAAACATCAGAGCACATCACTTCAAATTGAAGCAAACTAGGAGACGAAATATGAGAGAGAAACAATGAGGAACATGCTTGGAAAGTACACAAACATCATTTGTCAACAATTTAAGTGTAGAATTAAAAAGAGGAAACTATTTTTGAAGATAAATGGGTGATGGATGTCCAGGATGCTGGTGCCAATGTCGAACATCCTCAACAGTGAGATTGCAATCGGTGGTTGATGAAAGAGCATGAGGAGGCCCTTTGGTCCATAAAGTACAAGTCATGACAGTTCCTATTACTGTCAATGTGCTGTCTTATACCAAGATCTTAAAAAACACAAGAGTTAGGATTAAAAAGTTACTGAACAATTCAAGGATTTTGTATCATTACTAATGAAGAGTAAATTACGAGGAAAAAATGAAACATGCAAGACAGAGATGAGTGAGATAGTGAGGTGAGGATCCTTGCCCGCAATAGGGGACAATGATCCATTAACAAAAATGACTTTGTTATGATCGGACAAAGGAGTATAAGAAAGAAAACTAGAAGACGCCCTAGTCTTATGATCAATTTCACCAGAGTCAATGATCCATTCTGATGTATAAGTGGAAATAGTATGTGCAGTGGGAGCACCTGAAGTGACAAAGATTGCGGAGGAGGCACCTGCAGTCGAGGCACTATAAGATTGTAGCAGGAGCTGAGTGCATTGAGCTTATTAACAGACAAGAAACCAGATGATGGTGGAGACATATTAGAATCCTCATGAAGCTTAATGATATGTATTGCAGTCTGAGAGCGGGAACCCAATTATCAAGTACCACCTCATCCTAGGGTATGATCATTTTCTTATGTTCCTCTTATAGGGGGGGGGGGGGGGGTGCAAGGTGAGGATATAATTTGAAGCAAGGCTCCCAAAGGTGGCCTTTTCTGCTATATAGGGATAGAAGTATTCAACATTCTATGACCAAAACTAGCAGGAGCAGAACAATCTGGCAAGAGGAAAATGTTGAATAATCACAGTGGAAATAATAGGTCTTCATCAATTCTCATCACCCAATGTCATATTGAATTTCTCTCCGAGTGAGGGAAGCTTGGAGCGATGGAGAACTTGAGTGTGCACGGTATCAAGCTCTATGCTTACCCCATCAAAATATATGGACTCTAATGATCTTTCTTCTTTCTTAATTTAGCTGCATCTGCAATGCATGCAATGCACACTTGAATGTAATTCTTGAAATAGTCCAACTCCTTGATACAATGATACGATCCAAAATAATCTTGAGCACAAATGTAGAAATTAATGGATCATAACTAGTAATGCACGGATTCAAAAGGGAAAAACAAAATACATGATAACTGATTTCTGGTAAGAGCCGAGCTCTGAACAGATTGATCGTCCGGCCAGGGGAGACTCTCCCGTGCAGCCGTGCAGAACCACCACAAGACACAATACTTTCAACATGAACATAACATAAACTTAAGCCCACTATTTATAGGAGATATAGTTGGGTAAATTACATAAATGCCCCTAATATAAAATAAGGACACATAATTACTCCCTCCTCCAAATCGAGCTTGTCCTCAAGCTCGAACGTCCGGAAGGTGGGCGAGTCGTCTGGCATTTTTACTTCGCGCCAAAACAACTCCCGATAGCGCGTCACGACAGCTGGGGCTTCGACTAGCAGCGGTGGCACCGTCCAAAAAAAATGCCCAGAAGGAACGGGGTCGGACAATGTTGGCGAAGCGGTAGGTGGCAACATTAGTAAGGCGATCGAAGGGACAATGTCCCACAACAAGAGCGGGTCTGGCGATGCGACAGTGAGGCGTCATGGCATGGAGGCCGGGCAGATCACGACCGGGGAAATTACGATTGACAAGAGCGGCGACAAGATGACCGGAGAAGGTGGCAGAGCAGGGGCTGACAAGGGCGGGATCGGCGGCGCGGGTGTCCGCATCGGTGGTAGCGGTGATTTTCGGTGGGCTAGAGGTAGTGGCGGAGACGACCATGGTGGTGAACTTGGCAGAATGGGCACCACGGCGTGAGGGCTGGCTTCAGTGGTTGACCGCGGTGGCTGTGAAATTGGTGTTGTGGCAGTTTGTAGATGCAATGGCGGAATAATGATGGAGTCACCCGCATTTGGAGGATGCATCCCCGAGGTGACATCGACGACGGGGCGTGGTGAAACCTGAGCGCTGAGAGCATCGATCAAGGCGCCATTGCGCGCGACTAATCATTAATATTGTTGAGCAGGACGAATATTCGTGTCCACTTTTCTTCCATAGCAGCCATATGTTGAAGAAATGATTAAGAATAGTTAATGGGGAATTACTTAGTTTAGAACAAGGAGAGAGAAATTGCAACTATAATAAAAAGTGACTTGTGAGCAGAAATTTGGAATAGGGAGCCGAAAAAAAAGTGGGAGTGGGTGGGGCTCAAGGACAGCAGGCGTGAGAACAAAACAATAAAAAGAAAGCGGAGAGAGAATTAAAACATAAAGATGAAAAGTTGGGAGCAGGTTTCAACTTCCAATGAAGGAAAAAACGGGCGTGAGGGAGTGATCTTGTCAGGAAGTAATGGAAAAGATGGATGACGATTCAGAAATTAAGTAGAGAAGAAAGGAGGAGATCGAGAATGCCGTTGAGGAAGCAGAGAAGGTTGGCGGAGGGTGGAAGCAGAGGAACCAACAGAACGCCGGGTACGGCGCTGGCCGAGCGGTTTCGTGCGGCCGAGGAGACGCAAAGGAATTCTGCGGTAGGACTTTGATGCAGTGGTGGCTCTCCTTAGGCGAGAAAAAGGAGGGAAGCGGAGCAGCGAAGACGGTCAAACGGGGTGAGCATAAGTGGAGGCGGAAGCGTACTTGCCATTGGCGAAGGTGAGGGTAGACGATGACTAGGGCGCAGCCGCTGGTGGTGATGGTATGTAAGGGACGGGTTGTGGAGATCAAGGGGAGCAACAACGGTTGGCAGAAGGGTGTTACCGACGATCTAAAAGTGGGAGGAGGGACTGCTTGCAGGTGGGCAGCCGGTGAAGGAGTGCTGGAGGAGAAGATGTTGCATCGATTGTGGAATGACACAATGAGTGAATGAGGCGTGAGGAAGGAATGTCTCTGATACCTGGCTCTGATACCTTGATACGATCCAAAATAATCTTGAGAACAAATGTATAAATTAATGGATCATAACTAGTAATACATGGATTCAAAAGAGAAACTAAATACATGATAACTGATCTCTCCTAAGAGCCGAGCTCTGAACAGATTGATCGTCCGGCGAGGGGAGACTCTCCCGTGCAGCCGCGCAGAACCACCACAAGACACAATACTTTCAACATGAACATAACATAAACTTAAGCCCACTATTTATAAGAGATATAGTTGGGTAAATTACATAAATGCCCCTAATATACAATAAGGACACATCATACAACTCTCAAATTAAAAAAATTACGTGGAAATATTTATGGATCTCTGTTTCAGTTCAAAAATTTGACGAGTGAGTTCATACGCCTAGGTAGAGCTGTCAATCTTTGAGTACGTCTAATGAGTACAAGTCCATATCTCGTAGGGAGAATCCATAAACTTATAACTCTAATATACAGTGGGTGATGTAGAGTGAATAAGCCATGAGACCACCTATGAGTTATCCAAATCCCACTTTCTCCTTTGGGGATTAATTGGGTGGCTCAACCACAGTACTATCAATGTATTCATACAAATGATTGTTGCAGATTGCATGTTTGGCAACTCGTGACCATTTAAGATTTTGGTTCCATCCAACTTCACAATAGTGATCTTCGGAGAGACAGAGCGGCCCAGAGTCCTCAAAGGGAAACTCAACCGCAACACTAGAATGTTGAACAAAGAGTTTGAAGAATACCCCATAGAAGCAAATCACGGACAAAACCATGAAGAACAAGGGCTCTAATCACTCACTCAACATTTCACACCACCCTAAAACTTTGTTTGTGAGAGAGGGTAGAATGTTGGGGGTTCCATGAGTTGGCTCCGACAACCGTTTTAGGAAAAATTGAAGTTGGTCGACCTCGAAGAGACCAAATAGGTTCTAAATGAGCCTTACCTATAAGAAGGAGCTCAAATCCACTGAGGAAGGAGGTTGCCGAGACTTACTGAAGTAAGCTCGAGGGCTGCCTAGACCTGCTCGGGAAATAAATGAGTCTAGAAGACCCGCAAGAGCGAGAAGAGACGTTGGGAGATACACTGGACATCAGGAAACAGTGCCACCGAGATCGGAACGTCGATGAACCGTCTTACAACATCAGATGGTTACATTGCCGACACCAGTGGAAGTAGATGTCCCTGTTGAGGTTGCCTAAGGCGAGGATGACGAGCTGAAGAGCCGCATGCGTGATTGTGAACATACGGGATGGAGATCAGGTGAACATTGGTCAGGCGGGATCGGGAGTTCGGCTCTCATGCTTTGTTACCATGTTAAATGAAATGATAAAAAGATATATTAATTCTCTAATTCTTTCGTATACATAATTTCAGGATTTTGTTTTTGGGGAAAAATGTATGCATTAGGAACATTAAGCATCAATGACTACATCATTAAATAATAATCAATCAAACAATAAACTACTAAATAAGTAGATAAAACTCACAAATAGTGCGAATCGAACTCATGACCACCCTATCGTGGGGCCTCAGCTTACCTAACTGGGTCAAGCCTCATTGACTAATTTCAGGATTTTTTGCACTTCAATTTCAGGATTTTTTGCACTAAGCACCTTTCAATTATGAAGTTTTTTGTGCATTGCACCATAGATATTTTTTTTTTGCATTTTGCACCCTCAAAGACTTTAATATTGTCATTTTGCACTCTCCTAATTAAATATTTATGGTGCAAAATGTCAATATTAAAAGCTTTTTGGGAGGTGTAAAGTGTCAAAATTAAATATTTATGGTGCAATGTGCAAAAATATCCTAATTGGAGGGTGCCTCGTCCCAAAGTTTTATAATTTTGTATACATGAGATATGAGGAATAGACATTACAAAAAAACACAAACACACAATCTACTCTTCATCATTCCAAACAATTAAGTTACGGGGAACTATGCAGTTTTGCTGCATTCTTTTGCCCCAACTGAAAGTTTGGATAATTTTTTTGACTAATTTTGAAATGTAACAGGAAATGAGACATTTGAGAAGCTTGGGGGTATTGCGACTTCCGCAAACCTGCTGGTCTACCTCACCACTGTATTCCACATCAAAAGCATCCATGCTGCGACAATCCTCAATGTTTTTAATGGAACTACAAGCCTGGCAACCATCCTAGGCGCCTTTGTCTCCGACGCATATTTGGGGCGCTACAAAACCTTGGGGTTTGCTTCTGTAGTTTCTCTTCTGGTAATGAATAAATACTCCATACATAAGTATGTCAATTTACCCATGAATGCATTTGTGTAGTGTTTAAGACTATCTACAACTATATTTTATAGAGCGCATAACATCATAACATTATTTCTGAGGACTTTATTTGATACTAGGGTCTATGGCATGGCGTCCCCTGTTGACAATTGGGAGGAACTCTGCGGCCTTCTCCCATTTGAAAATAATTTATGTTTTTAATAATGTTTGACTAATTGGAACAATTGTTATATATAAAGTTACTACAATCTTAAGAAGCCATCATCTTTCAATTCATTCACATCTTTAGTCTCTACAAAGCCTGCGCAACACAGAGAACATGACAAACAGTTTACCAACGTAAAATTTCATGTGAGACTAGTGTTGAGGGGAAAATGTGGCATTTCATGATTCAATGAAATGCCAGCTTGCCCTATAGTCTCTGTTGGAATATGCTGGAATAACGGGTTGTATGTTGTTACTGTATTATCATCTGTACACGCATATATATATATATATATACATATATATGTATATATACATATATATACATACATATGTATATATACATATATATACATACATATGTATATATATATATAGATACATATATATACATATATATATATATATACATATATATATACATATATCTATATATATGTATATATATATATATGTATATATATGTATCTATATATATATGTATATATATGTATGTATATATATGTATATATACATATATATGTATATATATGTATATATCTATATATATGGGAGCCTCTAATGTTATTCAGCAATGCAATTATTCTTTTTCCTCAACATGGTATTAGAGCGAGGTTCTGTTTAGATTTTTCCGGATCCCGCAGCGGCTCCCGCACAACGCCGACCCGACTATCATGTCGCCCGCGCCGCCCCGACTCCCGCGTCGCAGCTGCTTCCGAACTCTCGCGCCGCGTCGCAGCAGCTTCCGAACTCCCGCGCCGTGTCGCAGCTGCTCCCGCGTCGCAGCAGCTCCCGAACTCCCGCGGCGCGTCGCAGCAGCCCCGACTCCCGCGTCGCGTCGCCTCGACTCCCGCCTTCTTCTTCTTTTTCTTTCGTGCTCTAGGGAGGCCGACTCTATGGAGTCTTGATTCTCCCGATGCCGGCGGTCCCTTCGTCCGCATCCTTCTTTCTATGAAGGCGATTCTCCTTCAACATCCTTGGTGATTTTTTTGGTGCGTCCTTGATTTTTATTCCGGGTTTCCTTATGACAGGAAGTGAGTCCTCTACCACCATGTTTTCCGGTGGAGTGACCTCTCCTACTCCGGCTTCTGTTGGATCTTATCGCGTCCCCTCAGACCATAGTACTCCTCAAATCACCACTATGAAATTGGATGGTTCCAACTACCTCCCGTGGGCTCGCTCCATCTCTCTTGCTCTCAAAAGCCATCAGTTATTTGGCCATGTCAGTGGCACGGTGAAGGTTCCTGCGTCTGACTCTCCTGAGTGGCTTCAGCGGGAGTCTGACAACTCCCTGGTGATGTCTTGACTCCTTAACTCTATGACGGAGTCCATTTCTCGGAACTATCTGTTCTTGGATACCGCAACAGATATTTGAAAGCGTGTAAAGACTACATATTCCGGTCGAGGCAATGCTGCTCAGATCTACCAACTTCGTTGTCTGTTGTTCCTCCTACGATAGGGTGATCGCCCCGCCTCGACCTACTACTCGGAGTTCACCCAACTCTATCAGGAGTATGATCATTTTGATTCTCTGCCCGAGGTGTACAACCTTGTCCAACAGGAATTCGATCGCCGTCTGACTCTGCTTCCAGACTCTACCACCGAGGGATCTGCCCTTGTCTCTCTTTCTCATCCCGGGGCTCGTCCTGCTCGCGACACTAGATTGAGAACTGCGGAGATAGATCACCTAGTCTGTGATTATTGCAGGAAGGCCCGTCATACTAGAGATACCTGCTTCAAGCTTCATGGTTTTCCTCCTTGAGGCGGCCTTACCTCTTGTGGTGTCCGGGGTGGTGGTCGCTCTCAGCACAGGCCTCCTTTGCCCAGATCAGCCCACTTGTCAGACACTAGGGAGGATCTATTGCTCCTCACTCCCTGGATTCCAGTACGCCCCTCTGGCTCTTTCGGCTGAAGAAATTCTGGCGTTTCGCCAGATGATGCTTGGACCTCCATTGGAGCTGTCTGGTTCTGCCTCCTCTTCCTATGCTTATCAGGGACCTGCAGGTGCTCACTCGGCTTCCTCTCACCACTCCTCTCAGTGGATCATTGATTCCGGGGATACAGACCACATGACCGGATCAACCATAGGTTTTGTGTCTTACACACCTCTGTTGGGCAGGGACAAAGTGAGCATTGTTGATGGATCGTTATCTCCCATCCCTGGGAAAGGATCCATTCCATTCTCTTCTCTTACCCTCTCCTCCGTTCTTCATGTTCCTGCTTTCACCCGCAATCTCCTCTCTATTAGTCACCTGACAAACTCTATGAATTGCTCGGTGACCTTTTTTCCTACCTCTTGTGTTTTTCAGGACCTGAAGACGGGGACAGTGATTGACTCTAGTAGACTGTGCAACGGGCTCTATGTGTTCGACCCCTCTGCCTCCACTTCATCCTGCATTACTCGGCCTCCCAACGCTCTTCTTGCTGCTCGTCCATCTGAGTTGGATTCCTGACATTGTCAGCTAGGACATCCTCATGTCGCTATTATGAAGCTGTTTCTTCCTGCTATGTCTTCTACTTTGTTTAATGTTTTTCATTGTGATATGTGTGAACTGGTTAAACATCATCGTAGTACTCTTCCTCTTATGTCCCCTCATAGCTCAGTTCCGTTTGCAGTTATTCATACTGATGTTTGGGGTCCTAGCCCTACTATTTCTATTTCTGGTTGCTCATAGTTTGTTTCTTTCATTGATTGTTACTCTCGTTGTACCTGAGTTTACTTAATGAAGCATAAAAGTGAAGTGTTCTTTATTTTTCAGCGCTTTCACAAGATGGTCACAACTCAATATGGTGCTCTCGTTAAAATCTTACGCAGTGACAATGACCGCGAATATATTGACGCTCGTTTTGACAAATACCTAAGTGACCTAGGTATCATTCATTAAACCTTCTGTGTGTACACTCCTGCTCAAAATGGGGTGGTCGAGCATAATAATTGGCACCTCCTTGAGGTGGCTAGGTGTCTTCTCCTTCGGATGCATCTCCCGAAGTATTATCGGGGTGATGATGTTCTCACCGCGTCCTACCTCATCAATCGTCTTCCTACACGGGTCCTCGGGTTTCAGACCCCTCTCACCACTCTAGGGGTCCGTCCTACCTCTCTCTCTCCCCGTGTCTTTGGATGTGTATGCTTTGTCCACACCCAGCCTAAGACCAAACTTGATCCACGCGCCCTGAAGTGTGTGTTAATTGGCTACTCTCCTACCCATAAAGGCTATAGGTGCTTCCACCCGGTTACCAAGCAGGTATTTGTCACCTTCCGGGAGTCTGAAGCTTATTATGGGAACTCTCTTCAGGGGGAGAGTACAACTACAAAAGTGAGTTCCCCTCCTTCTGTTCCTCTGCCTATTCCTCCGTCTATATTGCCTCCTCCTGTTCCGGTCACTCCACCGTCATCTCCTGCTCCTATGGTGCCTCCGGTGCCTCCTCCTATTTTGCAGGTCTACACTCGACGTAGAAGGGGCACAAACACTCAGGCTTTTGCTATTCAACCTGTGCTATCATCTGATCCATCGTCAGATATTAACAAAGGTAGCTCTGCTTCTACTTTACATCCTCTTTCTCACTTTGTGACTTATGACTCATTGCCTTCTTCACATAGAGCATTTGTCACCTCCTTGACCTCCATTTCTATTCCTCAGGCCTGACAGCAAGCACTTGAGCATAGCGAGTGGAAGGCAGCCATGCTGGAAAAAATGAGAGCCCTTTACAAGAACAATACTTGGGAGCTGGTCCAACTCCCTAAGTGGAAAACTGTTGTGGGATGCAAACGAGTTTTCTCTGTGAAGCAAAACTCCCAAGGTCTTGTGGAACGATACAAATCCAGGTTGATGGCGAGAGGATATACGCAGACAGCGGATATTTGACTATCAGGAGATATTTGCACCAGTGGAAAAAATGAACTCCATCAACATCTTGCTTTCATGTGCCATGTGTAAAGGGTGGAGTCTCCTTCAGTTGGATGTGAATAACGCATTTCTCCACGGTGACCTAGAGGAGGAAATCTACATATCCTTACCCCCTGGTGTTAGCCAAGAAGGATCGGTAAGGAAAGTGTGCATGTTGAAGAAAGCTCTGTATGGCTTGAAGCAATTTCCTCGTGCGTGGTTCGGGAGATTTCACCGGGCTATGATCTCTTTCGGGTACAAACAGAACAATGCTGATCACACCTTGTTTGTGAAACATAGTGAGGGTAAGGTGGCTGCTCTCATTATCTATGTGGATGATATAGTAATAACCGGCGATGATACCAAAGCGATTAAACATCTGAAATCCAGATTGTCTCAGGAATTTGAAGTGAAGGATTTTGGTCTCCTCAAGTATTTTCTGGGCATCGAGGTGGTTAGATCCAAACATGAAATTTTTATATCTTAAAGGAAGTATGTTCTAGACTTGCTTGAGACGACTGGAATGCTCGGATGCAGGCCAGCTGATACCCCAATTGAGGTCAATCACAAACTTGGAAGAGATGGAGGAGAAGTCGTTGATGACATACCTGACTTCCAACGATTGGTGAGAAAGCTTATCTATCTCTCTCACACCCGACCAGACATATCCTATGTTGTGGGGGTCCTTAGTCAGTACATGCACTCACCTAGATCACATCACCTGTATGCTGCACGCAGAGTTCTGAGATACCTCAAATCCACTCCTGACAAGGGAATTTTGTTCTGACCCAATGAGGCATTAACTGTAGAGGTTTATACGGATGCAGACTGGGTATGATCAGTTGATGACAGGAGGTCAACATCAGGGTACTGTTCCCTTGTTGGGGGCAATTTGACAACCTGGAGAAGCAAGAAACAACATGTTGTGGCCAGATTCAACACATAGACAGAATTTCGTGCTATGGCACAAGGGCTTTGCGAAGGGTTGTGGATCCAGACGATCATGAAGGACCTTGACGTGAGGTGTAAAACCCCTTCCCAGTATTTCAGAAATCAGCCGTCCGGCCGGGTCAGCGATATAAAGAAAATTAGGAAACAATATTAAAACTAGTAGCAGCAGGTAAAAAAAAAGTCTATACTAAGCAATTTAAGACTAACAGCGGAAGTTAAAAAGTAAACTAAGGGTAATCACATACCTGACATCTGGATTCACAGAGCCACTAACAAGAATAGAATTGAATTAACTGAAAATCTGCTTAACATTAATAGTCTGATACAATTTAGATAAAACATTAATAAATTACATTAACCATATCTACAAGAGTATACTGGAATTAAGGAAACCCAAGGGTAAAACACTACTGACTGACACCACCATAACGCTCATCCTAGGCGTAGGTTCCCACCTGGGTCACCTGAAAAACATTGCCCACGAGGGGTCAGAGTAAAGAAAAATAACTCCTCCTAGTGACATTAAAAATAGTTTTCATATGATGAATGCATGCCTTAGAAAACAGTTTTGTGCATTAAAAACCTTTATGTTATATGTTATGCATGCATTCGCACTACTTCCTGGTCGAACATCTACTCGTACTAAACACGTGACTTTTAGTTCACTAACATCAAGTCCTGGCGTTCACTAACTAGTGTACTGACTCACGACAGGTCTATACTTGAGTTCTATAGGGTTTCTAGCCTACACATCTACTGGGAAGGCTCTAGGCAGAGTAGCTCCTAACGCGCAACTGAAGACTGACGACCCGAGACCATCTGACGAACTCAAATGTTCCAGTGTCACGCGGACACGGTCTCGAATCTACTAGCTGTCTCAAAGGAAAATAAACTCCCAAGACTGTACTGCTCACAAGATACCATATGCCTTATGAGAAAGGTAGTGCGCCTCTACCTAACACAAAAAGACTTGTGTGCTCACTGACCTTTTTGGTATGACGCTACTCTGCATGTGATATCTTTTCTGGTGTACTACTAAGCGACCCTTGACTTTCTTGTGGTCTACTTGAATTGACATACACGCCCTTGTCCGGAATAAATTCCAAACCTACTAACACGGTTAACGCTTTCGTACCCTACGTTACTGTTCGTGGTCCAACTACTTGGGTCTTAGGGAAATAGTGTCACCCTACATGTTTTTCGTGACCGCTTTCCTATCACCACGCCTTCCTATGCATGGTCATGGTATTAGTAATAAATCTACTCATGCGTATAAGAATATAATTACTTGATATATCTAACTAAAAGAAATTAGAATTTCCTTACTGCGGTGGTGCGGCGCTCGTAGACTCGGCGCGGTGACATCTTCTCTTCCGACGACAATCCTACTGCTGGGGACCTTCAAAGTGCTGCCCCGATCCCACCGAAGTTCTGCAGATTAGGGCAGCCCTAATTTCATAATTTTCCCTTAAGGGTTTCCGGTGGAAAATCTCCAAACAACTAGGGTTACCAAAATTAGAAGCTAAACTTCATAATTTACCTTTACGTAGAGCGATTGAGGCTCCCAAAGCGCTCCACAAAATTTTCGCGGCGAACCACGAACTACAAAACCTAAAATAGGGCAATAGGAACAAAATTTGTTTAGTCTAACCTCCAAAACGAAGGATCTTCAAGAGGAAATCGAGATAAGGGAGGAATCGACTCACCGGAACCAAAATGAAACTCAACATCTCCGGTTAGGGTTAGAACCGCTTCTCCCACGGCCAAG
The DNA here is from genome assembly GCA_039513925.1 of Platanthera zijinensis. Lineage (NCBI taxonomy): Eukaryota > Viridiplantae > Streptophyta > Magnoliopsida > Asparagales > Orchidaceae > Platanthera > Platanthera zijinensis. The sequence continues at coordinate 12,004,739 of CM077078.1, read as the reverse complement.
GAAAGAAAAGGAGTACTCCCCGGCGCCTGCAGAGGAGGGAGGAGAAGCCTGGGATGAGCCCTGGAGGGAGGAAGGCCGCCGGCTAGGGCTTGCGGAAGCCCGACTTTCGTCGGGTGCGCTGCTAGCGGGAGGCGGAAAAATGGCTTGCGGTTTTTCTCCCGATAGAAGAGGCGTGCGGGATTTTAATCGGCTGCAGCGGTTTTAAAACCAACCGTGGGGTCGGTTTCATACTCACCTCCCCACCTTAAAACCAAAATTACACCCTAATAAAGATGGCTATTGGCACACCCAACTCACAAAACCTTAGAATATTACTCAATTTCACCACGCGCGTCACAAACAATTATTTAAATGTGTTACGCACAATAATTTACGCGATAAATAAACTAACAGACGCTAACATTAGGAAAAGTAACATTATAACTTGTCGACGCGCTGCCACGGTCAGAAATTGTCGCGACTCGACCCTACAATACAATTTAATTTCGCGTCACAAATTTAGATGTTACATGAGGTGTGACGGTTCAATCAAGATCTATTGTGATAATAAGGTTGCAATCAACATTGCCCACAATCTAGTGCAACACGATCGCACCAAGCACGTGGTGATCGACAGACACTTCATCAAGGAAAATATTGTTAGGGGGATTGTGAGTACCCTGTTTGTCTCATCAAACCAGCAGCTTGCAAATGTGCTTATCAAAGGGCTGAGTCTGAACTCGTTTGACAGAATACTTGACAAGTTGGGCATGACAGACATTACACGCCCAACTTGAGGGGGAGTGTTGGAATATGTTGGAATAACGGGTTGTATGTTGTTACTGTATTATCATCTGTACACCCATATATATATAGAAATCTCTAATGTTATTTAGCATTGCAATTATTCTTTTTCTTCAACAGTCTCATTAAGCTTTTAAGGATCAAAATGATCACTTTTGTGTTGGGAGGACATTATAGCTAGTCAAGTGAATATTTTGGTTATTTTCTCTTTTATTTTGTGATAAAAGTTCGATAGAAAGCACTCCCAGCATTTGCAATGTGAAGAAACTCAACCTTTTCTATGAGAATAACATCAATTCTACATTTCTGTTCACACAGCACCGACCATCAATACATTATTCCACTAGAAACCTCTCCACCATCTTTCAATTTGTTGATATCGAATACTATACAACTAAATTTCTTAAAATATTTGATATTTTGAAGTTCAGTACTGATTTCTTGCGCTCATCTTGTTGATCATTTTGCTCAAAAGGGAATGGTCATCATAACCCTCACAGCTGCAATCCGGGCACTTCATCCCCCATCATGCTTCGAAGTGGCAACCTGCTCAAGTCCTACAACCATTCAGCTTTCTGTTCTTGGTCTGAGTTTTCTATTTCTGGTGATCGGCGCTGGTGGCATCAGGCCCTGCAACCTGGCCTTCGGCGCCGATCAGTTTGACCCCAAAACAGAATCTGGAAAGAAAGGAATCAGCAGCTTCTTCAACTGGTACTATTTCACCTTCACCATTTCTGTCATGATCTCCTCCACCTTCATCATCTATGTTCAGAGCAATGTGAGTTGGACTCTGGGCTTGGCCATCCCTGCCATCATGATGCTCATTTCCTGCATCTTCTTCTTCCTTGGCACGAAAATTTATGTCATGGTGCAACCTGAAGGGAGCCCTTTCACCAGCATTGCTCAAGTAGTTGTGGCGGCGATCAGGAAGCGGGCGTACAAGCTCACTGATGATTCGAATCATTCCCAGTTCGATCCTCCTCATGTCAGCTCCCTCATCACCAAGCTTCCCCATACCAATCAAATCAGGTAACTGAGCTTAATACGCATAATACTACCAGTAGTCAAGAGGAAAAATTAGAAAGCCCTCTTCTTTATGCATAATAATACTTTCAAGATATTAGCTTGATGAAAAGAAGCTTCCTATCACAAGCTTATGGTTCATGAAATCTGAAGCTCTAAAGTTCCACCCGACTTTTATTTCTACATTTGTAGAACTCACATTAAGCATCAATTTGTTTCAATGCAAGTACTTGGAAGTGTTTGAATCTATGTTCTGGGCATGAGACACATTGAAGTGAGTTGTTGTGATATTTATTGTGTGGACTTAAATTTTCTTGTTTAGGTTGAAATGAGTTTCAATGCACCACTATCACTTTTTTTAAAAAAATTATATTGCTATCCATATTGTATTATAAGTGAGAAATACCTTTTGGTGAAAGTAAAACATTAGGCTTCCCCATATTACCCCAATCTTTTGTCAATAATTACATACATACTTAAATTTAATTTATATCTATATTTGTATCATAAGGGAGGCATACGTTTTGGTAAGTCTTTTGACCCAAAATTTGTCATTTGGAGAACTTTGTATATGTACGGGGAACACGATAACAAACAATAACAACACTCAAGCATTTATCCCACTATAGTGGTGTCGGCTAGATCCTTTGTTGCCATTGTGCCCTATCTTTAGTCATAATCTCACTAATGCCTAAGTACATCATGTCTTACCTTATAGTTTCATTTAAAGTCTTTATTGGTCTACCCCTCCCCGTAACATGCCTAGTGACTAAATTCTCACAATGCCTAGCTGGTGCTTCTAATGAGCTCCTTTGTACGTGTCCAAACCATCTTATTCGAGCTTCTCACATCTTCTCTGCAATTGGTGCCACTTTTGTATTATCCCTGATACATTCATCTCTAATTTTGTCCCGTCTCTTGTGTCCACACATCCACCTAAGCATTCTCATCTCCGCAACTCCCATTTTTTGCTCATGTGCACAATTCACTACCCAATACTCAGAACCATAGAGCATCACTGGTCTAATTGCAGTACGGTAAAACTTGTTTTTAAGTTTTGTTAGAAATGTTAGAAGAAGCCATATAATTAGGCCCATGTTGTGGCCCATATAACATTCTTAGATTGATCCCACATCTTGAATGGGATTCTTCTCTTCTCTCTCTCTCTCTTCTTATATATATGTATTCTCTCAAGTTGTAAATTGAATTTTTGGGCATTAATAAATTTTCCTCAGATTTTCTATTTGGTATCAGAGGAAGTGATCCCTCTGAGCGGCTAATTCTTTTCTAACCGCCTCTTCTCTGTGCTCCTCCTCTTTGGGCAGGTAGTACTTGTCTAACCGACCCCCCCCCCCTTTCTTTTTTCCTCTCTGGCGGCTCTCTTCTTTCTAACCACAGGAGTCTCACTGAGCTAGTCTTCTCTTCGGTCAGTGTCTCCACTTGCCTTTATAGACTTCTCAGCTGGGTCCCACCGTCTTATCACCATTGCGGCAAGATCTTGCTGTCCGCTTCCTTGATTGTCTTCTCGCGCAGACTGCTCTTCTTTGTTGTTCGTTGCGGTGTGCCCTAGCCACTTTTCTGCTTTGTCGCGCAAATCGCTGCGGCTAGTTCTCTTCTTACCGCCGCTCGCCCCGGTACTGATCTCGCGTTGTCTTTCTCATTGCTCGCGCGAACTAGTCTCTTTTGACCTCGCAGACTTCCCACTGTTGCTTGTTGTTGCTGCTGCTTGATCACGTGTTCGCTGCTCCTTGTCTGCTGCTCTCTCTTGTTGTCGGTCTGCTTCGTGCTGTCTCTTGGAGTCGTCGCGGTTTGCTCTATTCAAGCGAGTAGACAGTTCCTCTCTATTCGCTTCTGCATTTGCCGTGATCTTGGTTTGCTTCAAGCGGACTACTGCTGGTCGCCGCGGTTTGCTCTGTTCGCGCGATCTGTTGACAGTCGCTCTCCCGCGTGCTTGATTCTCCAACTCTTGCCGCAAGGCTTGTTCGAGCCGCCTGGTTCTTCTGTCCGCCTGCCGCTAGTCCATCAGCTCCGACTTGCGGCCTTGTTGGTTTCACCCTGCTTCGTTGCTCGATCGCCTGCTAGTCAGTCTGCCAGTTAGTCAGTTTGTAGGTTCACTGTCTAACCGGTTCTTGGTGTTGTTGCTTTCATGGATTCGACTGCTGCTTCCTCACTTACTGGATGTGTTATTGCTGCTCCCCTTGAGCTTCGTGATGAACTTCAGATACAAATATGTTACGTGCCTACTTTGTTGGGTTGCCGGAGAGCGGAGGGTGGAGGATATAATGGGTTGTTATCCCTAGAAATGGCGGAGGAGACGAGAGAGAAAGAGGTTAAAACCCTAAAAGGGAGGAGGTGAGAAGGAGAAGAACTTGGGAAGAGAAGAGAACTTGCTTTCTTTCTTGCATGAAACTTACAAGACCCCCAAAGGCCCATATATGAAGGCGTTGATGGCATAACGGTAAATACACGCTTTCATCGAATAATAAAAACAACAACATGACTCGACATAATAATAATAATGACACTCGATAATAATAATAATAATAATGACACTCGATAACTCCATAATCAAATCAGAAATGCATGTTCAAAAATGAAATCTTTAAGTGACAAAGAGCTCGATACATCAAAAATAAAGGATCAAAAAACTTTTGAAATATTCACTCAGGTTTAATGATACATCAAAAAATAGAAGAAGCAAAAAACCTACAGAACAATTGACCTAAGGTTAGAGAATATGCCAAAAATGCAGATCTGTTGAATGAGATGAAAAAAATTATAAAATCTGCGGCTGGTAAAATCTGCTAGTTCTGTTGGAGAGCAGGGAGGAAGAAATCATTATAAGTTTTTGGCATCTTGGCGGCCATGAACCAGTTGGCGAAGGATACCTCCTCCCCAATTGAACATCGGGACTCTCTCCGTCCACCCCTTGTTGTAGTCACTGCTGATATGCCAGTTAATGCTCACGCCACAAAAATCACAGCAGGGCATGGGATCGGGGACGTGGAAGTGTGATGGGGAGACATCAGATCTTGCACCTGGAGGGGTTCGCCGCAAGGCGCTACCCACGTTCATTTATTCGCGCAAGAAGGTTTGATCGGATCGCCGATTCGACTCCGCGGTTGCGTTCGGCACGTCGCCGCGAGTCAAAAACATATATTATTTTATATTTTTGGGTTTATTATTTATGTATTTTAGTGGCCAACCCCACCGACCAATCATAGCCGTTGATGGGGAAGCCCTAGCTTTGTTTTTCTTATAAATAGGAGTGTTAGGGGGCTGAATGGAGGTATTATAGATTTTTGGAGACAACAATCCCGGAATCCAGTGATCACCCCTCGATGTCGATGTCGTGAAGCCCTAGGTGACGACTCCTAGGTTAGTTTCTCTTCCCCAAACCCTTCCCCTACCCCTAGCCTTCGTTTTCCACCCATCAATCCCTTCCTCCAACCGCTGCCAGCCCCCAAACCACCCCCTAAACCCGGCGGCCAGCTGTTCCCAGCACCCTGCAGTCGCCGGCCTCCAAGAAGCCCACCGCCAGCCTGAACCCCACCGTCGCCAGCCTCCAGGCCGCCACCTTCCTTTCCCCCTCCTCACCTGCCACCCAGCCCCCTCCCTCATTTCAACGACCCTCTCACCCTACCACGCCCCCTCTACAATCGGCAGCCCCCTCCCTACCACTGGCCGGCCACTTCCTCCCCTCCTCTTCGTGGATCCCACCTCCAAATCACCCTAATTCTCTAGATCCATTCAGATCTGAGATTTTCAGCCTCCGATTCGTTATTTCCACCACCCACCCGCCTTTCCCTAGCCCGGATCCGACCCAAAATAGCGGATCCACCCTCCCCCGACCCAGATCTACTTCTACGTGGCCGGATTTACTTATTTCTCGTCCGATCTCATCATTTACCACCGAGGACAGCCACCGCCATCATTTTCACGCCGCCGGTTCCATCTTCGATCGCCGATCTACACATCCAGACCCATAATCTTCAGTGCTTCGGTTCAGCCCGCTACTTTGTGAGTTCTCTTGTGGTATTGGTTTATGTGATTTGACATCTATCATTGGTGAACTAGTATATGTTGCTTTGATTCTTGCTAGTGGAACTTTGTTCGATACACTACTAACTTGCAGGGGGAATTATTCGTCGCATGTTTGGCCTTGGCCCTCCGAGCGGAGGAACGCCATATAAAATTGCTAAATTGAATAATCGTTTTCACTCTTGATTATTTGCGTGGTGTTGAAAATTATCATTGCTCAATTTATTTGTCGTCACTTCCGACGGTTTCATTGTATGTAGTTTAGGACTAGCGTGTCACATTTGCATTTCACTCCAGGAGCTTAGGTTTTGTGCACCCCGTAGCCTACTCTACATCAAAGTGTTTGATCTTCGCTCACGCTTTTGCCTTCGTGCTCCCGTTGTCGAATAGAACGAGGAGGGCATCAGGAGGTATAAGGAGAGATACCGATGTGCTCTCGAAATGGACCCGCCTGTGCATTTCACCCAGTAAAAAAAGAACGAGGGGGCGGGACACGGGGTTTCAAGGTGCAGCAACTTCGGGAGAGAATGAAAAGGTGTCACGACCCGTCTCAACAAAAGTCAAAGTGACGTTTTGGGGCGAGTCGTGATTCCACAGGCATGGACGGAAATAAAAACCATGTCTGTTAGACAGAAGCTGAGGTACTGAAAATTAGGTTTAAAATAATTACTTTGAAGTAAAATTAGTTGTTTTTATGCGGAAACTTTAAAATATGACAGTGAAAATTTAATGCATATGTATTTTTAATAATACTCATGATACAAGTTTAGATATATATTTTATGTCATGACAAACTCAGAGAAATGAACATGAAAATAATGTTAAATTCTAGTACATAATTTATTTTGTCTAGCATCTGTCCATAATATAAGAGAAAATGTTTGATCATAATTATTATATAAAAGAAATATCCGACAAAAAAATAAAATGAAACATAAACATAAAACCTGACACGACAAGAAGATAAACTTTCCGAAGTTGGAGCTTGACGCAGATCGGGCTCGAGCAGCAGGCGGCGCAGTCACGGACGCTGAAGCAATTACAAAAACAAGAAGAAAAAAGCTCAAAACATTGATAACATAAGCAAGATAAAGTACATAACTAGTAAGGGAAACAAAAAGATATGTGTATCAGTTTTCATGAATCCAAGCTAACAAGACAAACAAGCTAATGAGACAAACAAAAATAATTAGAATTATTAACTTACTTTAGAGTATAACATAGATTCGATCACGTAATGACATAAGCTGTAATCAATGAAATGTGTAAGTGTTTCTATTGGATGCACATTATTCTAATATAAGTCTAAATGCAAGGCTTATCAAAATATTTGTGTTTGCTATGACTATTTATTGGTTTCTGTTACAAGTTAAGCAAAAACTCGAGTCAAAGCGACACATCAATTTAACACTACATTTTAATGATTGCTTATGATATTAATGAATTTAATGATTCCTGATTTAGAGATTCCTAGCATATCAAGAGTTTAAGACATGTTACAAATTTATCGATTCAGATATACATGAGCAGATTTTACAAACATGAAAAAAAAGGAATCAAGTCACTTAAGTCTTTGAACCAAACATACATAAAAAACAAGATTCGATGTCACAAAAGAGACTAAATAGTGAGATTTATATTTTACGGGTTGAAGTATTCGCGAGTGGTACGATTACTATACGTCATTTTCTAGGATACCAAATATTCGTTTAGATTAATCCATTTTTAGGCACAAATATCCTCCAAGTAAAAATATGTATGATCCGAACATTTTATATCAAATCACAAACCATTTATTTGTTTGCTTACCAAAAATATTATCAATTATCATTATGACACTTAATACGCATGTCCAACAATCTATCGTTTTTCCAATTATATCTCAATTGAGCACATCACTCATCTAAGCAAATATTCAAACAAAAATTATCTACGATCACTAATTCATGTAAATTCCAAACATATCAAAACCTAAATATACTAACTTATCAGATTGATCATTTAAGATACCAATCCATTTGACACATCAATATATACAAGAATGCAGTCATTTAATCAAAGAACAGTGACATTAAATTAAACTCAATGTTTGTAAGAGAGAAAGATCCCTACTTGCCTTAAGGTGAAGGTGAAGCTGAAACTGATAGCGGCAGCTAAGCGGCGCAAGCAAAAACCAGAAATCCTATTTCGAACCAGTTTAAGAACAATGAAATTGATATTTGACATGACGGAAATTCTACGCTAGCATAGAGAATTATTTACAAAACCTAAAGCACGAGAGAGTTTCGAAATTATCTCCCTCGAAAGTGAGGGGAGAGGAGATTGAGGGAAGAGGAGATTAACACGCGAAAACAGAGACCTGACGATGCTTGGCTAGGAGAAACCCTAAATTGGAGAGGCTTTGGAAAGATTCCGTTGGAAGCTTCGACGAGCGGCGCCGAAAATCACAAATACAATGATAGTTAGACAATTATAAGGATGCACACACATTTGGATCATAAAAATTATGCAACTTGGAGCAAAAAATAATTATAAAGGACACAAGAAAATCTGAAATAAGAAGGAAGCTGAATTTCTTACCCAAGGGAAGCCAAATCCGAGCCCAAGGAGGAGAGGGGAGGAAACCTTAGGCATCCCTCTCACAAAACCCGACCAAGACGAAGACGACGAGGCAAAATTTGGGTTGTCGGAGGGAGAGAAGTGGTTGCCGGCCTTTTGGAAGCGGAAGAAACATCTGCTTGCCCTAAGAAGAGGGGGGACTGGTTGTCAGGAGGAGAAATCGGCTACCATAGCAGGAGGAGCAAAAGAGGAGGGTTGTTGCCGGCCCGTAGGAGGAGGAAGAAGCGGTGCTAGCCTTGAGAAGAGGGAAAAGGTTGTTTCCCTTGCTGGACAGAGAACGAGAAGAGGAGGAGGTTACCGGTTCTTTGGAGGAGAGGAAGAACTGTCGGCTTGGGGGAAGTTGTCGACGGCCTAAGGCAGAGGAGGAGAAATAGGCGGCGGCGGCAGGAGGCACGAGAGGCGGGAGCGGCGGGGGAGACAAAAATCGGGAGCGGGAGTGGCGCCGAGTGCAGAAAACTGGAGCGGCGGGCTGGCGCTTGCGGGAGACGGGGCACGGGCATACCCTGGCCAAAATCTATTTTATCGGGGGAGAGGGGGGGGGGGGGGGGGGCTGCTCGGCCGAGTCAAAAGCGGGGAAAAAGATTTGGGTTTTTTTTCTTCTTTTGTTTTTTTTTAATTACAAATAGACCACTAAAATAAACCCCTCGCTTCTAATTGATTTTAAAACATGGGTTGTAACAAAAGGCGAGGCTTCTGCGGCTGAACGCAGAACAATGTTGCAGGTGAGAATATACGGTAAACAATGTAATTTATTAAACGACGTTTTTGAATTAAGCCGAGCCAAACACAACTTTCCAAAATGCCCGTGCATTTCAACCGCACCGTAACTTAAAAGCCTAACCAAATGCCACATAAGTCTTCTATGAAATTTTTCTCTATTTGTGAGATTTTTCTTACTAAATCATCTAAGTCTTCTCAAAAATGCACTTTAATAACTTCACTTAATCCTACTTGCGGCGCATATGCACTGATCACATTAATAGTTTCCCTTTTTATGACCAATTTAAAAGCTAAGATTCGATCATATCTTTTTACTTTCCCAACAACTTCATTCCTCAAAGTAGTATTCACAATAATACCTACTCCACTGCTTACTTTATTTTTCTCGTGCATCATAATTTAAAATCTGAATTGTCTAAAAAATTAGCTTTCTCACTCACCCATTCAGTCTATTGCAGGCATAAAATATTATCCTTCTCCTAATCATCGTGTCCACTATTTTCATAGTTTTTTCCATTATCGTATCTATATTCCAACTTTCAAACATAAGTCGGTTACAAATTCTATGATATACTTTCCTAAGACGTGTAATATGTGAGGACTTTTACCTATTTAACACTATCAAAATCTTCCTGAAGGTTCAACGTTTTTTTGCCAAAATTCCCAAGTCCTCTTGGAGATACGGGGAACACAAAATTAAATTACAAAAAACTGAAACAAGAAATATTTATAATATAGATAGAAGTAAATTGCATGGGGGCACCTAGCGACACACACTGCGCACAGGTGCACAACCACTGGTTATAAGTAAAAGTAATATCCTAGTCACCATCTTATTAACACATTATTATTCAATTTTAATGAAAAAAAAGGCAAAATTGATTTTCCACTTCTCAGCCCTTCGATTCTCTTCTTCTTGATAGAACGTATAACTTGATTTTTTTTTAACTCGGCACGCTTTGGCAATAACACTTGTGTCACTCGAGTGGCAGTCAATGCTATTGCAGTTGCATACTGTGCGCGGGGGACCCCGTGCTCGGTCTCTAGTGCTGCCTAATAGAAAAACAATGTGAATCAATGGAATTAGATTCAAGCATCATCTAGCTTATTAATCCTGAACCCTCTATTGCTATTGCAGTTGCATATTGTGCGCGGGGGACCCGTGCTCGGTCGCCAGTGCTGCCTAATAGAAAAGCAATGTGAATCAATGGAATTAGATTCAAGCATCATCTAGCTTATTAATCCTGAACCCTCTAATGCTGTTATAAGTTCTTCTTTGACTTTTGATTCTCTCAGATATAGGAGACTTAAATTGATTCAAAATTTATAAACTAGACCTCTCCCCTGTTGCATTGAAATCTGAATATCTTTCAATTTCAAAAAAAAATTCACTTGATATCAACATTTCAAATACATTTCTTGTGTAGGTTCCTTGACAAGGCTACAATCATAGCAAACACGAACGAGATCAAACAGGATGCCACTGAACCGAACCAGTGGAGAATATGCAGCATCCAGCAAGTTGAAGAGGTGAAATGTCTTCTAAGAATCGCTCCAATATGGCTCACGGGCATCTTATACTACATCGGCATGGCGCAACAATCGACCTATGTAGTACTCCAAGCAATGCAATCTGACCGCCACCTTGGCTCGAAAAACTTCGAGATTCCCGCCGGCTCCTTCTCCATCTTCTCCCTGCTTGCCATGTCCATGTGGCTACCAATCTATGACAGATTCATCATCCCATGGCTGAGGAAAGTCACCAAAAGGGAAGAAGGGATCACGTTGCTCCAAAGAATGGGAACCGGAATAGTGATTTCGATACTCGCGGTGATCGTTGCCGGATTGGTCGAGGAGAGGAGGAGGAGCGCCGCTCTGCACGAACCAACTGTCGGAATTTCGCCAAGTGGCGGCGCGATTTCATCATTTTCGAGCCTGTGGCTGGTGCCTCAGCTCATGCTCTCAGGCCTGGCTGAGGCATTCAACACAATTGGGCAGACCCAGTTCTATTACAGTGAGTTTCCTGAGCACATGAGGAGCGTGGCGGGCTGTCTCTTCTTCTGCAATGTCGCGTTTTCAAATTATTTGAGCGGATTTTTGGTGACGATTATACATCGAATAGGCGGTGATGAAAGAAGCTGGTTGGCTGGGGATCTCAATAAGGGTAGATTGGAGAGCTTCTATTACCTGATTGCTGGGATTGGATTTGTCAACTTTGTGTACTTTCTCATTATATCCAGATGGTACAAATACAAAGGCTCAGAGGTTTCTAAGAAAGCCAGCAGCTCTGAGACTCAGCAAGTGTAAAAGACTGATTTTGTATTCAAAATTGTTGATTTCATTCGGGTAATTAACTGCTTTTTAAAAAATATTTGTATGCTTGTAATTACTTTTTGTTGCACTTGCTGATAATATTTTGAGTTTTGAGTATAAAGGAGAGTTATAATGGAATAAATGGTTTGTCCTACATATGTGTGTGTGTCTATATATATCTCTCTCTAAACTACTATAAAGGAAAATATAGTGGTCAAATAATTTAGTTCATATGTGAGACAAACTTTCAATCGTGGCCGTTGATTCAAAATATTCATCATCCAATTTGATTAGATAACATCTCAGCCCTTCGATCACACAAACGAATTTGGACCGTCCATATCATTTACCTAGGTCTCCTAAACCTAAGACAGTAGGGTGTCCTAAATCTAAAAAATTATTAGGCCTCCTACCCTATTATGATGTAAAATTACATATTTACCCTCATGATTTTAAAAATACCCTGCCTGTCCTATAATGATTGCTTCTAGAAGCCCACCTGATTTGGATAAACAAATATTGCTAAATCAATCCTGCAGCTTTGCATTTTTCTTTTGTAGTTACTCCAGCCAAATTTAATTAAGTCCATTTATACCTACATTTATAACTTTTTAAAATTGTTAATTTAGAATTTTAATAATTAAGCCCATGGTTAATTTATAAATGCCGAGTCGACACTATTAATTGCCCTTAATAATAATTAAGGGCGGGGCTGTCGCACATGGCCGTGCGAGTGAAACCCCGTGCCGGGCACTCGTATATATATAACTAACAATTTGTGGCCTTCTTTCATAATTTCATTAAAGTTAAGTAGAAGGGAAAATGGTGTATGGGTGCATGAATTAGGTTCCCTTTTTTACAAATATTTCACACAAGAACAATATTTTGGGAGTTTATTCAAAAGTTATACATATCTTGGTTCAATTGGTTGCAGGCAAAATCAATGATCTATATTGCTACATGACATTTTTTTTGTGAGAGACTATGACTTCGTTTGGGGGGATTTATTTTCACCGGTCAAGCGATCGCATGACCGAGCCTTAATATATATATATATATATATATATATATATATATATCTTTCACTATTATATAGGAAAACTTGTCTTTGACGCAACATTCAAAAATGTCAAGTATACCCTCATTTTTAAATTTTAAGGACTTGATATATTAATATATATTACAATCTATTTCAAAAAAAATAAAATATAATGTCTATTCAAGTAATTACACTATCCCCAAATTTAGAGTAATGATGAAAATCTATTAAAATTCAAAAACTTTTTAGTAGAGCTCCTATACCCACTATGGTAGGCTATCATTAGACATGTTAGCGGTCTACTTCGAGGAAGGTTGTCATTAGGCATATCAGCGGTCTATTCGAAAAGCAATGTATTTTTTTTTGAATTAATTCAATTTATTTTTTCATGTTTTCAATTTAATTTTTAATTAATTAATTTTTTAATTTATTTTATTAATGTTTTCAATTTAAAAAAGCAGGCGGTTGGGTGTACAACCCCATATTTGCTGAGTGAGACCCAGAAATACCCAGGGCCAGGTTCGGGCTAGCTTTGGGCTAGCCTCAGGTGAAGAAAAGCTGCTCTCGCCCAATCAGGGTTGAACTTGACTTTCGTCGAGCTCAGCTCAGGTCTCGTCGAGCTGGGCTCGACGTTCGTTGAGCAGGTTCAGAACAGAAGAGCTCTCGCATAGAGCAGGCAAGAGCGCTCGCGCTCAGGTAAACAGCTCGTCGAGCAGAGCTCCACGCCCGCCAAGACAGGACGGGTTTCGACCGAGACATACTCCCGCCCAAGGGCGGGCGAGAAGGCTCACGCCTCGCGAGGGCGGGAGCAGACGCAGCATGTAGCATTCTTTGATATCCTTTTAGCTCCCGCCTAGTGAGGGCGGGAGAGTTCTCGGCAAGGCGTAAGCACGAGAGCCTTCAGTTCTCGGCAGGAAGGCTCCCGCCGGGTAAGGTCTAGGATGAAATTACCTAGATGCACTCGGGTAAATTTACCTGTATACCCTCAGGATCTGCATTTAGCTCCTTAGAACAACGAAGTTTGGCTGTTGGCAGACTAGCCAGAGATAATTTAGTAATTTCTGGTCAACAAAAGGCTATAAATAGACTCACATGAGCTCCTCAGAAGGCAAGCTTTCATATTTTCCTAAGATCTTCTAGTGCTTGCTGAGGAACTCCTAGCCCAGCATTTGACTTTGGAGGGGAAGCGCTCAGAGATCTTCCTGGTTAGAGGTGGGACCTCCCAGCTGAGGCTTTGGGTCGATTTCTGGTCCTTTACTGCCAATCAAAGGTCAAAGCTTGAGAGAAGTAGGTGTTGACTACACCACTAATTTCGAACTTTCATTGATGTCAAATCGTGTGTGTGTGTGTGTGTGTGTGTGTGTCAAAATTTTCAAATCAGACCCGTGCCTGTCAAATTATACTTAGGCTCCATTTGGGGGGACTTATTTTAACAGCTTGACCGGTGAAAATAAGTCCCCCCAAATGGAGCCTTATTTATTCCAAACTTTGGACACACCAGGATTTTTCAAAAGTTTAGGTTCCTGATAATAAGTCCTAAAAATCTATGATTTTTGACAAGATATTTATTCCTCACAAGAAAAAAAAAACTTACATAAAATAGAGGGGAAAAAACTATGTGTAAATTTGTTTGTTCAATGGAACTTGCATAAAATCAAATAATTGGTATTCTCCATATAAGAGACACTGCATGAGAAGCCCCCGTGCGGCTGCGACAGTCCCCCAACCACAACAGTGTCGCAGCTTGCAGTCCCTCAGAGCACATTAAAAAATTTAGCGACATCCGACTGCAGCGCTCCGGGGGGGGGTGAGCAGCGGGAGATAATGAAAATGATGAAAATAATTCATCTCATCTAGACAATGAAGTGAAATAAAAAATTATTCTTCAACAGGAGCTCCAAACCATGCCTTTCCACATCAACAAGAAATGCTAAACAACAACAATAATAATAATTATAAAAAAATAAATAAAAATGATTATGCACACCAAGCTCCCACCTACATATAGAAGCAATTTATGAATCTAAAACATGTTTAGCCACAAATGTGAACCCACTTCCACAGAACACTCTGAGCAAAGGGCAAGAATCCGACCCTTTCGACCCCAAGCCGACTCGTTGCGGGGATATCCGATCATCTGTGTCTCCTAATCCGAGTTGGCCATGTTCGCCCCAGCCCCAAGCCATGACCGTTCCATTATCTGCGACCGATTACGACAAATACCGGTCAGGATGAACATTGTTAAAGATCTGCTACCATTTACAGCTCACTATGACTGGATTTGCAACAGTTTGACGTTAAAAACTCCTCATCATACAAATATTAAAAAAAATACAAAAAACCTATGTCAAAATCTCACATGAATTCATAAGCAGCCTGGCTGGCTGATCAAGTGTGTGAGATTAAGAAAGCCTTGGATAGGCCTAAATAGTCTACAAGGGTATGGGTTGGAAGATTTGTCAAAGTGACAGTTGATGGATATAGAAAATGTTGAGCATTCAAATTAAGAGGGAGTTATAGTCCTGGTATGTTACCTGTTACAACAGCAGAATGTTCAGCTCCTGCTGCAACGCCGACCACCCTTTCTCCGATGAGGTTTGTTATCCTTTTCAATACGAGTGAACCAACGGAGTCTGTGAAGAATGAAAAAATCATTAACAGAGAAGAACTTGATTGATTACAAGCTCGTCGAGGACTGATGCATGATTTGCTTTAACTCGGGATGCAGTTAACAACCTTATCGAACTCTTTAGGCTAAGAAAACTCTCTAATATTTATTTCTACATAAACTGCATTTATGGTTTTCTACCAGAAAAATGCGCATATGGTTTTGTCATCACCATAATTCACATTCGTTGGTATATCATTTGTTTGGTTCTCACACTGCAACATCCTACGAGATAACCGGTGTCAGGAGTGCCCGGAATAAACTCGCGGAGTTACTATTGAAACATCAACATTTACAACAAAACCTGCCATGATAATTAAGAGATTCCAATCACCATATACTTCTAAAAAGATTCTTACAGTTGCTTTTTAAACTTAGGCTGCGTTTGGCGTGGCGGCGGCAATCATGAATATGGTGATTATGAACCGTCGTTCGTGAACGTCCAACCTCACCTAAGGAACTTCATCTACTTTTATGTTCAAAACTAGTTTTTTTTTCTTGATGGCGGTCATAACCATTGTCATGCCAAACATACATTCTACGGCGGTGGCGTTTTTGTCCCAACTCACCGGAGCAAAAACGCCGCACCAAACGGAACCTTAGTAGAAGTCTCTACATGTTGAGTTTCTACGTAATTGTGATGAGCAAGGTTTTTTATTTAAAGTTTCTCATTTGGTTTGTTTTAGAAAAAGGTGAATAATAGCTTCAAAATAAACGCCTCTGAAAATCTCTTAAACGTGATTATTTCATTTTCAGTCACAATAGTGAAAACTGTGATGCTGTTACGGAATTACTCGAGGAGCCACCGTGGAAGGTGTACACACAAAGAGCTCGGGAGCGCGATACTGGAGACGCGGTCGAGATCGAAGAACCGGCCGGGACGGGGTCGGGCGGAGGCGCGGATGACGGCACCAACCCAACCGGAGATTAGGCCAAGCCCGGTTGGGTCGGTTGGGGCTTATTTCAGCTTTTGGTTTATTTTGGTTCATTGTATTTTGAAACCCTATATATGGGTTTGGACTTTTGCTTTGGGTTTTTTTATCTTGGATGATCAAAGAATTGAGGGCTGCCCCTTTTTCCTCTCTCAACCCTAACTCTCTTCTCCTTCCCTACCCCCGGCCGCCCCTCCCCTTGCCGGCATTCCCTCTCAACTATTGTAGAAGGTATTATTTGGTCTGACCTGCCGTTCCGCCTGCACCGTGTTGCCGCCGGACTTCATGGCCCCGAACACCCGTGCGCACACCGAGCCCGACGCCGACGCCCACGACGCCCTCGCCGCCCGCGTCGCAGAGCACGACTCCCGCTTCTCCTCCTTGCAAGCCTCCATCGACGCCATCGCCGTGGGCCAAACGGCCCTCCTGCGCCGTCTCGACGCGCTCGCCACCCCCTCGAACCCCGGATCGGCCTCCTCCGCGGACACGGCGTCCGTGCTGGGCGCCCCGCCACTCCACACGGCCGTGCAAGCCACTCCGCCAGCGGCCGGCGTGCTACCCCGCCATTTGCAACACCTCGATGTCCCCTCTTTCTCCGGCGTGGATCCATTGGGTTGGATCGCACGGGCGGAACAACTCTTTGACCTACAACTCACACCCCCCGCGGACCGGGTTAGCACAGCCATGGTTGGCTTGGAAGGTTCCGCCCTTCATTGGGCACGTTGGCTCCGGCAAAGCCAGCCAACGATTTCTTGGGCGGACTTCAAGCAGGAAATGATCACGCGTTATGATCCCCGCTACACCGGCTCCGCGATTGAACGCCTCTGCAGCGCCCGCCAAACGGCCGATCTCGACGGGTATATTGACGAGTTCGTCGCCCTCGTCACCCAAGTACCGGGTCTCCCACCCGACCACTACTTGGGCTTCTTTCTCCAAGGCCTCCGCCCGGCGATTCGCTCGCGCATTCGGACTCACAACCCGCATACGGTGTCTGAAGCCTTGGACCTCGCGCGCGCGGTGGAAGCCGATCTCGGCCATCGCCCTTTCCCGACTCCCCCGGCTCAATCCGTTCGGCCGACCGGCTTGCGTGAGGGATCACACCGGCCCGTGGCGGGAGGGGGAGGGCCTAGACCAGGCCGGCCCGATCCCCCCCATCGTATCTCCAATCACGATTATAATGAGCTTCGCCGTAAGGGCTTGTGCTTCCGTTGCAGGCAACCTTATTCGCCCCAACATGTTTGCGCCGTCAAGGAGTTTCACGCCCTTTTCGGCGATTTCGACGCCGAAGTGACCGTGGCCGATTTTGATGCGCTCGTCGAACCCGACGAGGCTCCTCCTCCTCCGGATGACACCGCAACCTTGAATATTTTGGACCTTCCCCTCTATTCGGTGGGCGGTATAACCGGACCCCGAACCATGAAGTTGAAGGGCTCCATTCACGGCCGAGCCGTGATCGTGATGATCGACAGTGGCGCGAGTCACAATTTCATCTCGGCTTCCTTGGCTCAGGAGTTAGCCTTGCCGAGCCTCCCGTCCCCCGGATTTTCGGTGGCATTGGGGGACGGTCGACGCCAGCCGACCTTGGGACGTTGCGCGGGAGTGACCCTCTCGGTGGGCTCCTACCTCTTCACCGCTGATTTTCATGTTTTCGAATTGGGGGGCCTCGACGCCATTCTCGGCGTGGCGTGGCTCCAAACTTTGGGCGACGTTCATGTGAATTGGGCTACCATGACCATGCGTTTCCAACATCAAAACCAACCATGTCGTTTAATGGGCGACGCGGCGCTCCTACGTTCTCCGCTATCGGCCCGTGGTATCCACCGCGTCACGGACGCCCTCTTCTCGGCCTATCTCCTACCACTCCAACCGGCGGATCAACAAACCCCATCATTCCACATGGATTTCCGCCCCCTCCTCGACGACTTTCCGGACTTGTTCTCTACAACCCCGGGTCTTCCCCCGGTTCGGCCCACGGATCACCCAATTGTTCTCCATCCAACCTCGGCGGCGGTGTCCGTCCGGCCTTACCGCTACGGGCACGCCCAAAAGGACGAGATCGAACGTCTCGTGCGGGAGATGTTGATAGGCAGGCTCATTCGCCCCAGTTCCAGCCCTTTCTCCAGTCCGGTCTTGTTGGTGCGCAAGAAGGATGGAAGTTGGCGCTTCTGCGTGGATTACCGCGAGTTGAACAAGGCGACGGTACCGGACAAATACCCCATTCCCGTCATCCAGGAGCTTTTGGATGAGTTACACGGGGCGGCCTACTTCACTAAGCTGGATATACGCGCCGGCTACCATCAAATCCGGGTGCGCGCCGAGGACATCCACAAAACGGCATTTCGGACTCACGACGGCCACTTTGAGTTTTTGGTGATGCCTTTTGGCCTCACCAATGCGCCGGCAACCTTCCAAGCGACCATGAATGATCTCTTCCGGCCGGTACTTCGAAAACATGTTCTTGTTTTTTTCGATGACATTTTGGTTTTTAGTCCAACTTGGCAGGAACACCTCGTCCATGTGCGCCGCACCTTCACCACCTTGCGGAGCCACCGCATGGTAATTAATCAAAAAAAATGCTCCTTCGGCATGACGAGCGTCAGTTACTTAGGCCATACCATCTCTTCCAACGGCGTCGCCATGGATATAGACAAGGTTCAGGCGGTGCTCCATTGGCCGACGCCGACTTCCCTCCGCGAAGTCCGTGGATTTTTGGGACTCACCGGCTACTATCGCCGGTTCATCAAGGATTACGGCGCCATCGCCCGCCCCCTTACTCAACTCCTTAAAGGGGCCGAGGATGCCCGTTTCGATTGGCCGGCCGCGGCCATGTCTGCCTTCTCCACCCTTCAATCGGCGCTTGTACAAGCCCCGGTATTGGCGATGCCCGATTTCAAACAACCTTTCGTCGTGGAATGTGACGCCTCCGGCACCGGAGTGGGGGCCGTTCTTATGCAAGCCGGCCGCCCGATCGCGTACTTTAGCCGGGCTTTCTCCTCCATAGTCCGCAGTCGTTCGGCCTACGAGAACGAGTTGATGGCCCTCGTGCTCGCCGTGCAACATTGGCGGCCCTATCTTCTTGGCCGCGCATTTGTGGTTCGGACGGACCACCACAGTCTCCGGTATCTTCTCCAACAAAAAATCGCGACGCCTGCACAACAATTATGGGTCGCCAAGCTCTTGGGGTACGACTTTACGATCGAGTTCCGCTCCGGTAAAACAAACAAGGCGGCCGACGCGCTCTCCCGCATACCGCCCTCGTCCGAGCTCACCGCCATTTCTCTCCCCATTTGGGACGACGCCACCGCCATCCAACAAGAAGTTGATCGGGACCCGCGCCTCTCCGCAATCCGGCGGACTCTTCTCACGAACCCGACAGCTCATCCGCCGTACACTCTTATCGGAGGCTGACTATTTCATCGGGGCCGTCTTGTGCTGTCCACGGCCGCCGCCAGTATCCCGCGCCTTCTCGCCGAGTTCCACTCCACACCGTCCGGAGGACACGCTGGAGCGTTCCGGACATATCGACGTTTGGCGGCCTCTCTCTATTGGCCGAACATACTCCGCCAAGTGAAGGCCTACGTAGCGGCATGCCTACCGTGTCAGAAGGCCAAGTATGAGGCCATGTTTCCGGGCGGACTCCTTCAACCATTACCCATTCCGGAGCGGATTTGGGAGGATATTGCCATGGACTTCATCACGCGCCTCCCACGCTCGAATGGATTCGACTGCATCTTGGTGGTCGTGGATCGCCTCACAAAGTATGGACATTTCATTCCGCTCCGACACCCCTATACGGCGGCCACGGTGGCCGACTGTTTCATCGCGGAGATAGTACGACTCCACGGTTTTCCGCGCACTATCGTCAGCGACCGCGATCCGCTCTTCCTCAGTGGATTTTGGACATCACTCTTTCGGTTACAGGGCACTCGACTTCGCATGAGCACAGTCTACCACCCGCAAACCGACGGACAGTCGGAGGTCCTTAACCGCTGCTTGGAGACATACCTCCGCTGCTTTATCGGGGAGCGCCCGAACACATGGGCCAAATGGTTATGTTGGGTCGAGTATTCTTACAATACGGCTTACCACCATGCCGCGGCTACCACTCCTTTCGAAACCGTCTACGGACGGCCTCCTCCGTCTATCATTCGCCACCTTCCCGGGGAGTGTCCGGTAGCCACCTTAGCCGATCACCTTCATGATCGGGATGTCATTTTGGATAGCCTTAAACATCACCTCCAACGAGCACAAGAGAAGATGCGATCCTTTGCGAATCGGAAGCGCCGCGACCTCTCCTTCCGGGCGGGCGACAAGGTCTTCATCAAACTCCATTCCTACCGCCAACTTTCGGTAGCTCGCCGTTCCTCTCCGAAGCTTGCACCTCGGTTCTTCGGGCCCTACGAAGTACTCAGCCGTATTGGCGCGGTGGCCTACCGGCTCCGCCTACCGCAACATAGCCGCATTCATCCGGTTTTCCACGTATCGCAACTCCGCCGAGTCATTGGCGACCACCCGGCTGTGGAACCCCTACCCACCGAGGAGGAGGAATCGGGCATGGCGCCCCTCTACCCGGCCGGCATCATTGGCCACCGTCACCATTTACCCGGGGATGCGGCACCCGAAGAGATTCGTGTGGCTTGGCAACACCGGCAGGAGAGCGACGCCACTTGGCTCATCCGAGACGACTTTCGCCGCCAATTTCCAGACTACTGCCTTGAGGACAAGGCCAATTTTCCAGATGGCGGTATTGTTACGGAATTACTCGAGGAGCCACCGTGGAAGGTGTACACACGAAGAGCTCGGGAGCGCGATACTGGAGACGCGGTCGAGATCGAAGAACCGGCCGGGACGGGGTCGGGCGGAGGCGCGGATGACGGCACCAACCCAACCGGAGATTAGGCCAAGCCCGGTTGGGTCGGTTGGGGCTTATTTCAGCTTTTGGTTTATTTTGGTTTATTTTGGTTCATTGTATTTTGAAACCCTATATATGGGTTTGGACTTTTGCTTTGGGTTTTTTTATCTTGGATGATCAAAGAATTGAGGGCTGCCCCCTTTTCCTCTCTCAACCCTAACTCTCTTCTCCTTCCCTACCCCCGGCCGCCCCTCCCCTTGCCGGCATTCCCTCTCAACTATTGTAGAAGGTATTAGATGCCAACTATAAAATAATATTTAATTACACTCATAGTAGTCTAAATTTTTATGCAAAACTTATGTTAAGAAGAAAGTGTGTGAGATAACAAGATAAAAAGGCAAATAAGAAGTCTGAATTCTAAAATGCATAAAAAATTTATCATAAGTAATCAAGGGAAGAATAAAAATTCACGTAATCCTTTGACTAATAGAAAATGTAACTAAAACATGGCAAGGAGGAGCCCACTCCCGTCAATTCTAGCAGACCCCTTTCACGGCAAGAGAAGAGGTACAAGTTGTGGATAGACGTAGCCGCAATAGTTTTTGATGTTCTGGATACGCATAGAGCTAGGTGTCGAGACCCCGACTGTCCGCATGAGTAGTTCCAGTTCTTCTTAAAATAGTGTCACAGTCCTTGTATGCGGATCTTTTTGCTCGGTCTGTCATGACTCCGGTTGCTGTTTATCAAGAAGTTCAAACTCTTGGTGCTGAACTTCAACATCGACCATTTTTGCAGATCACGCTGAGCAACATAAATACTTTCAGGAACTTCTTGTTGTCTGCTACTTGCTTCGCCTGCTTGAATCTTATGATATGATTCAACAACAGATTCTTGTAGAGGCTGATACTCCTACTCTGGATGTTATTGCTGCTCGCATCTCCGCTATTACCACTCTTCTTCAGCGTCCTTTACTTCCCTCTCCACCTCCTGATATTGTTGCTCATTCAGCTCGTCATGATACCTCCAGTGGTCGAGGAGGCCGCTCTGGTGGTCGTGGTTTCTCTAAGTATCTTTGCTCTCATTGTGGCAAAGTTGGTCATCTTGTTGATCTCTGAAGGGTCAAATATAATCATCTTCGCTCTTCTTCTGCTGATACTTCCTCAAAGAAGTCTGTTTCTTCTCTTGCTACCTCTCCGAGTGCTGCTCAATTGGCCACTACGGGTAGGTGACTCATTGATTCTGGTGCTACTAGTCATATGACGGAAAATTCTCATGTTTTCTCTCGTCTAGACAAACATAACTGGTTACCTCTGGTTTTTATTGCGGTTGGTTCTCCGTCTCCTGTGTGTGGATATGGAACAGTGCATGTCATTCCTTCTCTCCAGCTCGAGGACACTTTTTATGTCCTAAACTTTCTTTGCAACTTATTTTTTGTTACTTATCTTTGTAAACAGTTGAATTGTGTGACTATTTTTACCGCGTTTACTTATTTTTTTCAGAATCCTCACTCCAAGAAGACGATTACTACTGCGACTGAAAGCGGCGGCTTGTTCTACCTCGATAATGTGTCTGTCTCTTCTGCCTCCTCTTCTATTCTACAGTGGCATATTCGTCTTGGCCATCCTTCTCCTCGCATTCTTTATCAGCTTCTGTCTGATCTACCTCGAAGAGATTCTTTTCTTAACTGTAAAGCTTGTCAGTTTGGAAAACACCACTGCTCCACTTTTCCAGCAAAGCAAGGACGTAGTTTATCTCGTCTTTTTGAACTTGTTCATTCTGATGTTTGGGGTCGTATTCCTACCAAGACTGTTGGTCGAGGTAGCCTGTACTTTGTTACTTTTATTGATGATTTTTCGAGATGTATTTTGTTGTACTTGTTACAGGAACGTTCTGAATTTTTTTCTATTTTCACTGTGTTCAATAATGAGATTGTTATGCCCCCGAACGTGATCGGTTCAAAGGGCACAAATATGCTCGACGACCTAAGGAGGCGGCAGGGAGCAACGGTGTTGAACCAGCCGGCTCAGCCCCCATTCACTAATCTCGGACCGGCGGGGCTGAACCATACGGTTCAGCCCATTTGGGGGACGGATAGCCCCCTTGGTTCCGGGTATATATATACCCGGAATCCCCCCTTGGAG
This sequence comes from Platanthera zijinensis, assembly GCA_039513925.1. Taxonomy (NCBI): domain Eukaryota; kingdom Viridiplantae; phylum Streptophyta; class Magnoliopsida; order Asparagales; family Orchidaceae; genus Platanthera; species Platanthera zijinensis. The sequence goes on along the minus strand of CM077078.1, from coordinate 11,981,608 downwards.
CATTATGAATAATTATATTCAGGTATTCTCCCTCTCCTTCTCACCCTAACCCTAATTTCTTCTCTCTACCTCCTACCTCCTCTTCTAGTAGCATAACATTTGGTATCAGAGGTTCCTTCCTCCAACTATGGTTGACACCCGTTCGAGTGAAGAGGTCGGCCGACTAGCTTCGTTAGAGGAGAACTACATCGGGTTGACGGATACGGTAGCGGCCATGGAAGAAAGGATGAAAGTTTCAACCCAACAACTGGAGGAACGAATGGATGCCCGCATGGAGAAGATCAATGCCCTCCTAACTCAAAACCTAAAAGGAAAAGAGGCGGTTATAGAGGGATCGGAGGCGGAATTTTCCGATCTCGTTCTGCAGCAGCTTCCGCTCTCGGGTTCAAGCGGATTCGCACAGGCCGGCCCCGACGGAAACCCACACCCCGTTTTCGGCACGGGCGGAGGCCATCCGGCGGGAATCGATGTCGGAGGAGGGCGCGCGGGGTCCTCGCGACCACCAGAGTAGGCGGCGGGAGCGCTCGGCCTGGGCGGCTCATCTGCGGGCTGGGGCGAGTTCGGCGCATACCACATGCCCTTGGGGCGGCTTCCGGAGCAGGCGGCGGGGTAGATTCGGCCTTCGGCGGTCCCGGGTGGTTCCATTAGGGGAGTCGCAGGATTATTACCCCTTCCACGGAGTGTCGGACACCCAACGGGCTACGGAATTGGCGATCAATGACACATGCGGACACCACCGGCGGGGATCTACGGAGATGGACAACACCCCGGTGGCGAACAAGGAAACGTTTTTTCCCGGCTGCAGCCCCAGGAGGAATGCACTTTCCCAGACCTCAGGGACCATACCCCCCCTGTGGAGCAGCAGAGGGCAACGGGGTACGGACAGAAGATGGGCGGGTTTGGACAAGCGCATCAACGACCCCACATGCCACCCAAGAGGACCCACATGAATTTCCCGAAATTCGGGGGAGGGGATGCGCTCGAGTGGGTACAGAAGGCTGAACTGTTTTTCCATTATGAGGAAATTCCCGAGGAGCAATGGGTGCAGCTGGCAGCTTTCCACCTAGAGGATGATGCCTACCAGTGGATGTAACACCCCTTCCCAGTATTTCAGAAATCAGCCGTCCGGCGGGTCAGCGATATAGAGAAAACTAGGAAACATTATTAAAACTAGTAGCAGCAGGTAATAAAAGTCTATACTAAGCAATTTAAGACTAACAGCGGAAGTTAAAAAGTAAATTAATGGTAATCACATACTTGACATCTGCATTCACAGAGCCACTAACAAAAATAGAATTTAATTAACTGAAAATCTGCTTAACACTACTGACTGACACCACCATAACGCTCATCCTAGGCGTAGTTTCCCACCTGGGTCACCTGAAAAACATTGCCCACGAGGGGTCAGAGTAAAGAAAAATAACTCCTCCTAGTGACACTAAAAAATAGTTTTCATATGATGAATGCATGCCTTAGAAAACAGTTTTGTGCATTAAAAACCTTTATGCTATATGTTATGCATGCCTTCGCACTACTTCCTGGTCGAACATCTACTCGTACTAAGCACGTGACTTTTAGTTCACTAACTCAAGTCCTGACGTTCACTAACTAGCATACTGTCTCTCGTCAGGTCTATCCTTGAGTTCTAGGTGGCTTTTAACCTGCACATCTACTTGGAAGGCTCTATGCAGAGTAGCTCCTAACGCGCAACTGAAACTGACGACCCGAGACCATCTGACGAACACAAATGTTCTAGTGTCACACGGACACGGTCTCGAATCTACTAACTGTCTCAAAGGGACGTAAACTCCCAAGACTATGCTGCTCACAAGATACCATATGCCTTATGAGAAAGGTAGTGCGCCTCTACCTAGCACGAAAAGACTTGTGTGCTCACTGATCTTTTTTGGTCTGACGCTACTCTGCATGAGATATCTTTTCTGGTGTACTACTAAGCGACCCTTGACTTTCTCGTGGTCGACTTGAAGGGACCTTCTCGCCCTTGGTTGGACAATCTCCAAACTTACGTACACGGGTAAAGTTTCGTACCTAAATAACTGTTCATGACTTTACTAACGTGGTTATGGAAAAGGGCGTTATCCTACGCGTTTCCACGATTATTTTCCTACTGCCACACTTTTCTATGCAAGATTATGATGCTTGTACGAAACCTACTGATGCGTATAAAATATAATTACTTGATATGTTTAGCTAGAAGAAATTATAATTTCCTTACAGCGGTGTTGCGGCGCTCGTAGACTCGGCGCGACGACATCTTCTCTTCCGAAGGCAAATCCTACTGTCTGGGACTTTTAAAGTGTTGCCCCCGAGGCTACCGAAGTCCTGAAATCCAAGGCAACCCCAATTTCATAATTTTCCCTTTTGGGTTTCCGGTGGAAAAACTCCAAAACATCTAAGGTTGCAAAAATACATGTGCTAGCTTCGCATATTACCTTTACGCGGAGAGATTGGGGCTCTCAATGCGTCCCACACAAACTCCGCAGTGAACCACGAACACCAAAACCTAAAATAGGGCAATAGGAACAAAAATTTGTTTAGTCTAACCTCCAAAACGAAGGATCTTCATGAGGAAATCGAGATAAGGGAGGAATCGACTCACCGGAACCAAAACGAAACTCAACTTCTCCGGTTAGGGTTTGACCCACTTCTCCCACGGCCAAGGAAAGAAGAGGAGTGCTCCCCGGTGCCTGTAGAGGAGGGAGAGGAAGTCGACGATGGGTTCTGCAACATCACTCTTCAAACCTGGCCACCAGACTGCCTTCTTAAGATCTGCATACATCTTCGTGCTACCAGGATGTATAGAATATCTGGAATTGTGTGCCTCAAAAAGAATGTCCTCGCGAAGGTGACTAACATCTGGGATACATATACTGCCATCATGCAATAATAAATCATCCTGAATAGAGAACCTCTCTTTCTGACCTGACTGCACTGAGACCCAAATCTCTGTCATCTTTGGATCCAACGGTAGAGTTGTCCTGATCCTATCTTTAATATCGCACGAAATCTCCATCCAACTCAACCAAGTTGAACCAAAACTACAACGGGGCACAACGATGATGTACAGTCTCTCCAGCTCTCGTACCAACTCCTTCTGCTGAGTGAGAAGAGAAAAACACGAGCCTCTCCGGCTAAGGGCATCAGCTGCAACGTTCGCCTTTCCTGAGTGGTACTGAATGTCTAAATCATAGTCTGAAAGAAACTCTAACCATCTACGTTGCCTCAAATTGAGCTCTCGCTGATCAAAGATATATTTGAGGCACTTATGATCAGTAAAGATCTCGCAACGCACTCCATAGAGGTAGTGCCTCCAAATCTTCAGAGCATGAATAACTGCTGCAAGCTCCAAGTCATGCACGGGATAGTTCCTCTCATGAACCTTTAACTGTCTCGAGGCATAGGCTACGACCTTTCCATGCTGCATGAGAACACAACCCAAACCCTGACCTGAAGCATCACTATAAATCTAAAACCCGTCTGGCCCTGAAGGCAAACTCAAAATCGGTGCGGTCATCAACCTATCCTTCAAGTCCTCAAAAGCCAACTCACACTCGATTGTCCAATCCAAGCCCTTACCCTTCCTAGTGAGGGAAGTCAGTGGTAAGGCTATCCTTGAGAAATCTCTGATGAACCTCCTGTAGTATCCAACAAGACCCAAAAAGCTGCGAACCTCTGACACTGTCGTCGGCCTTGGCCAACTCTTTATAGCCTCTATCTTCTTCGGATCAACAATAACCCCTTTCTGACTGATGATGTGGCCTAAGAATGCAATCTCTGAAAGCCAAAACTCACATTTTAAAAACTTAGCATACAACTGGTTCTGCCTGAGGGTATTCAACACAACCCTGAGATGTGTGGCATGATCTTCTGCACTCTTAGAGAACACCAAGATATCATCTATAAAGACGATGACAAAACGATCCAAATACTCCCGAAATACCCTGTTCATCAAGTCCATAAATACTGAAGGGGCGTTGGTCAGCCCGAACGGCATGACATGACTACGAACTCAAAGTGTCCATATCTAGTACTGAAAGCCGTCTTCTGAATATCCACGTCACGAATCTTTAACTGATGATAGCCCGACCTCAGATCTAACTTGGAAAAAGTGCTCGCTCCCACCAACTGGTCGAACAAATCATCAATCCTGGGAATCGGGTACTTGTTCTTAACGGTCAGCTTGTTCAATTCACGATAGTCTATGCACAGTCTCAGACTACCATCCTTCTTCTTCACGAACAGTACTGGAGCACTCCAAGGCGAAGTACTGGGGCGTATAAAACCCAAATCAAGCAACTCCTGCAACTGGCTCTTCAACTCTGCTAATTCTCTTGAAGCCATCCGATAGGGAGATTTGGCTACCGGTATAGCCCCAGAATGCAAGTCTATCGGGAACTCAACCTCTCTATCAGGAGGGGCACCAGGGAGCTCTTCCGAGAAAACATCGGGAAACTCCTGCATCACTGGTACCTCTGACAAGTCAGTCTTAGACTCCGCGCTCATCAGTACTACGAAGGTTTCACAACCTTTACTGATGCTCCTTCTCGCTTGGACTGCAGATATGATCATCTTCACTACTTCCTTCAAACCCTGAAAAAAAAAGATGTTTGGTTGAGGCCATCGAACTGAATCTGCTTCGCCCTACAGTCAATCCTGGCGTTGACTGCCGAAAGTCAGTCCATACAAAAAATCAAGTCGAATCCTGCTATAGGTAGCTGCAAAGCTTCCACGATAATCTCGGTATCCCCAAACTGCACTAGTTCCCTGCACTTGTCTCTGGTCTGCAGAAGGGATTCATTCGGCATCATGACTTCCAACGGTACTGACTCTGGGAAGACTTCTAAATCCAACTTACGCACTAGAGATTCCGCGATAAACGAGTGCGAGGCACCCGTATCAAACAGAATCTTAGAGGGTAAATTACGAATCATAAGGATGCCTACATGAATGAATTATGAAGGGTGATAATAAATGAGTCACTACAGAGGATTGAATGAACTTGTTAAGTAAAAAAAAGCACTTACCAGTCACTACATCCTCCTGATCGTTCGCCTCCTGCTGACCCAGCCCATACGCTCTGGGCTGCACTAAATCTCGACCCTGTTGTGGTCTCCCATCAGTAATCATCAACGCTTTGCCCTTATCAGCCCTGCTAGAGCCACCAACTTCGAACTTCGACTGCAGGAATAATTTTCATTTAACATCTACTGAAATTACAAGAAATGAAATGTAATACAACAAACTTTGCTTACCTGATTTGCACCAACTTCCTGACAAAAACGAGTTATGTGTCCAGGCTGTCGGCACTTGTAGCATACGCCCGCGCTGTCCAAACACTCTCCTGGATGGCGACGCTGACACTTGGGACACGTGGGATAGTCCTTGCTCCTGTCAACGGACTGACCACTCTTCTTAGCCTCAGACTTCAGCTTCTTGTTCCAGTTCTTTCCTTGAACATTCCTGCTCTGCTGCGGCGGGTGCGAATCCTGAGATCGCTTCGCACGGAAACTACTCCGCTTCTGAACCTTCTGTTGATCAACCTCCAGTCTGCGAGCTGTATCCACCAAGCTCCTGTAATCTGCGTTGACCATAGTCATCAGCGGCTGCCTCAAAGAGTCACGCAAGCCATCCACAAAGCGACTGCACCTTTCAGTCTGATCTCCCTGCATAACGCCCGCATATCGAGCCAGATGAGTAAGCTCTCGCTCGTACTCAGTAACTGTCTTGTCCTCCTGGAAAAGCCTAAGATACTTTTCCTGAAGACCTCGTCGTGCGGAAGGAGGCACGAACCAACTTGCAAGGGCTCTAGAGAACTCGCCCCAAGTAAACATGTCTGATGTACGACCTGGCCAAACATATGGTCATACAATTTAAAAAAAACGCATCACTTCCTAAAAATATGAGGAAATTTCATTTCGCATTACCTGCAGGATCATCTGCCCGGTACTTGTCCCACCAGACTTTCGCCTCTCCCCGGAGGAGGAAAACAGCCAAAGGGACCTTCTTGTTCTCTGGGCACTCCAAAACATTCAGCAGGTCTCTGATGTTAGCTATCCAATCATCTGTGTCCATCGAGGTCTCATCCCCACTGAAGTTCGAAGACTGAAGTTCTCTAAAATTTCTCAAATAGCGCTCCAGGGTCATCTCCACGGGTACTGGGGCAGGAGCTGGTGCAGGGACTGGTACTTGTACTGGAGCTGGAAACCCTGCAGCCAGTCCTCTCTGAAACTCCATCAAGGCAACCGTGACCGCCTTGACAATCTGAGACGCTATGTCTGTGCCTTCTGGAGCTGCTGGAACTGGTGGTACCTGAGGCACGGCAGCGTCTCCCATGGTCGCATTAGGAACCGGGTCCTGACGTGAAGATTCACCTGGTTCACTAACTCGTGGTGCCTGATAGACCATACAAAAGAAATCTGATTATTTAACAAGCATCTGAGAAATCTGGCTTAGCAAATTTTATTTCATACTCTAGCGAAAACTAGGACTTAAACGTCACTTAAAATACTCTACTAACAAGAGTTTACTCTTACACAATCCTATGGCTCTGTGAATTCTTTCTAGGGTCCAAGGATCCTAAACCTCCCTCTGATACCAATTTGTAACACCCCTTCCCAGTATTTCAGAAATCAGTCGTCCGGCCGGGTCAGCGATATAGAGAAAACTAGGAAACAGTATTAAAACTAGTAGCAGCAGGTAATAAAAGTCTATACTAAGCAATTTAAGACTAACAACGGAAGTTAAAAAGTAAATTAAGGGTAATCACATACCTGACATCTGGATTCACAGAGCCACTAACAAGAATAGAATTGAATTAACTGAAAATCTGCTTAACATTAATAGTCTGATACAATTTAGATAAAACATTAATAAATTACATTAACCACATCTACAAGAGTATACTGGAATTAAGGAAACTGAAGGGTAAAACACTACTGACTGACACCACCATAACGCTCATCCTAGGCCTGGGTCACCTAAAAAACATTGCCCACGAGGGGTCAGAGTAAAGCAAAATAACTCCTCCTAGTGACACTAAAAAATAGTTTTTATATGATGAATGCATGCCTTAGAAAACAGTTTTATGCATTAAAAACCTTTATGCTATATGTTATGCATGCCTTCGCACTACTTCCTGGTCGAACATCTACTCGTACTAAGCACGTGACTTTTAGTTCACTAACTCAAGTCCTGACGTTCACTAACTAGCATACTGTCTCTCGTCAGGTCTATCCTTGAGTTCTAGGTGGTTTCTAACCTGCACATCTACTTGGAAGGCTCTAGGCAGAGTAGCTCCTAACGCGCAATTGAAACTGACGACCCGAGACCATCTGACAAACACAAATGTTCTAGTGTCACGCGGACACGGTCTCGAATCTACTAACTGTCTCAAAGGGACGTAAACTCCCAAGACTATGCTGCTCACAAGATACCATATGCCTTATGAGAAAGGTAGTGCGTCTCTACCTAGCACGAAAAGACTTGTGTGCTCACTGATCTTTTTTGGTCTGACGCTACTCTGCATGGGATATCATTTCTGGTGTACTACTAAGCGACCATTGACTTTCTCGTGGTCGACTTGAAGGGACCTTCTCGCCCTTGGTTGGACAATCTCCAAACTTACGTACACGGGTAAAGTTTCGTACCTAAATAACTGTTCATGACTTTACTAACGTGGTTATAGAAAAGGGCGTTATCCTACGCGTTTTCACGATTATTTTCCTACTGCCACACTTTTCTATGCAAGATTATGATGTTTGTCCGAAACCTACTGATGCGTATAAAATATAATTACTTGATATGTCTAGCTAGAAGAAATTATAATTTCCTTACAGCGGTGTTGCGGCGCTCGTAGACTCGGCGAGGCGACATCTTCTCTTCTGAAGGCAAATCCTACTGTCTGGGACTTTCAAAGTGTTGCCCCCGAGGCTACCGAAGTCCTGAAATCTAAGGCAACCCCAATTTCATAATTTTCCCTTTTGGGTTTCCGATGGAAAAACTCCAAAACATCTAAGGTTGCAAAAATACATGTGCTAACTTCGCATATTACCTTTACGCGGAGAGATTGGGGCTCTCAATGCGTCCCACACAAACTCCACAGTGAACCACGAACACCAAAACCTAAAATAGGGCAATAGGAACAAAAATCTGTTTAGTCTAACCTCCAAAACGAAGGATCTTCATGAGGAAATCGAGATAAGGGAGGAATCGACTCACCGGAACCAAAACGAAACTCAACTTCTCCGGTTAGGGTTTGACTCACTTCTCCCGCGGCCAAGGAAAGAAGAGGATTGCTCCCCGGTGCCTGTAGAGGAGGGAGAGGAAGCCGGCGATGGGTTTTGGAGAGTTATCGGGCGCCGGCTAAGGTTGCGGAAGAGCGTCGGCTAGCGGTAGGCGGACGACGGGCTGCGGCTACTTCCCGAGAGAAAGAACGTTGCGGGTTACGGTTGGCTTTTCTCCCGTGAATAAGAGCTGCGGCTTTTATTAGGATTTGCGGTTTGCTTTTTTTGTGATAACCGCAAGAGTAGAGGGGGGGGAAATGCTATTGGCACCCCACTCCACACAAATTCTCTTGAACTTAAATGATTCTTGCCGCACATCGTTACTAAAATAAAAAATGCGTCTTACTATAATTATGACTAACCTAAATCTCATATTAATGAATGCGGTTAGTTGACCAAACTTAAATCATACCTCGACGACGCGCTGCCTCGATCAGAATTCGTCGTGACTCGACCCTACAATAATAGATTAATTTCGCGTCAAAACTTACGGATGTTACAGTGGACGCAGTGGTTCTTGAGGGGAAGAGATTTTGCGCCCTTGACCGAGTTCGTAGGGGAATTCTTAGCTCGGTTTGGTCCTTTGGAGTATGAAGACGTCGAGGTCATGCTACAGAAGCTACAACAACGGGAACCGTGATGGAATATCGCACCGAGTTTGAGAGATTGGCCAACAGGGTCCGTTGGGAGGAGAGAACCTTGCTGAGTTGTTTTGTCTTGGGTCTAAAAGATCACCTACGGGATGAGGTTCATGCCTACATGCCCCGCAGCCTGAGTCATGTTATCAGCCTGACAAGGATACATGAGGAACGCTTCAACATACAACGGATCCGCACCACAGGGAAAGCTGTCACGACCCCCACACTGGCTAGGAGAGACCAACCGGCGGTCGGGAAACCGACGGTGACGCAACTAACATGGCCTGAACTGCAGGCGCGAAAGAAAAAGAGGTTGTGTTTCAACTGCGATGAGAAGTATGCTCCGGGGCATAAGTGTAAGAAGATCTAGGTTTTCATGCTGAGAGAGGAAGATGAGGAGGATACCACCGAGCTGGACCTAGAGGGGGATTTGACCGTGACCAAGTTCGGGGTCTCCATCCAGGCGATGGAGGGGTGCACAGCCCCCCCCCCCCACCACCACCACTATGCGCATAGCCGGGAAGGTCGCTCAGGAGCGGGTCACCATACTGATTGATAGTGGGAGTACCCACAATTTCATCAACCCCACCGTGACACGAAAGGTGGGGCACCAGGTAGATCATGGCGCCGCGTTCCAGGTCATGGTAGTGGATGGGAGCAAACTAAGGTGTGAAGGGGTGATGAGGGGAGTCGACCTGCGAATACATGGGTACACTTGCCGCACCGATGTCTACCTGTTGCCCATCCGGGAATATGATATGGTATTGGGAGTTCAGTGGCTGCGACAGTTGCGGAGAGTCACTTTCGACTGGGATCAGATGACCATGGAGTTCACACATCTTGGACGGGAACACTGCATCCACGGCCTTAAATCAACCCCGCTGAAGGAGATCTCGGTTCGAAGTTTAGAACGACTATCCGAAGAGGGCAGCTCGATGACGATGATTATGGGCCTAACATCTTCTCCTCCTATCTCATTTGAAGTACCGGAGCTAATGCGACTCTTATTGGCTCAATATGAGGACGTCTTTCAGGAGCCGCACACCCTTCCTCCACCGAGATTCCGGGATCACGCGATCCAGCTCAAGGTGGGATCGGAACCTACCAATATCTGACTGTACCGCTACCCGCACATCCAGAAGGAGGAGATCGAGCGTAGCATCCGGGAGATGCTCACTGCCGGGATCATCCGTCCCAACACTAGTTCCTTCTCGTCACCCATTATTCTGGTAAAGAAGAAAGACGGTTCTCGGCGATTCTGCGTTGATTACCGAAGCCTGAATAGTTCAACCATCAAGGATAAAATTCTCATTCCCATGATCGAGGAACTCTTGGATGAACTACACGGAGCATGTTTATTCACCAAGTTGGACCTGCGCTCCGACTACCATCAAATTCGGATGCGGGAGGACATTCATAAGACGGCCTTCCGAACCCACGATGGACAATACGAGTTCCTCGTGATGCCCTTCGAGCTTACCAATGCCCCCTCTACCTTTCAGGCGGTGATGAACGAACTCTTTCGGCCACTTCTACGTCATTCCGTGTTGATATTTTTTGATGACATCTTGGTTTATAGTGGTAGTTGGGCAGAGCATCTCCAGCACGTGCAGCAAGTTCTCACCATATTGCGCCACAATCAGTTGTACGCTAAGCAGTCCAAGTGCTCTTTTGGCCAGACGGAGGTCGAGTATCTAGGCCATTTGGTTTCGGGCCAAGGTGTCCGGGCCGACCCGCACAAAATCAAGAGTATGGTGACGTGGCCCCACCCCACGACGTTACGGGCCTTACGGGGATTCCTTGGCCTCACAGGCTACTACCGGAGATTCGTAAAAGACTACGACAAGATTGCACGGCCGCTCACTCAGCTCTTACAGAAGGAGGCATTCGTATGGCAGGACGACGCTGAGGCAGCTTTCCAGGCCCTGAAACGGGCCATGACAACTACACCGGTCATCGCCCTACCAGATTTCAACAAGGAGTTTGTGCTGGAGACCGATGCATCCGGAGTGGGCATCGGTGCGGTTTTGATGCAGGACGGGAGACCATTAGCCTACTTTAGCAAGGCTCTCGCCCCCCGTACTCTGGGATTGTCCACCTATGAGAAGGAGATGCTAGCCATCATACACGCAGTGACCCTGTGGCGGCCGTACTTACTGGGGCATCATTTCAAGGTCCGCACAGACCATCAAAGTTTGAAACATTTTCTGGAGCAACAACTAACTTCCCCTCTTCAACAGAAGTGGGTGGCCAAGTTGTTGGGTTAAGATTACGAGATCATCTACAAGCAAGGGAAGGAGAATGTGGCCGCTGATGCCCTCTCCCGCCTTCCGGAGAGTTCGCTCGTCCACATTTCGGGTCCCTTGATCGATTCCCTCAACGACATCCAGACGGAGGTGCAACGGGATCCCGAACTCTGGCTCATTGTGGGCGCACAACGACAGGGGAAGCCCACCACACCGGGGTACCAGCTCCAAGGAGGGCACCTTTATTATCAGGGGCCGAGTGGCCATTCCTCCTTCCTCAGCCTGGAGGACAGTAATGATATAGGAGTTTCATTCGTCGCCGACAGGAGGCCACGCCGGTGTGCTCTGAACCCTCCAAAGGTTGAAGGCGAATGTCTTCTGGAAGGGCTTACGTCGTGACGTTCAACAGTTTGTGCAACAGTGTGAGGTGTGCCAACGACAGAAATATGAAACAATCTCCCTGGCTGGTTTGCTTACCCCGCTTGAAATTCCACACCATATTTGGGAAACGGTCACCATGGACTTCATTGACGGATTACCCAAATCTCAGGGCAAGTCAGTCATCTTGGTTATGGTCGACAAACTCTCCAAATACGCACATTTTCTTGCCCCGAGCCACCCCTACACAGGAGAGATCGTGACCGATCTTTTTGTTCGTGAAATCGTACACCTTCACGGCGTGCCTCGGTCTATCATCTCGGATCGTGACCCAGTGTTCGTGAGCAACTTCTGGAATGAGCTTTTTCGGCTACAAGGAACACGACTACGCCTGAGCACGGCCTATCATCCTCAGTCGGACGGCCAGACAGAGGTTCTCAATCGCGGGGTGGAAACATACTTACTCTGCTTCGCGATGGACGAGCCCCGTACGTGGACCCAGTGGTTACACTGGGTCGAGTACTGTTACAATACCCCGTATCATACTGCCAGCAAGCTTACCCCATTCGAGGTTGTATACGGCCGCCATCCGCCTTCTTTGGGCTCATATGAGCCCGACAGCACAGCTCTTCCGTCGGTCGACCGACAATTGCGCGATCGCGATCGCACCTTAGCTCTCCTGCGTGACAATCTCTGGGCAGCTCAGGACAGGAAGAAGACGCAGGCAGACAAACATCGGAGAGAGGGAATTCGCAGTGGGAGACGAGGTATTCCTCAAACTCCATATATGGCGTGCCCGGATCAACGATCGGACTCCGCAAATGTGTTCGGATTCGCGTTGCGAATCGATTTGATATATTATTTCACAATTTTGCATTTTATTTGGATGTATTTAGTTTCCCACATTCGGCTAATCATAGCCATCGATGGTGGGATGCCCTAGCCTTTGTTTTATTATAAATAGACTTGTAGTGGGCTGGTTGAGATCATTGCAGAATTTGGTGAAAATAAATCCCAGATTTCAGCGATCAAGCCACGGTGCCGACTCCGTGGAACCCTAGGTGACGACTCCTAAGTGTCTATCTTCCTCCCCAAGGTATCCCCTAACCCTAGCCTCATTTTCCCCACCGTAAAACCTCCTTTCTCAGCCCCACAGCCCCCTACAGCCGGCAGTTGTTGGTTGTTCCAGAAAGTCCAACAGAGTTCTTTTCCTCTTATATTCCTCTCCTAGTTACTGTGGAATAATGACATTCATTATTCACTTGCTATAGTTTTTTTTTCTGCAGCCGACCACCTCTTCAGCACCCTAACCCGCCGGCCCTAACTATCAGCCACCGCCAGCCCTCAATCCCAGTCAAAGCCCTACTGGCCGCCCCACCTGGACCCCCTCCCAGCGCCGTTGGCCGCCTCCTTGTCCCCCTAACAGCCGCCCCCCTATCAACCCTCAACAACTAGCCTCCGACCACTCCTCCCCTTCGTGGATCCACCTCCAAACAACCCCAATTTCCAGATCGTTCCAGATCTGGAAATTTCAGCCCCCGATCTGCTATTTCTACCACCCGTCCAACACTCCCTAATCCCGATCCGTTACTACATCATCAAATCTACCCACCCACCCCGCCTGAATCTCCATCTACGTGGTCGTATCTATCTATTTACGGTCCATTTTTCATCTTCCGTCGCCAAGGACAGCCACCTCCACTACTTCCACGCCGTCGGTTCCACTCTCCATCGCCGATCCATGCATCCGACTCTGGAATCTCCATTGCCTTGGTCAGCCCACTATTTAGTGAGTATTGTTGTATTGGATTATTATTTTCAGCATTTATTTATCGGATTGGACATCATATTAGATTATTATTGTGATTTGCAGGATTTATTCGTCGTGCGCTCGTGCTTTGGCCCTCAACGCGGAGGAAAGCCTAAGCTTGTTTGCCCAAATAAATTATTTTGTCTTGTCTTGAATTATCTGCGTGAGATGATTTAATTTATTATTTAATTTGTGACCTAGCCGTTGGATTTGCATAACATGTAGGGTTAGGTCACAGATTTCTCGCCGCCTATAGATTTGCCCTGCGTCATAAAGCTCTAATACCAATATGCTACATGCCTCCCATAATGTGGTTGGAACTCGCCGAAGAGGTGGTAGGAGATAGTGTGAGTAGCAACATCGCCGAGCTCAAACTCCCGATGCCCTAGAGTGAGGATCGTTTAGGGTTAGAGAGAGAAGAGGAAACTAAGAAGAGGAGGAAGAGATTACTTCATGTTTATTCATTAACGACCATATGGGTTTTTAAATAGACTACATAAGTGCATACACGTAATAAGTCCGAACACTTGAAATGATATAAAAAAACCTATGCAAAACTCAATACACAACTTATAAAATGATACTTAAATATATAAAGGAGGATCGGGACGGTCAAGTCCCAGTGCATGACGCATATGACTTGGCTACCACAATGAGTTTGAATGCTACTAAAGTTTTATTAAAGGGCGGTTTGGTTGGGTATATAGTTAGTACCAAGCATTTGCATGTAAAATGTCTTTTTTGGAAGTACAATTAATAAACCAATTTAAAGCTAGACAAAATCAAACGTGAAGAAGAATAGTGTCTAAGAGTTTTGGTGTAACTAAAATAAATAGTACTACTTGGAGGGTATAACCTAGTCTAAATTATTTGATCATTTTTTCCAGAAGCATTTAATTAAGCCGTGAAAAGTTAAGTTAATCATGTTATACGGGCAACTCAACTTGGTGATGGGCTTTCGTGGACTGCACATTAAGGCCCATTTAAGGCTGCAAAAATATTTTACATTTTCTAATAAAGTTTATACTCAAGACAAGCTGAGCAAAGGGTCTAGGGCTTGAATATTTTGAACTGATTACGAGTTTGGGTTGACTTAACAAAAATTTAATTCAATTCAGCTCAAATATATAATACATGTTCATAATTTACTTGAGCAAACAATATTAGTTGGTTAAATGATAAGGATTTAAAATTATGTATAAGAGGTTATGTTTCAAATCCACAAAGAATGGAAAGGGGTTTCAAAATTCTTTTGGACATGGAAGAGTGATTATGAACAAACATTTTGATAATTAGGTCAAGAAAATTGCCTTCACCTTCTAAATACAACAACAACAACACTCAAGCCTTTATTCCACTATAGTGGGGTCGGCTATATGGATCCTTTGTCGCCATTGTGCTCTATATTTTGTCATAATCTCACTAATGCCTAAGTACATCATGTTTTTCTTTATAGTTTCATTCCAAGTCTTTATTGGTCTACCCCTCCCTCGTCTAACAAGCATAGTGACTAGATTCTCACAACGCCTAACAGGTGCCTCTAATGGTCTCCTTTGTACCTGTCCAAACCATCTTAGACGAGCTTCTCGCATCTTCTCTGAAATTGGTGCTACTCCTGTCCTATCCCTGATACTTTCATTTCTAATTTTATTCAATCTCGTGTGTCCACACATCCACCTAAGCATTCTCATCTCCGCAACTCCCATTTTTTGCTCATGTACACAATTCACTGCCCAACACTCAGAACCATAGAGCATCGCGGATCTAATTGCAGTACGGTAAAACTTGCCCTTAAGTTTTAGTGGTACTTTACGATCACATAAGATCCTTGACGCGCCTCTCCACTTCAACCAACCCACTTGGATTCTATGTGTCACATCTTTATCAATACCTCCATCTTTTTTAACTGTCGATCCAAGATATTTAAAACACTCGCTACGGGAAATATCTTGATCATCCAACTTAATAACGAAGTCACTTTGTCTTGCACTTTCTCTTTTCACCACAAAGATTCTTTATTTGAGGGCGCACGATCTTTTGATATTCCAAGTATGTTCTTTTCACTTATCCTTAAATGTGAAGACAACTTCCCATGAGGTATTAGAATCAACATAATGGTCATCAACTAGTTATTCCATAACTGTCTTCTTGAAAGCAACTTGCTTTTCCATCTTCAAGTTCCACCACCGAATTTTTTGTAACATTTTTGTTCCTGTGTTAAATTTATTATATTTAATTTGTACATCTAACACCACTAACCTATGTTGTGTTGTCAAACTTTCTCCTGGTATGACTTTGCAATCCTTACAAATCATTTTATTCATTTTGCGAGTCATAAATAATCAATTTGCGACTTATTCGGTCCACTTTTAAACGTAATTAAATGTTCTTCCCTCGTTATGAAAAGCATATTTGATACAATTAGCTCATGTGCTACGACAAATTCTAAAATGGTTCGTCCTTCTTCATTTCTTTCTCAATATCCATATCCTTCATGAACGGCTGTGTAATCTACATTTTCCTTCCTTATATGCCCATTTAAGTCTCCTCCTATGAAAATCCTTTCTTTTTGTGGGATTTCTCTTATTAAATCATCTAAGTCTTCCCAAAATTGCACTTTAACAGTTTCAATTAATCCTACTTGTGACGTGTAAGCACTGATCACATTAATAGTTTACTTTCTTATGACCAATTTAAGAGCTAAGATTCTATCACCTTTTCTACTTATCCCAACAACTTCATCCTTTCAAGTAGTATTCACAATGATACCTACTCCACTGCTTGTTTTATTTTTTCCTGTGTACCATAATTTAAAACCTGAATTATCTAAAAATTTAGCTTTCTCACCCACCCATCTAGTCTCTTGCAAGCATAAAATATTTATCTTTCTCCTGATCATTGTATCAACTACTTCCATCCCCGTTAGCGTACCTATATTTCAACTTTCAAACCTAAGTCGATCATAACTCCTACGACATACTTCCCTAGGACGTCTAATATGTGAGGACTTTTGCCAATTTAACAATACACCCAAGTCCTCTTGGAGGTGCAGCGGTCATTGTCAAGACGTCGCATTCGGACCATACGACGAGAACTCATGCATATTTAACACTACACCCAAGTCCTGAAGATGCGGCGGTCCTTGCCAAAACGTCGCATTCGAACAATATGACGCGTTCCTTAAGGGAAACAACCTAGTTTTTGCATAAATTTTCAAATGATCCATATTCATAAGGGTAACTAAATTTTATGTTGGCCGTCTACCTAACACAACCATCATCATTTTTCATTCGGGCTTGGGACCGGCATAGGCTGGTTTCTTCACCTTCTAAATATTGGGTAAAAATTGCATAAAGAAGAAAGTGGTGGATTTCCATTGAGGATTTAATAAAGATTCTAAGAATATTTAACAATATCAAGTTACTTAAGAAAACAACTTGCCATGAAAAAATGGCATTTTAGAATCCAGATGCTCCCCAGTTGATCGATGAACATGAGTAAGCATCCTACCAACCATGTATACTTGACCATCTGTGGTGATATACGATAATAGTTCATGATATACTAAAATTAAACCTCAAAAAATCAAAAAAAAAAAAGAAATTAGTAAAACTTTACCTGAAACTAGTAAAGTATGATTCCATCCAAGAGCAACTTGTGAGAACGTCAACGATGAAGTAAAAACTTGAGGCTGGTGGCAATCTGGGCTCCCATTGAACCCTTTGCCCCATGTGTACAATTGCCCATGAGCTGATCCCAGATAAAATTTCCTTATTATAGCAACAATATATGCAGTTCTGAAAAATACTCAGAGAAATAAAAGTTGAGAAAAAGGTGTTACAGTCATGAACCACGGTCATAAAATCTACCATAAATACTCATATATAAAGCAATTTGACAAAAAATGTGATACCTGATAATGCAGCACTATGATCTCCATTAGCACACACATGAACTATTCTGGAATCTTCAAATCCAAGGATTACTTCTGGAATGATAATGATTCTTCTATGTCGAGATAGTTGTACACCGATTTGGCCATGTCTTGCTGATCCATAACCATATATAGAACTACCATGCGAGCCTGATCGGAATTTTAAAAGAAATGACAAGTTATTTTTGTAGCTTCTGTGTTAATGACCGAGCTAACTTAAGGCTGCCACAGGGATAACACAAAAAGCGGCTTGGTATCTTCACAGACTATCAAAAATTAGGAGGCCTAAAGGTATTTTCCTCTCCAACACCCTGAACCTCTAATTTGTGAACCTTCATTTGCCACAACATTTTGAATCCCTCACTTCGAGTTTCTGAATAGAGATTTTGCCCTAACATCATATGCCCCCACAAGAACAATGCATCTATAAGGAACATTAGAATTTGACAAGAGACTGTCACAGACTCACAGTTCATTTGATTTTATGGGCGCGGGTAAAGCCTTGGGAAGAAGGAAAAAAGCAATAAATAGCAAGTGGGTAATTACCCAATTTTATAGGGTTCGGTAGAGAGAAAATCAGAGGATCACTTAATAAAATTCCAAGAGGAAAACCTCGTGTAAGCCCAAGGATCCAAAACAACAAGTCAAAGATCCAAAGATGAGCAATAAAAATACAAGGGAGATATATACTCCCCATAAAGTGGCAAAACAATAAGGCTTTGTATGAGATACTGGTGCCGTTTTAAAAGGGGGAAGTTCAAAAGAGAGATGTTAAACTGTATTTTTAAAACTGTAGTTTTAAAACTGATGCTTTGTTTGGGTAACCTCCGTTTTGGTGATGGTTTAAATTATTTTCAAAGTTATCTTCACATGAATTTTATTTATTTTGAACCAATTTTTTCTGAATTTTTAAAAACAAAATTAACTATTATATTTGTGATTTTTTTACAAATTTATGGATATAATTATATTTTTATAGGGGTTAACTTGATTAAATAAAATTAAAAATATTCCAAACGGTCATTTTGAAAGGGAGAATGAAGGTCTCCCTACCTTTTCAAAACGGTGGAAAAAGTAGGTTTTAAACCGGCCGTTTTAAAATGACAATATTTTAGTTGTTCCCAAACACCTCTCCTCCGGTCCGTTTAGCCTAAATAAAATTAAAGAGATAAAAGAGGCATCGCGCCCACAATTTTTCAAGTCCGTCGTCATTGACCTCCAAAAATAAACCCGTCAAGTAGTGGTGGCGCCTTCGCTCGTCGAATCGTTCTCCTCCGCCGTAACAATACCTCCATCTGGAAATGTTGTCTTGTCCTCAAGGCAAAATTACAGAAACTATGTGCGAAATTCATCGCGGTCCAATCATGTCACGTCTGACTGAGGGCGGTGCTGTGAAGACACTAACACCTGCTCATGATCGGTTGCCTGATCGGATGTGCAACCCAAAATGGTGTCGGGAAGGTACAAGATGGCGTTGTCCGGTCCAAAGGAGGCTGGGAAGGAGTCTTCGACGGTGTGGTCACCCCCCACCGGTTTAAGCTACGAGACATGGAATACGGGATGGATCTTGCCGTGAGGAGGAAGACGGAGCCGGTATGCCACTTCACTGATACATGCGATCACCTCGAAGGGCCCGTAGAAGCGGGCAAACAGTTTCATGTGGCCTTGCTTTTGGCAGAGGACTAGCGGTAGGGGCGGAGCTTGACGAACACCGAGTCACCAATCTGAAACTGCACGTGAAGGCAACGCTTGTTGGCGTAGTGGATCATCTTCTGCCGAGCCACGTGAAGATGGGTCTTCAATATTCTGGGTGTTTCATCGCAATCTCTGAGTAGATCTCTCACGACCCCAACATGGCATTCCCCCGGAAGGTGTTGTAGAATGGTAGGGGGCGGGAGGCCGTAGACGGCCTGGAAGGGCGTCATGCCAGCAAAATGGTGGAAGACGGTGTTATAAGAGAACTCGACCACCCACCAGAGCATATGGCGGGAATGTCGACGCATCAGATCGTAGACGGTCAATGATGGTGCGCAGTGTCGAGCCGGCTTCCTCCTCACTCTGTAAGGTAGTCGCCTCTTGCCACACGAGAAGGGAGATAGCTGTCAATTTCGGTGCCCCTGACTGGAGAGAAAGTGCGACAGCCGCTACGTTGGTCTAGCCTGAGCAAAACTCCATTGTGAAGTCATAACCCAAAAGTTTGGCCGCCCAAACTTGCAAGGTGGGAGTGGTCATCTTCTAGCTCAGAAGGTAGATGAGGCTATGGAAGTCCGTCCAGACCACAAACTGTCAGCTAAGAAGATAAGGCCTCCAATGTTGTGCGGCCAGTATGAGGGCCATCAATTCGTTGTTGTAGGCCGAATGAGGGCGGGTGGTGGCATAAACAGACCGCCTGAAGCACGCAATGGGCCGTCCAACCTACATGAGGACGGCACCGACACCAGTGCCCGAGGCATCTCACTCCACTCAGCATGACTATGAGAAATCTGGCATGGCCAAAACCGGGGTTGTCACCAAGGCTTGTTGTAAGGTCAAGAATGTGGCAACGACGGGGGGAGGGGGGAGGGGGGGAGGGGGGGAGGGGGGGAGGGGGGGAGGGTGGAGTCGGCAAACGTGCACAACAAACGTGTTAGAGGCAGAGCAAGGTGTCGTAGTCAAGAATGAACCGCCGATAATAGCCTATCAGACCTAGAAATGCATGGGCATCCCGCACTCTAAAGGGTAGCAGCCATTGCAGCACCGTCTGAACCATGTCTGGATCCATGGCCACTCCCTGAGCCGACTATGTGTGGCCCAGGTAGGAAATCTTGTGTTGACCAAACGCGCATTTCTTCAAGTTGGTAACTAGTGAGTGGTGTCTGAGTGGCCAAAACAAGCTCCATATGGCGCAAATGGTCCTGCCAGGTCAGACTATATACAAGAAACTCATCGAAGAACACCAGAACAAACTTACAAAGTGTCTGACGGAAGATGTCGTTTATAGTCGCCTGAAATGTGGTCGACCGTTGGTCAGGCCGAACGGCATAACCAAAAAACCATAGTGTCTGTCATGAGTGCGGAACGCTGTCTTGTGAATATCCAAAGCACGCACCCGGATTTGATGGTATATGGACTGGAGATCAATCTTGGAGAAAAAGTGGCGCTGCTCAACTCATCCAGAAGCTCCTGGATAATTGATATGAGGTATCTTTCGGGCACGGTTGCTTTGTTGAGAGCCCAATAATCTACGCAGAAGCGTTAGCTACCGTCTTTCTTGAGCACAAGAAGGGTCGGGCTGGAAAATGGGCTAGCATTGCGGCGGATAACACCGGCTGTCAGCAAATCAGACATAAGTTGCTCGATCTCGTCCTTAGCAATGACCACCAGTAGACCCCGAAAATGGCTTGTTGGTTAGGGTGGAGCAAAGTTAACACTTGGCATGCCATGCAATTGCATATTACTCAACATGAGGACATAAAACCTTAATTTGAAAGATAATTTAAAGCTGATACAGATAATCATTGCACAAGGATTGGTCATTTTTTTCCATGAGAATTCTGTACATTATGTCAAATTATAAAAGGGAGGAAGTAAAATTCCTAAATAGGGGACCAATGAGTACAAAAATACAAATAGAGTAAGGCATGGCTTAAAAAAATCAGCCAATCAAATAAATATTTTAGTAACTATTATCAACTAGAATTCTCTCAGAAGGTACAAACAAGGAAAATTGTAGTTGCACATCTTTTACTGCTATTAAAGAGCTAGAGTCAACCTTACTTCTTATTCTGATAATTGGAGAAAAAGTATTCACAAATATAACCCTAAATAGTTGTGATAGCGCCAGGGAATGATAATGATGAAACCGTGATAATGACATATGATGATTATGATAATTTGCACCAATATTCACTAGCATAAGGTTGTTGATTTATTTACCAATCACTAAGGCAAGGGAATGTCGCATCCCACATGCTACTTGGTCTACACGCTTTGATAGAAAGAACAACACTTCTTCAGGTAAGCTATGTGACTGATTATCTCCATTCCCGAGCTGCCCAAATGAACCATCCCCGCACATGAACAGACGACCAGTATCTGCAAAGAAGAAATCAGAGTAAGCCAGATTCAGCTTAATCAATATCCATAGATAGTAAAATTTAAGACTGATATATAAAATATTTAGGTAGCATTTGAAATATTCATAAACTAAGAAAAACAAGTCATGGAAAAAGAATGAACAAGGAGTTGCCTGACAGTAATGATTACGCTCCCTTTTTGCAGCATTTATCAATTTTTAAGAACAATCTGAAGAAAATAAATCATAAAGCAAATTAATAACTGCTAGTTTTTTACGTGGAACTCTAATATCTACTTTCTGTCTTTGGTATATACTTAAGTTGTGAAGTTTAATCCATAAAAGCACTTTCCAAGGAACAACGCAATTAAAAAAAACACTCTACCATGCATCAACGATTTCCCACTCTCTTATTTACTAATATGATTACATTAGTTAATTATGTTTGGAACTACTTAACTCTAAGAAATTAGTCACAAATGGCATGGCAAAATAAATTATAAAACCTTAGGAATATATCTCAACTTTTCATTATAAAGTCAACAAAATATGTCCTTATGATGCCGCTGCAACCATTAACGGTGAGTAGATAAACCATGAATTCTTGCATTCTTTCATCTAAGTTAATCTATGAAATTAATAACATAGAATAACATGTAAGACAACTAAAGGTCAGCAGCAACAATATGAGAATACCAATCATTATTGATGGGTGGTTTGAATTTATTTTGTCAAGGCATGCACCAAGAATGAGATTGAAGCAACAAACCAACATGTTATTTTACATAATCTACATTTCACTATCTAAATACTGAGCCACTTATCTTCATGATTACTTGAGAGAAAAGTTACAGAACCCAATTTACTCGTAGAAACTAACTCAAATAAACCGGATGATTGGTGGATATGGGAGCCCAGCTCAGAGATGTTATGCATCTCTTCCAAATGTATACAAGGGGCCATCATGTTTCGGTACATAAAACAAGAGCAGGAAACATAGCATAACCCAAAGTGATTGCTAACACTAGACATCAGGATTTAAAATTTGTGACAAAATAATTTGGATATAAATTTCATTAAAAATCACAAACACTATCTTGATGCTCGTAGATCCTACATGTTTGGATCTTAGAGCACCTCTGATCAAACATGCAATTGTCTCATCCTTCTATGTCCCCACCTCAACTTCCCTCTTCTCTTTTCTAGTACACCATTCTCAGATTTTTCTTCTTTTCTCCATTATTACTCTCCCTGGTAAAAATGCAGGGTAAGGTTTGCCTACATTTCACCCTTGTGGTGGAACCCTTCCCCGGATTCTCATTGCGCGGAGATGCTTTGTACACCGGGCTGCCATTTTTCTCCGTTATTATTCTCCGAATCGGGTACAAAAAGTATGTTCATGAGAATCTTTGAGAGAGAAAATAATTTTACACTCATTCTACAAAATGCAGATTTAAGTATCCGGTGAAAGCCATACTAAACTACTTTTGGATAGTGGTGTTTTGAATTGGTCTCGCACAAGCGGATTGTAAATGTTGGATGTCTGCGACATGTCCGATTTAGTTTATAAATGTCAAAAGTCGGAGACATGTCATTGATATTTTAAAATATTATATTTCCATATCTTATAAATAAATAAATAAAAATTTATGTACATTAGGAATAATTATATGTTCTAAAAGAAAAAAACTAACATAACAAGTAAACAAACGAACAATAAGTCATATATATCCCAAAATAAATTCGAAAAATATTCAAAGTAAAATATTATAACAAGTACAATCAAGACAATGTAAAATATATTTAATATTATATAAGAATTTTATTTTGTTAGTGCTAAGTTTTATATAAAAAAAGAAAATTTAAAAGTAAAATATCCTTGATTGGCTATAAGTCTTCTCATGCTTAACAAATTTAAAATCATATAAATAACAACTAATAATTATGTTGAACTTTTTCACATTTTTTGTAATATGAAATAAGGAAAATAGTGTAACATAATTATACAAAATTAATTATAAAAATAACACATTAAAAGAATGAAACAACAAGTTTAATTGATTTAAACATACATAATATAGTATATATGTGTGATTTAGACATATGCTAGACAGCTAATAAAAAAAAATTTATCGGACGATATATATGAAAAAATCGGATATGTCGGCCTATATTTTACAAACATACATAATCAATTTTTTTAGAAAAAAAATCATTTTACCCTCAAAAATGACGCGTTGGAACACATGTCGGAGGATATTTAAAACAAACACATACAAAAATTGAGTTAATCAATTTTTTAAGATAAATATTTTATCTGTGTTAAGAATGCTCCAAAGCTTGTATGTATTACTTGAGTATCTAAATACAAGGAGAGAATACAAATATATAGGGAGAAGAGAAGAGGAGAAAAATCCTATACAAGATGTGGGACTAAAGGAGGAGAGAATATAAAAGCAATAAATGGGCCCAATAATGGGCCCTTTACATGGGCTATTTTAACACTCCCCCGCAAGCTGGAGCGTACAAATCGTATGCACCAAGCTTGGACAAGCATTGATAGAAGAGCGTCTTGGAGAGAGCTTTCGTGAAGACATCCGCAACTTGTTCTGATCCTGGGACATGGCTTAGGTCAATTTTCTTCATTTGAACCTTTTCCCGGATGAAGTGACAATCAACCTCAATATGCTTCGTTCTTTCATGAAAGACCGGGTTCTTTGCGATGTGTATGGCTGCTTGACTGTCACAAAGGAGACGAGCCGGTGATGGTAATTTTACACCCAGATCGGTTAGAAGACTTTCAAGCCATGTCAATTCTGATACAACAGATGCCATTGCTCGGTACTCAGCCTCAGCTGAAGATCGAGCAACGACTGCTTGTTTCTTACTTCGCCAAGTAACAAGATGTCCTCCAAGGTACGTGCAGAAACCACTTGTAGATCGCCGGTCATCAAGAGAGCCAGCGTAATCAGCATCAGAGTATGCCACAAGTGTAGGAGCAGAAGAGGAGGTCTTGTAGACAAGTCCCTGGCCAGGAGCGTTTTTAAGATACCTGAGGATTCGTTCTACTGCTTGAAGATGAGAATTTCGAGGAGAGTGCATGTATCTGCTGACAAGACCAACAGCAAAGGATATATCAGGTCTGGTAACTGTGAGATATATCAGTTTTCCAACAAGGCGTCGATAATATTCAGGGTTCTGGAGAAGGTGATCGGAGTCAGAAGCCTGGGCACATAGTTTGTGGTTTACATCCATAGGAGTATCACTTGGCTTGCATCCGGATTGACCCGCATCATGAAGAAGGTCAAGACAGTATTTCCGTTGGGAGAGAGTGAGCCCATCTGGCCTTCTAGCAATTTCAAGACCCAGAAAATAGCGAAGAAACCCCAAATCCTTTGTCTGGAAAACTGAGTTCAGATGGATTTTGACGGCCTGTATCCCTTGGGAGTCATCTCCAGTAATGATAATATCGTCGACATAAACTAACAGAATAACCGTTCCTGTTGGTCGGTGACGAGTAAAGAGCGAAAAATCGGCCGAGCTCCGAGTGAAGCCAATTTCACGGAGAACCTTACTGAATTTCTCAAACCATGCCCGTGGAGATTGTTTGAGACCATATAAAGCCTTTCTAAGATGGCAGACCTGAGACTCCCCCGTGGTCTCAAACCCGGGTGGTTGTTGCATGTAAACAGTTTCCTGGAGATCCCCGTTCAAAAACGCATTCTTAATATCCAGCTGAAAGAGAGGCCACCGGCGATGAACAGCCACAGAGATAAGGACGCGAACACTATTAAGTTTCGCTACCGGAGAGAACGTTTCTTCATAATCGAGCCCTTCCTGTTGAGTGAAACCTCTAGCCACAAGACGAGCTTTTAGGCGGTCAATCGTCCCGTCCGCAGCATGTTTGATGACAAACACCCACTTGCACCCAACCGGTTTGTTGCCTGGGGGAAGGGAGACAACCGACCAAGTCTGGTTAGACCAGAGAGCAGACATTTCTTCCTCCATGGCCGCTCGCCATCCTGGATGTTGAAGCGCCTCCTGCACAGAATTAGGAATAGCAACCGAAGAGAGAGAAGTAGCCAACGTGTGTAAATGGGGAGAGAGGCGATGGAGAGAGACGTAGTTGGCCAGAGGATGAGCAGTGGAGGGCATTACCTGATCAGCGGGACACGGAGTATCCAGAGGAGAGACCGACGGCAGAGGGGCAACGGAAGTGGAAGGGCGACGGTGGTAGACGCGGATAACTGGTGGTTTGGAGGGAACGGCAGTTGGTTCAGAGGGAACGACAGTCGGAGGAATGGTAGGAATCACGGGACGGGGGATGGACGAAGGAGAAGGTGTGGGTGGGAGGTGTTCGGTGGAAGGAGCAGGAAAGAACGGTTGATCTTCGCGGAAAGTGATATCCGCAGAAACGGAGATCTTGCGTGTAGTAGGAGAATAACATACGTAGCCCTTTTGAGTGCGGGAATAGCCAACAAAGATATGCTTGGTAGCGCGAGGGTCTAGCTTATCCAAGGAAGGCCCCAAACGGTGGACGTAGCATGTGGAACCGAACACACGAGGTGGGAGAGGAAAGGCCGGATTGGAGGGAAAGAGTATGCTAAACGGAGTAGCATAGTTGAGAATCGAGGAGGGAAGACGGTTGATAAGAAAGCAAGCGGTCGAGACCGCAAAGTTCCAATATGGTTTAGGGACATGCATTTGAAGCATGAGGGAGCGGGCAACGTCGAGTAAGTGGCGATTCTTGCGTTCGGCAACACCATTTTGTTGTGGTGTGTAAGCGCAGGAAGTTTGATGAAGAATGCCAAACTCAGAACAGAGAGCAGTAAATTCGTGACTGGTGTACTCACGGGCGTTGTCAGTTCGTAGAGCCTTGATGGTCCGGTGGAATTGAGTACGAGTTTCGAGGACAAATGCCCGAAAGACACGAGGAAGCTCGGAGCGGTCACGGAGTAAGTATAGCCAAGTAGTGCGAGAGTGATCATCAATAAATGTGATAAAATATCGGAAACCAGAAATACTAGTAATTTTAAATGGTCCCCAAATATCTGAATGTACTAAATCAAAAGGAGCAGCGCTCCGAGTACAATGGGAAGAAAAAGATGAACGAGTTTGCTTTCCGAGGATACATGAGTCACACTGAAAAGGAAGAAAGGAAACATCCGGGAGAGCCCGCTGGAGGATAGGTAGAGGGGCATGTCCAAGCCGTCGATGCCAATCAGTAGAAGAAACGGATGAGAGGATGGTGGGAGAAATGTCGAGACGGTAGAGCCCGTTCTGCAGCCGGCCTTTACCAATGATAGTCTGCGTCCGCCGATCCTGTATAACAAAAGAAGAAGAAGTGAATAAAACTGTACAATCCAGATCATTAGTAAGACGACCAACAGAAAGTAAATGGAACGGGGAACTCGGGACATGAAGAGCCGAGCGGAGGGAGAGGGAGGAGGTGAGAGAAAGATCTGCCGAGCCGGAGACGGGGGCAGTATCCCCATTAGCCACAGTAATGGACTGGGGATACGAAGACTTCAGGTACTGGGCCGGTTGATGTGGAGTAATGTGATGGGTAGCGCCAGAGTCCACAATCCAACCCAAGCCAGTGGAGAGACAAGCGGTACCTGTGTTAGAGACGGAGGCAATGGAGGCAGACGGTGGGTTGAGCAGGCCCTGGAGGTGCTGGAGCTGAATACGGACACTTTCAAGATCAGGAGGACCAGCATCAGTAGCAACAGAAGCCGTCGGGCGTGGAGGATAGCCAACTCTCTTGTAACAAGTGACCTCGAGATGACCATCTTTCCCGCAGAAGGAACACCTCGGCCGACCCCGGCCACCACGACCACGTCCGCGAGTACCAGAGCGACCCCCCCGAGTGGAGGGAGGGGGGGAAGGGAGAAGCGGAGGAGCTTGTTGAAGAAGGGCCGGAGGAGCCGTAGTGTCGGGAGGAGCTGGAACACGGAGAAGCATGGCACACACATCAGAAAATGATGGCGTGGTAGAAGAGGCCAAGACCTGAGCACGAACGCTCTGAAGGTGTGGAGGAAGACGGGCCATAAGGATGGCAGTACAAGCAGCTTCCTTCTGAGCACGTTGAGCAGCAGCATCATTGGTGAACGGCTGATGCTGGATCCATGCTTCAGCAAGAGTTTTCGCACGAGCAACAAAGGAGGTCATATCTGAAGCCCCTCCAGCATCAAGAGAGAACAGGTCAGTGAGGATGTCGTAGAGATGCTGGAGGCTGTCCCGTCCAGAATATAAGGAGTGTAGCTCAGTCCACATATCTTTCGCGGTCTCATGATACATAGCCATTTGATACGGCTCACCATCTAAAGAGTTCAAGAGCCACGTCTGAACTCGGCCATCATTACGGAGCCAGTCATCGGTAGGAGGGGTAGGAGGAGCCTGCGTTAGGTGAGGAAGAAGGCCCTTGGCCTGAAGAACCCGTCGAACGGAATGCACCCAAGGGACGAAGTTCTTCTTTCCAGAGAGAGATATGGTAGTGATGCGCAGCTCATCGCGGACTTCGGGAAGGGTAGTCGGACAGGCCGGGCGGTCAGCAGGCGGGCTAGCCGTCGAACCAGAAGAGTTGCCGGAAGAGCCCATGCGGACAGACCGGGCGGGCAGCCGAGGAAGATGCGAGAAGGGAAGGAGGCCGCGGCGAGCAGAACGGGAGGTCGCCGCGAGAAGAAAGGAGGCCGCCGCGAGAAGAACTGAGGGAGACCACGACCAGAATGCGGATAGGCAGCAGTCCGCACGGTCAAGCCAGACACCAGCGAGTAGTCAGTTCGCGACCAGAGGGCGGGTACAAACGGGAGACCGCCCCGGTCAAGGTGAAACTAGCAGCGGTCAGCTTGCGAAGGAAATCGCGAGGTCGCAAGCGAGGAGAGAGAGGCGGGAAGCGGAGCTTGCAGCGGATAGAGAGGAGCTCGCAGCGGAGAGGCAAGAAGCCGCAGCGGATAAGGAGGAGGCCGCGGGAAGAGAAGTGCGAGCGGACTGAAGAGGAGAAAGACGAGCTTGCAGCGGATAGGAAGAATCCGCGAGGAAGACCGCAAGCAGCAAGAGCTCAGCGGATAGGAGGGGAGTCCGCAGCGGGTAGAAGGGGGGGGGGGAGGGGGGGGGGGCCCACCGCACAGAGGAGAAGAAGGCTATAAAAGGGCCAGAGAGGGGTGGAACCACGGAGAGGAAAGAAGAGAGGAAGAGAAGCGGTTACAGATTGCAGTCCGCAGAAGCCGCGCGGATAAGAGAGGAGCGGACAGACCGTCAGGCCGCAGAAGCAGCGGATAGGAGGAAGAGCGGGCTGAGCGGTTAGAAAAGACACAGGGCGGTTAGAAAAAACTGGAAACCGCTGGGATCGTAACCTGGCTCTGATACCATGTTAAGAATGCTCCAAAGCTTGTATGTATTACTTGAGTATCTAAATACAAGGAGAGAATACAAATATATAGGGAGAAGAGAAGAGGAGAAAAATCCTATACAAGATGTGGGACTAAAGGAGGAGAGAATATAAAAGCAATAAATGGGCCCAATAATGGGCCCTTTACATGGGCTATTTTAACAATCTGGTATATAAAAAACAGTAAAAGTGAGATTCAGGCATGGATTCAGATGGAAAAACTACCTATTAACCACTGAGAGCCTAGATTCCTGGCTTATGAATGATCCAGTGATAACATAGAATTGAAAATGAAGACTAGTATCACACTATACAAAATGATTTTTGTAACTGAATAACTGATGTTATAAAGATTTAATGAGTAATAAACATCATGTTTATCAAATTTTTAAGGTATCAATCATGTATTTGGGCTTAAAAGATCCATTGCCCAATTATTTGAAAATAACATTTTGAGTTCAACATTTTGATTTTACAATATATTATAAATTAAATTTATCGAAACTAAAAGCAGAAACTACAAAAATTATATATATATATTTAATTATACTAGAACACTGAAACCAAATTTTTAAAACCATGATAAACGAAGTTAACCATCTTAACAATATTTCAAAGTATGGATGAAGAATATTCAAAAAAATTAGGAAGATAGCACAATTGAGCTCAAAGAGTTTCAAGTTTGGTCATAAAACCTGTCACGAATCCAGAGTGATTCCAACCTGCAGAAATGTTGTGTATAATAAAGCCTTCAAGGAAATCAACAAGTTTCGGCTTCAAGCAACTCCCCAGATCCCCATGGCCAAGTTGACCATGTGTGCCTCTTCCCCAAGTGAAAACCTTTCTATTACCTGTATATCATGAACAAGCATTTGAATCCAAATTTAAAAAATACTGTCCAATAATGATTAACAACAAACAAATGGCTTTGTTCCATAATCATACGAAGTCCATGAGCAAACAAGAAATTGTGCTGTAATATTTAGATTATGTAATGACCACAACGTGATAAGATCCATGGCAATCCCAGCCTCGCACATTTGAAGCCCTATTCATATACTATCATATATTTAGAAGTCACCCTTTTAAGTGCCTAAAAATGTGTACTTAAGTATAGAATTCCTTACAGTGCCTACAAGTGATTAATTTCATGTGCCTTGACATTATAAACATGACCCATAATTATGCATAATGTCCTCACATCATAAATTGGTATGTCACTATACATATTGCTCTTTCTTTAATGGTGATTGTAATCTACACGATTATGCCTTAGACATCTTAAGTGGAAACTAAAATTGCATTGCTCAAACTGAAATCCCTTACACATATAAATACTAGACCTAGTAAAAAAACAACCACAAGACTAAACTACCCCCAGTTGGGGAATAACAAGAGAGACGTGACTTGTAAATAATAATAATAATAGACTCGCAACTCTCCCCCTCAAGTCGGACGGAAGATGTCGATCATTCCAAGTTTTTTTATGTCATCAAGAAACAAGTCGCTTCCCAAGCTTTTAGTGAACACATCCGTCAGTTGATCTTTTGAATGGACGAATGGGGTGACCACCGTTTTTTTGTCCAAGTGATCTTTGATGAAGTGTCGATCAACCTCAACGTGTTTTGTCCTGTCATGTTGGACTGGGTTATGAGCTATACTAATTGCTGACTTGTTATCGCAAAACAAGGAAAAAGGAGAAGTCACGGGAAAACCCAAGTCATGTAGAACGGTACACAACCATAGCCCTCGCACACTCCTTGTGACAGCACGGTATTCTGCCTCGGGACTTGATTCGACCACCACATTATGTTTCATACTACGCTTGTCACAAGGTTTCCTCCAACGAAGGAACAGTATCCTGTTGTAGATTATCGGTCATCGCGACTCCGGCCCAATCAGCATCAATAAAAACTTCAATATTCAAGTGGTTGTTTTTGGAGAACAGGAGACCACAACCAGGAGCTTTCTTCAAATATCGTAACACACAATATGTCACCTCTTAATGTCTGATCCTGGAAGCATGCATGTATCTACTCAGAATGGCAACTGCATAAGTAATATCAGGACGAGTATAAGATAGATATATTAGTTTTTCAAGTAATCTTTGGTAGCGTGATGTATCTGTCTGATCGTTGTCATAATCCTCCCTAATTCTATGTTTTTCTTCCATAAGGGTGTTCGCAGGAACACAACCAAGCATCTTGGTCTCCTGCAAAATATCTAATATGTACTTCCGCTGAGATATAAAAATACCCTGATCAATAACCAGGAAGTATTGTAATCTTACCAAGACTTTCACCCCAAACTCGGCAGATAAGAGAGATGAGATTCGCAATCTCTTTCATATCGTTCCCAGTGATCACGATGTCATTCACATAGATAAGAACCACAATCCTCTGATCACGCCTCCAAATAAACATAGTATGATCAGATTGCGTCTGTTTGTACCAAAATTTAAGAATAGCCGTGAGGAATCTGTCAAACCATGCTCTAGGTGACTGTTTCAAATCAAATAAAGATCTCCTTAGTCGGCAGACAAGACCTTCAGCTCCCTTCTTCACAAACCTAGGAGAGAATTTCATGTATAGCTCTTTATCAAGCTCACCATGGAGAAACACATTCTTAACAACCAGTTGATGAAGATTACAGTCCATGCAAGCCGCGCACGATAACAACAACCGAATAGAGTTCATCTTAGCCACAAGAGCAAAAGTCTCCTGGTATTCAATTCCCTGAGTCAGGGTGTATCTTCGTGCAACCAGTGTGCCTTGTACCGTTCAACCTTGCCCTCTTGGATCTGTATGATAGAAAACACCCACCTCGAACCAATAGCTTTCTTGCCAGGAGGAAGTGGGAGACATCACATATATGGTTCTTATCCAAGGCAGATATTTCCTCTTTCATAGCCTGAGTCCATGTCGGGATACCCAAAACGTCCTACCATGTCTTAGGAATAACAACTGAGGAAAGTGAAGAAACAAAGGCCTAATGGGCCGGGCTAAGATGGTGGTAAGCCACATGATTAGAAATAGGGTGTTTAGTACATGCAACCTTACCTTTCAGCAATGCAAGAGGAACATGCAGATCAACATCATCAAAATATGAGGCAGAAGTGGACATTGGTAGAGGTGGAACTTTAGTAGCATATATACCTGAAGAACGACGGTGGTATACGTGAGGAAAAGGAGAGATCGGGGTATCGGGCAGAAGAACGGGGATAGGAGGACCCAAGAGAGGCGGTTGCAGTGGTTGTGGAGGAGGGAACTGCGGTAGCTATGGAGATGAAGTGGAAGAGGAATAACAGTATCATAGCTACTCTCCCCTTGACAAAGAGAGTGAGTCGATGGCAAAAAAATACGATTCCCCTTCCCGGATAGTAACATCAATAGTGCAAACCATACGGCTGGAGGGGGGATGATAGCATCAATACCCTTTTGTTGTAGAGTAGTCAAGGAAAAAACAACGATAAGCCTGAGGGCCCAGTTTATCCCGTTGAGGCGAATGGATATGCACAAAACATACACATCTGAAGACACAGGGCGGTAGATGAGAAGTGTAAACGACAGTCATGGTAGAGATCCGAGCTAGGGGAGTAACATAGCCAATAACACGTGATGGAAGCTGATTGATGAGGTGGGCAGCGGTAAGGACAACATCACCCTAATACGATTTGGGAAGGTGCATCGTAGCAAGAAGACAACGAGCAACATCCAAAAGAAGCTGATTTTTTCGTCCGGCAACCCCATTTTGGGTAGAGGTGTGGACACAAGCGGTCTGGTGGATGATACCATGACTGGTAAGATATGAGTCAGACGCTCTATGGTCGTCATATTCCCCTTCATTATCACTTTAAAGGACACGAATAGATCTATTAAATTGGGTCTGAACCATTTTTTAGAAAGTCTGAAAACAAGAGAAAACTTCACTCTTTTTTAACAAATATACCCAAGTTGTGCGACAAAAGCAATCAATAAAAGTGACATAACAACGAAAACCAAAGAGTGATAAAACGGGAGATGGTCCCCCAAACATCTGAATGAATAACAGTAAATGGGGTGTTACTGGGTGAAGATAAATGTGATGAATGGTGTCGCACATGTTTGGACATATCATATACATGATACATCACATACAAAAGTATGTAAAAACGGTAAAAAAGCAGGAAACAGTTTGTGAGATAAGTAGGAGACGGATGTCCAAGGCGCAGGTGCCAGCAGTGAAAATCATCAGCGGTAACAGTAGAGCAGGAGAGGGGCCAGAGGGCCTGAAAGGGAAGCTGAGGATCCAAGTAGTGCACACCACCGCGGTTCCTACCACTGTCAATATTCCGCTTCGTACCAAGTTCCTGAAAAACACAAGTATCGGGAAAAAATATTATCGGGCACTTAAGGGATCTAGTAATATTACTGATGGAAACTAAATTGTGGGGAAGAGAGGGAACATGAAGAACAGAAGGAAGTGAAATAGTCGGAGAACATGAAATATGGCCTTTGTCAACAATGAGAGAAAAAATGTCATTAGCAGAAATGACTTTGTCCTTACAAGACAAAGGTATATAAGAGACAAAAACTGAAGAGGAGACAGCCATATGGTGGATGGCACCAGGATCAATCACCTACTCAGAAGATAAAGCAGTAGCCGCATGAGCACTAGACATAACAATGGAAGTAAGAGAAGCAGGAGCACCAGGGGACATATCAGGCTGAAAGTGGAGCAGGCGGCAAAAAGCATCTAATTTATGAGTAGTGAGCTGACCAGAAACATCCCCCGATGTCTCGCCGTACACATCTGTAGAGTAAGCAGCAGCATGAGCCTTAGAGCCACCCTGGTGATGGCCTCCACGCCCAGGTCCACGTCCATGAACACAACCACGAGGGGCAAGATGTGGGTAGAGTTTGTAGCACACCTCCTGAGTGTGGCCTTTGTGACCACAATAATCATAAGTAGGGGCAGACATGTTAGGACTAAGAGCATGGTCACGGACAACACTAGTTAGAACAGAGAGATCTGGATGAGCACTAACACCGAGGGACTTCCGACGATCTTCAACACCGAAGACCATGTTGAATACCTCCCAAAGAGATGGGAGAGGAGAACGGTGAAGGCTATGTGTCTGCACCATATCGAACTCCATGTTCAGTCCCATCAAGAAGACAGAGACGAAAGCGGTCCTCACATTGCTTTAATTGAACGACATCTACAGTACATGCTGGAGTGAAATGCGCAAAATAATCCAATTCCTGATACAGACGCTTGAATTCCGAAAAAAGGACGACATCGTCATAGAACCTTGCCGCAGTTCAAAAATGCAGCGGGTAAGTTCATAAATCTGTGTAGAACTGCCAATTTGCGAGTGTGTCACACGGGCGCGGGTCCAGATCTCGAAAACAGAGTCCATCAACATGTAACTCTGATAGACCTTTTGAGACATTGAGTGAAGGAGCTAGGAAAAAACCAAAGAGTTTTCAGAGTCTCAACACTTCTAGGAGGGATCAGTCTTGGGGGGCTCCTTAACTGTTCCATCAATATAACCAAACATTTGATGGTTGTGAATGACATGTTGAGCAGTCCTTGACCATTTGAGATAATTTGTCATCTAATGGTACCGTGGTGATCTTCAGGAAACCGGAGTGGCCATGGGACTGCTGAGAATCACCCATCTGAGGCTGAATCACACCCGACGACGAGGCTAAAGAGTCACACATATCAGCTTGACACCAAAGACCATCAAGCAGGTATAGAGACAGACCAGAGGAACACGCAGGTAGGGATCAGAGACATCGCAACACTCAAGAACGGCCGAACAAAAGCAAAAAAACCAGTCAAAATCAGTAGCAACACCGAGAGGAAGGAACAAAACACAACTCTATCGAATTTGTTCAGTCTCGACGAAAAAAAAGAGAGGAAGACATCGTAGAGAAGATGGAGAATCGAGAGTCGCAAGCCCTAGCTTTCTTTCCAAGCTCGTCGAAGGCTTTAGAGGCGGGAGATGCATCGAACCCTCAAGCAGTCGGCGGCGACATCAAAAAAGGAGAGGGGATCCGGCGACATCACTGGAGGATGGTGGTGTCGACCTCTTTAGCAGCTGGCGGCGACGTCCGATCTGCCTGAAGACTACATAAGAAGGGGGGAAAAGGAGACGCGAGCAAAACAACAGCCATGAATGAAAGCGAAGAAGAGTGGGGCGAGGATGAGCGGGATAGCGTGCGGCTAGGGTTTGGCCCTGATACCAAGTGGAAACTAAAATTGCATTGCTCAAAGTGAAATCCCTTACACATAAATACTAGACCTAGTAAAAAAACACCCAAAAGACTAAAATACCCCCAGTTGGGGAATAACAAGAGAGACGTGACTTGTAAATAATAATAATGGACTCGCAACTTCTTAGTAATAGTTGGGAATATCAACATACCTCTCGGGACAATCGCATATCCTCTTCAACTTCTAGATTATAGTTGTTTCCACCATGTGCTTTATGCGTTTCAACTGAAACAGGTTAATAAGGATCATCGCGCCGACAATTGATGAAATGTTCATTATAAAAGTGCTTAGTCTTACTTGCAGTGCATATGATTGTGAGTGCAATTTGAGTTTTTTTTTGAACGTGTAAGTATTTAAATTTTAAATTGGGAGATTAATAAGGTGATGAAATGACATTGATTAATTTATGCGTAAGAAAGGAGAAGTAAAATGAAAGGTGCATTTTATTCTTCCTCAAAGGGGCATTATATAAGAGAAACAACAAGACACCCAACACCGATGGGCGGTGTGGGACTAAACTCAATAATATAAAATACTATTAACTCTAACACTCCCCCTCAAGCTGGAGGGGAAACCTACAGCTTGAACACAACATAAAACAGAAGGTAAAAGAAGGTTGACAACATGGGACAAAACAGCAGCCACCGAGACCCAACCGCTTGTCACCGGTGATACTACAACCGGGCAAAGGCCACACGACATTGGTCCTCAAACCGACCATGATCACGCTGGATACACCTGGAGCTGAAACTAGGTTAACCAAGAATGTCAAACTATTCCTACCACCAAGCGAAGAAAAGAAGCGGGGAGACACACACAACAAACGAAACAACCTGGGGGCAATGTGTGACTAAGGCAGGAGTCGGGAAAGAGGCATCCGAGTTGCCGTTATCACAAACACTCCCCCTCACGTAGAATGCGTGCAAGAAGGCATAGACTATGCCTGGAGGCCGTGACATACACTCCCCCTCACGTAGACCACGTGCACGTGTGGGACCCTCGTCGGGTACATAAACCCAGATCACGTGGAGGAAGGCCGAAATCATAACGAGACACAAACAACAACACAACAACTACAAACAACTAAAAAAATTTGCGGAAAAGCTAGACGGGAAGAAGAAGAAGCTCATGCACAGCAGCAACATGGATCCACCAAGCGAATCTCGGCAGGAAAAAAACAGGAGCAGCACAGAGGAGCAGTGGCAAGGAGCCACCTGGGCCGGAGAAGAAGCCGGTCGAGTCCCTTTCTCCATCGATGAGAACAAGGGGGGAACACTTCCCCTGGCAGCGAAAGAGAGGGGAAGAGAAGTAGAGGACGGAGTAGCACCACGGGAGAAGCTGGAAGCAGACGACGAAGTCGTCGGAAGAAGCAGCGCGGCAGCAGCGGTGGAAGCAGTCCACGGCGTCGATGTCGCAGGCGGAAGCAGAGCGCGACGTTGATGTCGCAGGCGGAAGTAGAGCGCGGCGTCGACGACACAGGCGTAAGCAGAGCCGCTCCTATATACGGGATGAGCTATCGACTTCGTCGACAGGAGCGGCGGGCGAGAGCCCTAGCAGCTCGCAGTAGAAAAAAAGAAAATCACGGGTCGGGGGGGGGGGGGGGGAGGAACAGTGGTGGACGGGAAAAATTATTCGTTTTAGGTTTCAGATCGATGCTTTGATACCATGTAAGAAAGGAGAAGTAAAATGAAAGGTGCAATTTTATTCTTCCTCAAAGGGACATTATATAGGAGAAATAACAAGACACCCAACACCGATAAGCGGTGTGGGACTAAACTCAATAATATAAAATACTATTAACTCTAACAATATTGTTAATTGGTTATATTGTGGATTCATAGCAAAAAAAGAAACATGGTTCAACAACGCTTAAATGATTTAGTATTGTGAAGTACAGTCGAGCGGTGTGACGTCGATATGATGCACGCAATCGTATTGTGGGAAAAATGGAGGAAGACAATAAGGCTGAGTGGGAAGAGAAACTAATTTTTAATGACAAGTACTTGACATGGGGAGCAGTTGTAAGGACCACTGGAGTTGAAGAGTGTTGAAGGAAATATGTGAAGGCCCAAATTATGGCTCATCTTGCGGTTTAGTTTAATCTCACATCTTGGATGGGAATCCTCTCCTCTTTCTCTTCTTATTTAAGTGTACAAATACATGCATTCATACATAAAAGAATTTGAGAAATTAATAAAATTTCTTTTTTCTCTCTCTCCTGTGTTTCTCTGCATGGTATCAGAGTTATAAGATACAAAAAAATTAGGCCGTGCTTTTGCTTGCAATCTTTGGGTGGTTAGAAAGTTTTTCTAACCGCAGGCCTCTCTTGTTGCTCCGCCCCTCCTCTCTTTTCCTCTCTGCGGTCACTAATTTTCCTAGCCACATCTTTTCTCTTTTATTCCATGTCATGTTTCTTCCCCCACTTTCCCTCTACTTTTGTAGTTTTTCTCTCCTTTGACACTGGGCCCAGCGTGTCTGCTTCTCGCCGCGGTCTTCTCTACCTTGTCCTGCATCATGCGGCCTCTATGCTAGCCTCTTCTCCTCGAGCGGCCTTGTGTCTCTGGATCCCGCTCCTAGTCGCAGCTTTGTTCGACCATCTTCTCTGCCAAGCTTGTGTGGCCCGTATTCCTGATCGCCTAGTCGCAGTTGTCTTCTCCTACAACGTCTTCTTCCTGATTTGCCAAGGGGTTAACCGCAGTTGTCTTCTTCATGATTGCCTAGCTCGTGTGGTCTGCTTCTCTGCCAAGATCGCCTACGACTTGTGTTCCTCGCCAAGCCGCAACGTCTTCTTCCTGATTGCTTAGCTTGCGCAGCCTTCTTCCTATCTGTCGAGATCACCTTGCCGCAACAATTAATCTTCGGTCGTCGCTACTCTGCTAGCCGCATCTTGTTGTCCTTGTCGTTGTATTGCTCAACAGGCCGCTGGTTCTTATCGCTCTTTTCTGCCCTAACCGCATCTATTTCTTTTCGGGTCGTTAGGTCTGCCCGTGCCCCGGTTCGCCGTTTGTGCTCGTCTAGCCGCATTCTCCTCTAGCCCCATCTTCCTTACATGGATGTGAATGAGGCTACTTCCCTTCTGGCTCATGTTGCTACCCCCCCCCCCCTTCCTGAATTCCGTGATGAATTTCGGATCACCACTATTTCTCTTAGTGGGAAGAAGAACTTCGTTAAGTGAGTGCACTCTGTTCGTCGCGTCCTGCAGACCAAAGGCCTCCATCATCTAATAGAGGAAATCCCTACCGCTCCTACCGAGGAATGACTGTGTGATGACGGTCGGTCCAATCAAGGATCCTCAACTCCATGGACAGTGATGGCCAAGTACCATGAGATAGCCAAAGCCATGTGGGAGGAATTCCACTCTCTCTATTCTAGCAAGGATAGACTCTAGTCATTTTTATGCTTACATTTATATGTCAGTCAATTATGTCTTCAATTATACTCCATGTGTAGCAATTAATTAATTTGAACATAACTATGATTTAGTGCTATAGATTAGCATGCAAACTTAGTCATTCGAAGTTGGTGATCTAATTGCAATGTGCTGATTCGCGGTCTCTAAATCTCCAACACATACTACATCCAATTTTGGTAGGACACTGAAACAGAAGCTGAGCATTAACATTGACAGACAGAGTATGATCGTCATCTTGAACAAAAACTCAAAGCTATTTTTAAATTTTCGGGTAAGATTTCCATCAATTGAAAGTTGAAAAATATGCGGAAGGGGAGAAAGGATAACTGGTTAGAGCGATGGCGTGGGCGCCTCCGCATGCCATGTGAGAGACGGGATGAGACGAAGGGATGCTGCGAAGGGGCTGAGGCAGCGACTGGTCTTCGAGGGTTCCGGTGGCGAGTTGGCCGTCGGATCCCGCGCCCCAGCTCCATAACATAACTTCATCCTCTCCGGCTTTTCCCCTTTGCCCTTCTCCGGACTCCATCCTCTGTAGAACAAAAACCCTAATTAACGATTTCTTACATGAGGCATTAGGCTCGCCATTAGCGATAGTAGGCAGCCATGAGCACTTAAATACTGCTCTACGATCCACAAGAATTGTTTTCGCGAAATATTGTAGTATTCTACAATAATACTGTCAGTATTGTCAGTATTTTGATCAATCGTGTTAATTTTATAGGAACCAACGATTTGTTGTGCACAAGTATAATGATCTTAGATGAGAGAAACGCACCTAAAATTTTTTCATGTTCTAGAGCGACGGAAATTGCTCTCGCACGCCTACTCACTACTCGTGTGTGAACTTGAACTCCTTTGTTTTTTTCCTCTCTAAATTGGGCTCATTGATAGCTTCATGGGGCAACACTTTCTCACACTCGGACGGAGATTTCGGAATGTAGTCTGGTTGTAATAATCTCCCTGTCACAAGAGTGCAACCACTAATATGCCTCACAAAATTCCTCCCGGCTTAGAAAGGTGGTGGGGGATAAAATGCGGTCACTCGTTTTATGTGGTGGGGGGATACTCGTACACATATCAAAGTATTTTGATATGTGTATGGGTATTCACGCAATCACGCGGATCGTTGGACACCTATATTTTACGTTAAAATTCGTGACCCACTTTATAACCCCCTAACCTCGGGTCTCGCCCATTTAATCTGAAGTAAAATATTACGTCGTTGATGATCTTTTATGAATTCAAGTTTGTTTTGTAATCATCTTATATAAGTAATTCTTTTTTTACAATTTAAATTTTTTAATATAAATAATGTTTTTCTGGGTTTTAAATCATGCTAAATGCAATTATAATCGCTCGAGAGTGTGCTGAAGCGTGCAAACAGTCAAATGAAAACCAAGCAATAATGACACGAGTAGTTTTACCGTGGAAACCCCGAAAAGGTCGAAAAATCGCGTGCTCAAATTTGTGTCAGATCGAATCCACTAGTTCCTTTGAAATTACGAGAATTTTAGATTTTTCGGAGGGTGATACACTACATCTCTGTTTACAAACTTTGAAGGCAAAAAAGAAGGAAAAATACTAAGTCTTAGAGTGTCTATAGGAAACACTTTTTAGTTCAGTTGTTGGTGCTTGCGGGAGTGTCCACTTGAGCCTTAAGCGTGAGCAAATTTGAGAGCGAGTCGAGTGATTTCAGAGGAAAGGGACAATTTAATTCTCATTTTTTCGCTGGAAAACTTCAGAGCTCCCTCTTGTCTTTCTAGTTGCTTGTCCATAATGAAGGCATAATGTCATTTTTATAGTTTTATTGAAGGAACGCACTGGTAATTGCGTCGAGCTCAATCTGGAGGACTGACGTTGTTCGGTTCCGGTCACCTGGATCGCCAATTTCCCAAAAATGGCGGACGTGCCTCCCGGGATTTTCAAGCGGCCTGGGTAGTCCCGGTGACGATGATAGCCAGAGGCGGCCAAGACTGATAGCACCCCCACCATGCACTTACAAGCCTTTTTACCTATGTCCTTTGAAAGGGGCAATGCGGGACCTCCAAACCTACCAAGCTCGATACATCTCTCTCAAATTGACGCATCAATGCCTGCATTCACACATCAATTCGGTCTTGAACTCTTGATCATGCATATGAACCTCATCACTAGTGTTGAAATCGAAACTTTGCTTCTTGTGGAGTTCATACCCGAAAGGGGTAACCTCGCACCTACTTATCCTCAAGAAGTGCACAAGATCAAAGACTTAGGACTAGGAACAGATACTGGGCTATAGCGCGGAGCCCCCATCACACACTCGTAAGATTTTGGCGCGCTCCTCCTCCCTAGCCAATGCTGAGCTTGAGCACCTTGGAGGGCACTTAAAAGTCAACCAGAAAAATCAGAGGAGGAGGAAGCCAAAAAGGAATTTGATCCTCTCCAAAGGTGTCCCTGCATATATATTTATAGTTTTCCAAGTCTGGTGTGCAAACAACGTAAATCCGTTGTTTGGAAAGGCTATTAGCAGGCTAAAACATAACACTTAAATAATGCTCTGCGATCTAATATATTACGGGAATTGTTTTCGCGGAACATTGTAGTATTGTACAATACGGTCAGTATTTTGACCAATCATGTTAATTTTATATTAATTTTATAGGAACCAACAATTTGTTGTGCACGAGGATAATGATCTTAGGTGGGAGAAACGCACCTAAAATATTTTCATGTTCCGGAGCGACGGAAATTGCTCTTGCACGCCTACTCACTACTCGTGTGTGAACTTGAACTCCTTTGCCTTTTTTTTTCCTCTCTAAATTGGGCTCATTGATAGCTTCACGCGGCAACACTTTCTCTCACTCGGACGGAGATTTCGGAATGTCGCCCGGTTGTAATAATCTCCCCGTCACAAGAGTGCAACCACTAATATGCCTCACAAAATTCCTCCCGGCTTAGAAAGGTGGTGGGGGATAAAGCGCGGTCACTCGTTTTATGTGGTGGGGGATACTCGTACACATATCAAAGTATTTTGATGTGTATGGGTATTCACGCCGATCGTTGGACACCTATATTCAAGGGCGGATCCAGAGGGGGGCCCAAGGGACACTGGCACCCCCATTATTTTTAAAATGGTTAGTGTAATTAGATTCCTCTCGTCGAGGCAATTAAGTTTGACTATTTATACGTCAAAAACAGTGTCCAGATGAGGGAGAAATGACTCTGATAAGATTGAAACGTTTAAAAAAAATTTTGTGAAAAAAGTTGATGTCTGGTCTCCCATGTTAAAATTTTTAGAACCCAGTGACGCATTCAAAAAAAATTGTGTGCACCCCCATTATCAATTTGTGCGCCACCATTATTAATATTCTGCATCCGCCACTGCCTATATTTTACGATAAAGTTCGTCACCCGCTTTATAACCCCCTAACCTCGGGTCCCGCCTATTTAATCTGAAGTAAAATATTACGTCGTTGATAATACTTTTATGAATTCAAGTTTGTTTTGTAATCATCTTATATATATATAAGTAATTCTTTTTTTTCAATTTAAATTTTTTAATATAAATAATGTTTTTCTGGGTCTTAAATCATGATAAATGCAATTA
Organism: Platanthera zijinensis; assembly: GCA_039513925.1. Lineage (NCBI taxonomy): Eukaryota > Viridiplantae > Streptophyta > Magnoliopsida > Asparagales > Orchidaceae > Platanthera > Platanthera zijinensis. Next base: position 11,939,593 of record CM077078.1, on the reverse strand, counting down.
TAATCGCTCTGTTTTCCCCCAGCCCAGAGAATCGGATCGCCTTAGCTCGAGAGTGTGCTGAAGCGTGCAAACAGTCAAATGAAAACCAAGCAATAATGACACTAGTAGTTTTACCGTGGAAACCCCAAAAAGGTCGAAACTCGCGTGCTCAAATTTGTGTCAGACCGAATCCACAAGTTCCTTTGAAATTACGAGAATTTGAGATTTTTCGGAGGGTGATACACCACATCTCTGTTTACAAACTTTGAAGGCAAAGAAAGAAGGAAAAATACTAAGGCTCTGTTTGGGAGGACTTATTTTCACCGGTCAAACGGTAACAGACGCATGAACCGGACCTTAATTAAGGCTCGTTTCATGCGATCGTAACCACTTGACCGGTGAAAATAAGTCCCCCCAAACGGAGCCTAAGTCTTAGAATGTCTACAGGAAGCACTTTTCAGTTCAGTTGTTGGTGCTTGCGGGAGTGTCCACTTGAGTCTTAAGCGTGAGCAAACTTGAGAGCGAGTCGAGTGATTTCAGAGGAAAGGGACAATTTAATTCTCATTTCTTCACTGGAAAACCTCAGAGCTCCCTCTTGTCTTTCTAGCTGCTTGTCCATAATAAAGGCATAATGACACTTTTATAGTTTTATTGAAGGAACGCACTGGTAATTGCGTCGAGCTGAATCCAAAGGACTGACGTTGCTCGGTTCCGGTCACCTGAATCGCCAATTTCCCAAAAATGACGGACGTGCCTCCCGAGATTTTCAAGCGACCCGGGCAGTCCCGGTGACGATGGCAGCCAGAGGCGGCCAAGAGTGATAGCACCCCCACCATGCACTTACAAGCCTTTTTACCTATGTCCTTTGAAAGGGGCAATGCAGGACCTCCACACCTACCAAGCTCGATACAACTCTCTCAAATTGACGCATCAATGCCTGCCTTCACACATCTATTCGGTCTTGATTGTGCATATGAACCTCATCACTAGTGTTGAAATCGAAACTTTGCTTCTTGTGGAGTTCATACCCGAAAGGGGTAACCTCGTACCTACTTCTCCTCAAGAAGTGCACAAGACCAAAGACTTAGGACTAGGAACGGATACTGAGCTATAGCGCGGAGCTCCCATCACACACTCGTAAGATCTTGGAGCGCTCCCCCTCCCTAGCCAATGCTGAGCTTGGGCACCTTGGAGGGCACTTAAAAGTCAACCAGAAAATTAGAGGAGGAGGAGGCCAAAAAGGAATTTGATCCTCTCCAAAGGTGTCCCTGCAGATCTATTTATAGTTTTCCAAGTCTGGTGTGCAAACAACGAAACTCCGTTGTTCGGAAAGGCTATTAGCAGGCTAAAACATAACACTCCACGAAGGAGTGGCGAATGTCTGGACAAGATGATGAGCATCCTCCTACTCCTAACTGAGGGTGAGTGCCCGATGAAACTGGCACTCGCCTACTACTCACTCGGTTCATAGGGCGAGCGCAGATCGATTGTCACACTTGCCAGGCTGCGTGCAAGCCTCAATCCCTGGGTGAATGCAGTCCTATTGACCTCATTCGGCGGGCCACGTGAAAGCCTGCAGTCTCAGTCAAGTGCGGTCCCGATTACCTCACTCGCCTGCTCGGTTTTCTTGGGTCATAGGGCCTCACCCCTGAGACTCTCTGAGGGACTCACTCGGTGAATACGAGGTTGTACACAATCCCAGCTCGTTGCGAGATTGGCACAAGCTCGGAAAGGAACATCAAACCTCAGGTGTTCGGTGAGTGCCTGCTGACCTGGCGGGAATCTTTTGGTGGGTCCCCCACTCTGCTATATATATATATACCTTGTCATAGGTAGGTGATGCCTGAACTTCCTACCCTTCTTGGCTTTCTCTCCCGCCTCTAGTGCATAATGTTGTTCTCGAAATATGTTCAGGACCGACTTGCTGTCGTGAGAGAGGAGGCTAAATCCTCTATCGCTGGGTTGGCTCCATGGTTTTCTCGAAAAGCTTCAAGCTCATCCTCAAAGCTAAAAAATGACAAGATGGTTAGACACGACCTGACGGTGGGCGGGTCCATCCCACTAACTTCATCACCACTCCCTAGGACTCCACAGGTATTCAAATTCGTTCCTCCACACGACACCTTTTAGAGGAAATATAACTGACACCACTGCGGATACTCGCAAGACAATCCTTTAAAGGAGAAAGATGTTGGGGAAGGGACATCGAATGTCGGCCTGCACTTGCACGAAGCCGAGGGCGATCAGCCGGCCCTGGAGACTAATACCCAAATCATCCAGATGATCTCCTGCATTCCCCCGGTAAGTCACCTTTTGCAACCCTCCTTTCTTATCCCTTAGCTCTTCCTTATTTATACTTCGCGCAGTGTACCACCTCCCTTGTAATAACCATATAACATGGGTCCGGCCGGGGCCCCACAACATATAGATGTCACAGCTTTAGCATTAAAAGTGATATAAAGAACTACGCATCTCAAAACATGGACAACAAGACAGCTGAAACACACAACCATCACAGAAGTTATCCACATCCATATGAGTCCAACATGACCTTAAGGCTTTACAACAATCAAATGTCAAAAACTGTATCAACAACAAACAGAGCAATGTGCCTTAGCACTCCTAGGGTACCTCGGAGTGCAAGCCGGATTATAGTTCATGGAACAAAACATTCAACACTTCATAAACTAATAAAAGAGAGAACATTTCATGATGCTTAGGCCTTTTTGGTAGGCGAGCTTGCTCCAGCGTGTGATCTTTGCCCTGTAAAAGTTATGTTGTAACGTGGGTCAGCAAAAGCTGACCTCAACTGTGTAACCAACACATCTCCTCCCGACCATCCCTAGCGGACCCCGGGGCACCCCATCACCTTGCAAGTCAGCACTTCGTATGCAAATGCACATAAATATAAAGAGTAAATCAACAGGTTTGAATGTCTCATGTAACAAACACGTTTCTAGGTTGAGCATTTTATAAAAGGGACATATAATACAACATGTATGCAACCCTGAGTTTCACCCAAGGCACCCTATAGCGCGAATGAATTTAACAAATCATCACGCATAGCACACTACAATCATCCATACTGGTACTTCCAAATTCCCCTAACGACATTCAAATTGCAACATGGGACTCTTGCATAGGCCCCACCCGCTCATTAGTCTCAAACTCGGGCTTGCCTGCAAGCTCAGACTCGCACGTCAGTTCCGTCACACAAACAAACCGATTTTAAGAACCATTGCTTGACCCTGCCCGCTCGTGGGCTTCATCGCCCGGGCTAGTCAAAGCTTAGCGTTCTCGTAAGTTTCACAGAAGGGGACTTGTCTCGCCGGGACACTCTCCACACATGACTTTCAACGTTACGGGCTAGCCAACTGACAGCAGAGACCATGTCCAGCCTTTACAGTTATCCTTATCAATTCCGCCCTAAATCACCATTCGTTCTCACACGAAAAAGATGGCAAACATCACAAATGGTTTCTTCTTCGCATCCGGATTTATAGCAAAATCCATAGTGCTCGTCATGCAACATCACCGTAACGGACAAACGGTCGCGATTACGGCTTCACCCACAATGTTTAATCCACTAACAGAGCGAATTTCTAGTGCAACAATATGCCGGGGACGAATTTAATCGACCTGGTAGCTCCTCTTGAATCATGACAACACGTACCCCTCTCATTTGGGAGATTTGGTGCCTAAATGTTTGAAAGAAAGCAAAAATGAAACGGATGCCTTGCACGCATCCTAAAAATTGAGATGAGAAATGTCGTAACCTTACGACTCCTCTTCCTAGATATGGAGATCTTGGTCTGCACAGATGAAAGTGTGCGCCTTCAAGCCCTCTCCACGGATCTGACCCCGAATCGACGAACGGAGCTCCGAAGCTTCGTCAATGGAGAAAGATGCTCTTCTTCTCCCTCCTCCAAACTCTCCCTCAAAACCCTAAAGGATGAGAACAAATGAGGAAGATGAACCTCTCAGCCCTACTTAAGGGTCAAGGACGGACGATTCTGGGTCATATGATCGATTTTTAAGAAGATCGGATGGCCTAAAATCAGAACTTATGGAATTGCTTTCAGCTGCTACCGTTGGTCGGTAGCTACCTACCAAGTTACGGTAGCTCATAGAGCCGTCTACCTCTGCAGAACGCCTCGCTACCGCCAGCGGTAGCGATACCGACGCGTGGTAACCTCAACGTCGTCGTCTCAATGCTTCGTATCAACGAAAAGGGGCTACCGTCGAGCGGTAGCTAACTAATGTCGTGCGCTACCACTCGACGCTTTCGTCTCAATGCTCCGGTCTCGATGAAAGAAGGCTACCAACGGGCGATAGCTGTCTACCGTCGCACGGTAGCTCCCTGAGCCTCAAGTTCGAGAAAATTGGGGTGTTACAACTCCTCCCTCCTTAAAAGAATTTTGTCCTTGAAATTTAGCATGCACTCAACACCAAGCGTACCAGATGTAAAAAGTTCCGGGAAGTCTCCATGCATTGCTTGCTCACGCTCCTAGGAGAATTCGTCTCATGCGCAGTTATCATATCGCACTTTCACGAGCATAACCTCTTTATTCCGCAACCGCTGAACTTCTGAATCCTCTATGCCAACCGAACAGACTCTCATCCTCAAGTCCTCTTCTACCGGCACCGCTGCCGACTTGACCACCACACTTGCCTCTACCAAATCTTTCCTTAAAACCGAGACATGGAAAACATCGTGCAATCCACTCAGCTTTGTGGACAACATCAATCTGTAGGCTGCTTCTCCGATGCGTTCCGTAACTTCGAACGGCCCTAAAAACTTCTTGCTCAACTTCTTGAGTCGGCGAATCCGTGAAACGCCTTTGAACGACTTGATCTTTAAATAGACTCAGTCACCTACCGCAAACTCCACGTTCCTATGACGTGCATTGAAATACTTCGTCTGTCGATCCTGAGAAACTCTCACGCGCTCCTGAATTATCCGCACCAACTCACAAGCATCGGCCACCGCCTCCTTTCCCAAAATCTTGGTGTCTCCCGCCTCTATCCAAGACATCAGTGTTCGACACCACCTTCCATATAAAGTCTCGTATGGTGTCATCTTGATACTCGCCTGGAAACTATTATTATGGGCAAACTTCACCATGAAAAGTTGGTCTTCCCACTTCTTCCCAAAATCAAGGGTACACATTCTCAACATATCCTCCATTGTATGATTTGTCCTCTCCGTTTGACCATCGGTCTGAGGATGGAACGTCGTACTAAACTTGAGTTTTGTGCCCAGACTCTTATGTATTAGTCTCTAGTCCTTAGACGTAAACCGTCCATCATGATCACTAACAATACTCATTGGAACCCCGTGTACTCGCACAATGTTACAAACACAAAATTCCACCAGCTTCTATACGCTATCCTCCTTTCGATTCAGAATGAAATGCGCCACTTTGGTCAAGTAATCCACAACCACCCAAATCGCGTTGTTACTCTGCTCCGATCGAGGTAAACCATGCACAAAATCCATGAAGATGTCGTCAAATTTCCACTTAGGGATGAGAAGGGGCTTCAAGAACCCGTCCGGCTTTTGACATTCAGCCTTCACTAAGGAACAAGTTTGGCACTGACTCGCTTGCAAAGCTACATCTCGCTTCAACCTATGCCACCAAAAGGATTTTCTCATATCCAAGTGCATCTTCGTACTGCTTGGGTGAATGAAGTACTTCGTAAAGTGGGCCTCAAACGTCAACTCCTCACGGAGCTTGCCGAACTGCGGTACACGTACTCTTCCATTCCTCTTTAAGAACTCATCAACCATCTCCAAGGTACTACTCTTGCTTTTTTGAGCTTCTGCCACAAATGGCTGGAACTCTGCATCCACACTGGTCGCTTCCCGGATACGATCGGATAGGTCGCTCTGCAACTCTATCCAGTTCAACCGAGCCATGCTGGTCTCGCCTCTCGCCACACAATTAATGTCAAGGGGCTCAAAGTCCCGCACCAACCGCTCATCATGAGCTTCAATCCAATTCCCTTGTCCAGAATATTTCTACTTAAGGCATCGACCACCATATTGGCCTTGCCTAGCATATAGTGAATCGCCACGTCGTAGTCCCTAAGGAACTCGACCCACCCGTGCTGCCGCATGTTCAAAACTTTTTGATCCATAAGGTACTTCAGGCTTTTGTGGTCCTTGAAGATCTCCACCTTCACATCGTACACGTAGTGCCGCCACAACTTTAACGCAAAAATTACTGCTGTCAGCTCCAAGTCACGGATGGGGTAATTCCTCTCATGAGGTTTCTATTATCTAGACCCAAAGGATATCACATTGCCATATTGTACTAACACGCAACCCAAACTGCACCCCGATGCGTCGCTATCTGAAATCCTTCAATCCATTTAGGAAGACTTAGGATTGGAGTCGACATCAACCTTTCCTTCAAGGTGTCAAACGTTTGGTTGCACTCCTAAGTCCACACAAACTTCTGATCCTTACGAGTCAGTGAAGTGAGGGGAAGAGCTATCCGTGAGAAGTTTTCCACAAACCTTCTATAGTACTCAGATAGTCCAAGGAAACTCCTGACTTTCGTCACGGTTCTCAGAACTGGCCAATCCTTGATGGCCTCAACTTTCATCGGATCCACCGCCACCCCATCACCACTAATCACATGGCCCAAAAACACCACCTTCTCTAACCAAAATTCACACTTCAAGAACTTAGCATAAAGTTGGTTCTCTCTCAAAACCTTCAAAATTACTCTCAAGTGAGTCTCATGCCCCCCTCCAATCCCCCTCCAATTTGGAGTATACTAAAATATCATCGATGAAGACCACCACAAATGAGTCCAAGTGCTCTCGAAACACTTGATTCATCAAATCCATGAATACCGATGGTGCGTTCGTCAACCCGAACGACATCACCGAGAACTCGAAGTGGTCATACCTTAGCAAACACTGTCTTGGGTACATCCTCATCTTGAATCCGCAACTGGTAATACCCTGACTTCAAGTCCAACTTAGAGTACACCACCGACCCTACAAACTGGTCGAACAGGTTATCTATCCGTGGAATCCGATACTTATTCTTGACGGTCAGTTTATTCAGCTCATGGTAGTCTATACACAATCGCATATTGCCATCTTTTTTCATTACGAATAACACTAGCGCACTCCACGACGAAGAGATGGGTCTAATATACCCCTGCTCCAACAACTCTTGCAGTTGTATCTTGAGCTCGGCCAACTCCTTCGGTGCCATCCTGACACCGGCCTAGCTTATGACACTAACTCAATTGAAAAATCGATCTTCCGCGGAGGAGATGCTCCTGGAAGCTCCTTAGGAAACACATCCTCTAATTCTGCCACCACTGGCGCTTCTCTAATTGATAACTTAGAAAGGTGAACTTCCAACAAAGCTAGGAATGCTACTCCTCCCCGATTAACTGCCCGCACCAATTGCATGACCAAAATCAGGGAGCATGCTACCCCACTAAGGCCCTCAAACTTGACTCCTTCCTTTTCTTCGCTTCTTAGGGTCACTACCTTTGATAGACAATCAATACTGGCCCGATACTATGCAACTCAATCTATTCTCAAGATCACATCAAACTCAGCTAACGGTAGGACCGCTGCTATTAATACGAAGTCAACTTTGTTTAGAATCCAACCAATGCGCCCTTTCGTCCCCGTAGTCATGGAAGACTCATTGGGCATGCACACCCTAAGCTCTGCGAACGCCAAAAAGGGCTCGACCCCAATTCTCCAGATAAAGCTTTCCAAAAGAAAGGAGTGTGGCGCTCCCGTGTCGAACAACACCCTAGCGGGATAACCAGAAACTAGTACGAAGCCTGTCACCATATCGGGATGTTGAATCGCTTCCTGCTGCCCAAGATTGTAGGCCCTTGACGGCACGGGTTGGAAACCGGAAGCGCTCAACTCCGTCATTTTCCCTTTCTCCGCGGTACTGGGACCAGAACACACTGACTGCTCCTTGGTTCTGGTTCAGCACCACCCTCAGTACAATATCGAGCTATGTGACCTGGCTTGCCACACGCGTAGCACGTTGATGGTCCCTTGAAATGAGATCCCCCCAATGTCGTACTACTCTTCTCTCCTGACCTGAAGGGACAAGGTTTCTTCCTCCACTTAGTCCCTTCTGACTTCCCCTGCGATTGAGAAGGCTTTCCTTCTTACTGCTTCACAATATGACCCTTGCGGCGTTGGGTTCGCTCCATATCATTTTCTAACGTCTTAGCGGCCTCAAAAAACTCATTGAAGCCCGCATTCTTGAGAGATATAAGGGGCTGTTTTAAGTTCTCTCTCAACTCATGATAGAAGAGGTTGTCCCTCTACTCATCATCAGCCTTGATCGTTCCCGCATAACGACCTGTTAAAAGTAGCGAACAAACGACTAGAAAACAAGCCGGAACTTTGAATAATTGAAATTTTATTATCCAAAAAGATATATTTTACAAAGGTATGGCCTCCCTTTTATAGAATGGAGGAGAGAGAGAAGAATACAAATTAACAATGTGGGACTAAAGCTATACAACAGATCTGGGCGGCTAGAATAAGAGACCGGAACGGGCCGCGCGGTTAGACAATGTTCTAACCGCTCGGCAACACCAGAACCAAGAGGGAGAGATGCGGTAGGAGACCGCTAGACCGGCCGGTTTCCAAGCCGCCAGAGATAAGCCGACAGACCGCCGGATACCATACGGCGACAGCCTGGAAATCAACCCGTCAACCTCAATCCGCCAGGCACAAACCGCCAGACCGCCCGGTCAACAAACCGCCAGGCCCAAACCGCCAGACCGCCCGGTCACATACTTCGACACTCCCCCTCAAGCTGGAGCATAGATATCAATCATGCCCAGGTTGTCACAAATATGGAAGAAGGAAGTAGAAACCGGCTTGGTGAAGATATCAGCCAACTCTTTGTCGGAGGTGACGAACGGAGTGCAAATCTGTTTCTTCAAGACCTCTTCTCGGATGAAATGGCAGTCGACCTCTATATGTTTCGTTCTCTCATGGAAGACCGGATTTTTGGATATGTATATAGCGGCTTTGTTGTCACAAAACATAGGCAGAGGATAGTTGTAGACCTCTCCTAGGTCAAGCATGAGAGCCCGCAACCATTTTAACTCACACGTGGTTGACGCCATACTCCGGTATTCGGCTTCTGCACTGGACCTTGAGACAACAGACTGCTTCTTGCTCTTCCAGCTCACAAGATTACCTCCAACAAATGTGCAGAAACCCGATGTAGATTTACGGTCACCTTTATCATCCGCATAGCTTGAGTCTGAGTAGGCTTCAATTCTCAGATGACCATGCTTCTGAAAGAGTAGCCCTTTCCCTGGTGCTGCTTTGACATACTCTAGTATCTTCAAGGCAGACTGAAGATGACATTCCCTGGGAGCTTGCATGAACTGACTGACCTTGCCTACAGCATAGGCAATGTCGGGTCTGGTCACCGTGAGATAAATGAGTTTGCCCACCAGACGTCTGTACCTCGTGGCATCGGATATAAGCGGTGAGTCATCTGTCCATGTTTTGTCTTCTCCAGTGGCCATGGGATACCGGGCCGGTTTGGCCCCGGTCAATCCTGCCTCTTGTAGAAGATCAAGCGCATACTTCCGTTGGGAGAGAACCAACGAGTCGGGCTTCCGAGAGATTTCTATCCCCAAAAAATATTTCGGGGAGCCCATATCCTTCGTGACAAGGTGTTGACGGAGGTGTTTCTTTGTCAAGTCCACCCCAGCCTGGTCATCGCCGGTAAGAAGGATATCATCCACATATACCGCCAGAACCACAAGGCCAGATGCGGTTTTGCGAATAAACAATGAGTGATCGGCGGAACTTCTTGCAAAGCCAATTGCAGCCACAATGCCACTAAACTTGTCAAACCACGCCCGAGGGCTCTGCTTTAGGCCGTAGATGGCCTTCTTCAACTGGCATACTCGTGTCTCCCCCTGAGCAACATACCCTGGAGGTTGCTCCATATAGACGTCCTCCTGAAGATCCCCATACAGAAAGGCATTCTTGACGTCAAGTTGAGAAATGTCCCACTCCCTGTTGACGGCCACAGAAAGAAGAACCCGGATGGTGCTGAGGCGAGCAACCGGAGAGAAAGTGTCAAAATAGTCAACTCCATAAGTCTGAGTAAAGCCTTTGGCCACCAGGCGGGCCTTGTAACGATCCACAGTGCCGTCCGGGCGAAACTTCACAACGAACACCCAGCGGCAGCCAACCACATCAGTACCGATCGGTGGAGGAACAAGGTTCCAGGTACCTCTTTCAGTAAGAGTGGCAATTTCCTCATCCATGGCAGATTTCCAATGAGGAATAACAAGAGCCTCCTGGTAAGTGCGGGGAGTGGTAGTAGCCGAGATGGCCAAAGCAAAGCACCTGCGAGAGGGAGTAAGCCGATCATAGGAAACAACAGCCGCAAGCGGGTGTTGGGTACACGCCCGCACCCCTTTGCGAAGGGCAATGGGACGATCCAGGTCGTCTTGTGCCTCAGGGACCGGAGCATCCGTGGCAGAGAAGGCTGGCCCGGGACTAGAGAGAGACGGCCGCGGAGACGAAGGAGGGGAGATAATAGGGAGAGGAGGAGACGGAGGAGGAGACGACAGAGGAGGGGAGACGTCGACTTGTGTGGAAGGCTCACAGAGAGATGGTGGAGAGTCAGAGACAGCAGGAGGAGGTGAAGATGGGAAAGAAAAGTAGGAAGCATTTTCAAAGAAGGTGACGTCTGCGGAAACAAACTGTTTGCGCAGAACAGGATCAAAGCAACAGTAGCCTTTTTGAGTTGTCGAGTAACCCAAAAAGACACATTTGGTGGAGCGGGGGGAAAGCTTGTCGCGAGTAGCAGACGGAGCATGCACGAAGGCCGTACACCCAAAGATACGGAGAGGAAGAGGAAAGGGTTCCTTGGTTGGGTAGAGAATGGAGAAGGGGGTCTTGCCGTGAAGAACAGAAGAGGGAATGCGATTGATGAGATAGCAGGCAAGGAGAACAGCATAGCCCCAATAGGAGCGAGGCACCTGCATCTGTGTCATCAGAGTGCGAGCGATATCGAGGAGATGGCGATTTTTACGTTCCGCCACCCCATTTTGCTGGGAGGTGTAAACACAGCTGGTCTGATGAATAAGACCATGTTGCATACAAAAAGATGAAAACTCATGACTGAGATATTCCTTAGCATTATCAGAGCGCAATACTTTAATAGAAATAGCAAACTGAGTTTTAATCATATTATAAAAAGATTGCCATACAGATAAGAGTTCAGAGCGATCTTTTAAAAGATACACCCAGGTACATCTGGAGAAATCATCAATAAAAGTTACAAAGTAAAAACTACCCCGACCAATGGTGGGAGTAGGAGCAGGACCCCAGATATCAGAATGAATGAGATCAAAGGGGCGGGAGGAACCACGGCCTTGCTTCTGCGGGAAGGAGGAACGGTGATGCTTGCCAAGCTGACACGCATCGCAGTTGAGCGGAGGACTGGGTTGAGGTAAGTGGGGAAGAAGCTGATGCAGAATCCGAGGAGGAGGATGTCCAAGGCGAAGATGCCATTGAAGCAGATCAGTAGACGAGGAAGAGAAGGCGGACAGAGCGGAAACATTGTCGAGGAAGTAGAGGCCGCCGCTCTCAGTCCCAGTAGCAATCGTCCGTTGGGTTCTCGGGTCCTGAAAACAACAAGAAGTAGGAGTGAATAAGACAGAGCACTGAAGTTGCTTGCATAAAGTAGTAACGGAGAGTAAATTGCAAGGGAACTTCGGGACATAGAGAGTGTCCGCTAAGCGAAGCGAGGGAGTGACTTGAACCATGCCCGTTCCATGAACAGGGGAAGGCGAACCATCCGCAACGAGAACCGGGGGTAACCGCGCATGCGTCTCTAGGAGAGAGAAGCAGTGAGGGTTTCCGGTCATGTGATTTGTAGCACCAGAGTCAATGAGCCATTTACCTTGGGTAACGACGTGTGCACTACCTGAGGTGGTGGCCACAGAAGCAGACTGCCGAGAGGAGGAGGAGGTTGAGGAAGAAGTATCACCGGAGGGACGAAGATGAGGATGTTTTTGCCAGCAGCGGTCAACTGAGTGGCCGGTACGACCACAGTGAGAGCAGAGGAACCTGGACGGACCGCGCGTACCAGATTGGCTGCGACCACTATTGCCACCCCGCTGGACTTGGTGAGCATAGGAGTCCGGTGGAGGAGGGGAAGACAATAGAGGACGTTGGAGCAGTGAAGTAACCGCGGCGATGCGAGCTGCGGTGGCATCCAAGGTGGGAGACTCGGCTTCGCCCAAGATCTGCTGGCGGATCATATCAAAAGACTCAGGAAGCCGGAGAAGATAACAAACAACCAGGAGTTCCTGGAAGTGTTTGTGCTGTTCGGCCAAGTCCGCGGAGAAGGGGCGATTCTGGAGGATTTCGGCCCCAAGAGCCTGAACTTGCTGATAAGCCGCAGCAGGAGACATGGAAGGGCGAGCGAAGAGATCCGCGTAGAGAGTATAAATGCGGGATGTCTGGGCCCCCTTTGAGTAGAGAGCAGCAAGGTGAAGCCACGCGGTCTTGACCGTCTCATCATGGCGTATGACAGGAAGACATTCATCAGAGAGGCTGTTAGCCAACCACGTGCGGACAAGCGCATCACTAGCATCCCAGTCATCAAATTCAGCAGAGTCTGAGGGAGGAGGGTCATCGGTGAGGTGTTGACGTTTGCGCTGAGAGCGGAGAAGAAAAGTGAAGGAGACGCTCCAATCCGGATAGTTGGAGCCAACAAGTTTAGAAACCGTGCCAAGGTTGCCAGAGGGTGTAGGAAGCGGCGCCGGAGTGGCGATAGGAGTGGTGGTGGTGGAGGTCTCAGAAAGAGCCATAGGAGATAACTGCGAGAGGCCGCGCGGTTAGAATATAAGCCGCGCGGATAGAAAGAAGACGAGCTGCGGCGGTCAGGATGTTCGACACCAGCGGCCAGAGAAGCCACGACCAAGCCGCAGGTCCAAGACGGGGAAGAGGTCGAACGGCTAGAAGATAGACCGCGTGAACGGAAACTGCGAATAAAGAAGCAGGTCGCGACGAACAAGGAGACAGGTCGCAGCGACAGAAGGGCAGGAGAAGGAGGACGCGCGGATAGGGCGCAAACAGCGAGAACAGGACGCGAGAAGAAGGGGCAAGCCGCGCGGACAGGGCGCACAGAATCAGGAGGAGAAGATCGATTCCTCTGATACCATGTTAAAAGTAGCGAACAAACGACTAGAAAACAAGCCGGAACTTTGAATAATTGAAATTTTATTATCCAAAAAGATATATTTTACAAAGGTATGGCCTCCCTTTTATAGAATGGAGGAGAGAGAGAAGAATACAAATTAACAATGTGGGACTAAAGCTATACAACAGATCTGGGCGGCTAGAATAAGAGACCGGAACGGGCCGCGCGGTTAGACAATGTTCTAACCGCTCGGCAACACCAGAACCAAGAGGGAGAGATGCGGTAGGAGACCGCTAGACCGGCCGGTTTCCAAGCCGCCAGAGATAAGCCGACAGACCGCCGGATACCATACGGCGACAGCCTGGAAATCAACCCGTCAACCTCAATCCGCCAGGCACAAACCGCCAGACCGCCCGGTCAACAAACCGCCAGGCCCAAACCGCCAGACCGCCCGGTCACATACTTCGACACGACCTAAATGAGTAAATTCCTGTACGTACTCATCCACAGTTTTGTTCCACTGCACCAAGTGTAAAAATTGCCTCTGAAGGGCTAACCTTGTCGACGATGGAATATACTTCCTTAAGAAGGCATTTCCAAACTCATCCATGGATGGGGTGCGTACAAGAAACTGGCGGCCACTATGACTCACCCACCACAGCTTTCGCTGCGCCACTTAGACATAAGGACACTCACGATCCCGCAATACTCATATGTGGATAACTTTTTACGCGATCTGATTACGTTAAATCGACCATTAACTCTACCTTGGACACTAAGCTCGATTTGATACCAGATTTTTACACCTCCCCTGTAATGACTATATAATATGGATCCGGTCGGGGCCCCATAACATATAGACTTCACAGCTTTAACATTAAAAGTGATATAAAGAACTACGTATCTCAAAACACAGACAATAAGACAGCAGAAACACACAACTAGCACAGAAGTTATCCACATCTATAGGAGTTCAACATGACCTTAAGGCCTTACAACAATCAAATGCCAAAGACTGTATCAACAACAAATAGAGCAATGTGCCTTAGCACTCCTAGGCTACCTCAGCATGCAAGCCGAATTACAATTCATGGAACAAAAATATGCAACACTTCATGAGGCTTAAGCCTTTTTGGCCTGCGAGCTTGCTCCAACGTGTGATCCTTACCCTGTAAAAGTTTTGTTGTAACGTGAGATAGCAAAGACTGACCTCAACTGTGTAACCAACACATCTCCTCCTGGCCGCCCCTAGCGGACCCCGGGGCACTCCATCACCCTACAAGTCAGCACTTCGCATGCAAATGAACATAAACATAGAGGGTAAAACAATAAGTTTGGATGTCTCATATAATAAACATGTTTCTAGGTTGAGCATTTAATAAAAAGGGGCCTATAATGTAGCATACATGCAAACCTGAGTTTCACCCAAGACACCCTATAACGCGAATGAATCTAACAAATCATCACGCATAGCACACTACAATCATCCATATAGGTACTTCCAATTTCCCCTGACGGCATTCAAGCCGCAATACGGAACTCTTGTCTAGGCCCCACCAGCTCATGAGTCTCAAACCCGGGCTTGCCTGCACGCTCTGACTCGCACATCAGTTCCGTCATAAAAACAAATCAATGCTAAGAACCCTTGCTTGACCCCGCCCGCTCGTGGGCTTCATCGCCCGGGCTTGTCCAAAGCTTGGCGTTCTTGTTAGTTTCACAGAAGGGGACTTGCTCGTTGGGACACTCTCCACACATGACTTGCAACATCACAGGCTATCCAGCCGACCACAGAGACTAAGTCCAGCCTTCATAATCAGCCTTATCAATTCCACCCTAAATCACCATTCGTCCTCACACGAAAAAGAGGGCAAACATCACAAATGGCGTCTTCGCCGCATTCGAATTTCTAGCAAAATCCCTAGTGTTCATTATGCAACATCACTGCATCGGACAAACGGTCGCGATTACGGTTTCACTTATAATGCCTAATCCACTAACGGAGCGGATTTCTACTGTAACAACATGTCGGGGACGGACTCAATCGACCCGGTGGCTCCTCTTGAACCATGGAAACCTGTACCCCTCTCATTTGAGAGATCCGATGCCTAAATGCTTGAAAGAAACCAAAAATGAAACGGATGCCATGCACACATCCTAAAAATCGAGCGGAGAAATGTCATTACTCCTCTTCCTAGCCATGGAGATCTTAGTTTGCACGAATAATAGTGTGCGCCTTCAAGTCCTCTCCACGGATTTGGCCTCGGATCGACGAACGGAGCTCCGAAGCTTCGTCAATGATGGAAGATGCTCTTCTTCTCCCTCCTCCAAACTCTCCCTCAAAACCCTAAAGGATGAGAACAAATGAGAAAGATGAATCCCTCAGCCCTACTTAAGGGTCAAGGACGGACGATTCTGGGCCATATGATCGATTTATAAGAAGATCAGACAACCTAAAATCAGAACTTACGGAACTGCTTTTGCCTGCTACCGCCCGGCGGTAGCTACCTGCCGCGTCGCAGTAGCTCACAGAGCCGCCTACTTCTGCAGAACACCGCCCTACCGCCGGCGGTAGCGATACCACCGCGTGGTAGCGATATCGCCTCGCGGTAACCTCTCAACGTCTTCGTCTCAACGCTTCGTCTAGACGAAAAGGGACTATCGCCGAGCGGTAGCTAAATAATGTCGCGTGCTATCACTCGACGCTTTCCTCTCAACGCTCCAGTCTTCGTCTCAACGCTTCGTCTCGACGAAAGAAGGCTACTGTCGGGCGATAGCTGCTTACTGCCGCGCGGTAACTCCCTAAGCCCCAAGTTCGAGAAAACTGGGGTGTTACATGCAGCTCCCGTCTTTGGGACTACGGTCATAATCGCTTTACTGCTCAAATCTCTAGTCCGCCCGATGCTTCCTGATATCGCCTCAGGTTCACACCTCCCTGCAGAAGGGGTTTCTATCCTCCCGCCTCCTGCTAGCAATCCTGCCGCCACACAGGCGCTTCTCCGTCCAGGGCTCGGGAAGGTGCACACCGCACCAAATATGTTGAAACCGAAACTTGTCTTCTTGTGGAGTTTGGACCCGAAAGGGGTAACCTCGCACTTATTGCTCCTAAATAAGTACACAAGACCAAAGACTTATGACTAAGAACATATCTTGGGCTACAACGTGGAGGTCCCACCATACACCCGGAATATCTTAGAGCGCTTCCCCTCCCTGGCCAATGCTGAGCTGGGGCACCTTGGAGGGCACTTGAAAGCCAACCAAAAAACCAAAGGAGGAGGAAGCTAAAAAGGGATTTAATCCTCTCCAAAGGCGCCCCTACAAATCTATTTATAATTTTCCAAGTCTGGTCTACAAACAACGTAACTCCACTGTTTGGAAAAGCTATTCGCAGACTAAAACATAACACTCCACGAAGGAGTGAAGAATGCCTAGATGATATGGCGAGCATCCGCCTACTCCTGGTTGAGGGCGAGTGCCCAATGAAATTGGCACTCACATACTACTCACTTGCTGCCTAGGGCGAGTGCAGACCGATTGTCACACTTGCTAGGCTGCATGCAAGCCTCAGGCCCTGAGCGAATGCAAGCCTGTTGACCTCATTCACCCTGCCACGCGTAATCCTGTGGTCTCAGGCGAGTGCGGGCCCGATTGCCCCACTCGCCTGCTCGACTTTCCTGGGTTATAGTGCCCATTAGCCCCAAGACTCTCAAAGGGACCCACTCGGCGAACACGGGGTTGTACAACTAGCTTCTCCTCATCTCCAATTATCCCCCTGACGTTGGCGTTCCATTTTTCCTAAAGGCACGTATGATAGGATAATTCAACGTTAATGGAGAAGTGCCCTTCGATATAAAATGACTATAAATGGTAAATTATGACTCCTAATCATCATTTAATTGCCCCAAAATTCTGTATTTTCGTTTGGGCTCGTTCGGATCATGGGAATTAGAATTGCATAATTGAAATTCATCCAATTTCAAATTCTGCATAAATTGGAATTGGTTTGAATTCCAATGTAGTAGTTCGATTGCATGATGGTTTTTTATAATTGGAATTGAAATCGGTCTGAAATTGCTCATTTTTCCAATGGTTGTGGGATCAGGCGTCTGCACGTCGAGCGCCGCCAGGTAGCAATCGATGTCGGATGGCGGGAGGGTACAACCAATATTCGTCGAGGGTGGACCCCCCAGAGCCAGGTCAGCAAGTGTCAAAGTCAACAAGTCAAGACAGAAGTCAGAGTCAACACTAAAAACAGTAGAAGGCCTGGGCAAGTATGGCGAGCTCCCATCACATACTCGTCAAGTAGGCAATTGGGTCAGTTACTCGCCCAACCGGAGCGAGCTCCCCCAAGAAATCGCCGAGTCGTCGGGGTTGGGGCTATAAATAAGACTCCATCCTCTTGGATTTGCCTATAAATAGGACCCCAAGGGTACGAGGAGAAGGACTTCAGAATGTAGCAAAAGATCTTGACCACCTCATTTCCTAGACTTCGAGCTGGCCTTTGGATCCTTTCTTCACAGGAACAAAGTCACAAGCCAGCGATTATCCATTTTAGTCGCCGCCTTGTCTTGGTCGCCAACTAGAATCTAACTTGTACCTTTCTTGGTCATCTTTGGTTGTGGAAGGGAAGCTTCTTCTAAGCATCCGAGTACGTGGTGTGACCTCCTTGCCGCAGCGCCTGAGGTCCTTTTTGTTGCCTGTCTGTTTTTGCATCCTAGCTCGTTAACCGTCGAGCCCGACCGCTGAACCGGTAACCTTAGACTGCTTTGTTCCAAATTTTAAGTAGGAATTTTCTCGGCTTCAACAGGGCAGTTTCCCTATCAACAGGTCGCGAAGTCAGCGTTGATGTTTTTATCGTTGTACGTAGATGCGGGAGCAGAAAAATTGGCGCTGCGACTGGCAGACTATGCACGCGTTAGAGAGCGTCATCATGTCCCGGAAGCTAAGTCCCTTCACCGAGGAACCCGGAGGAAGAGGAAGAAAATGAAGAATAACGAGTAGCCGACTGCAAGATTGGGCGTTGACTACGAGATCAGGAGGCAACGGCGAGATCTGACGACGACGGCGAGATCTGACGACGACGAGATCGAGCGACGACGGCGAGATCGGGCAACAAGGGCGAGATGGAGCAACGACGGCGAGATCGGGCAACGACATCGTGATTGAACGACGATGAGATGGCGCGACAATGAGATCAGGAGCTTACACGACGCAAGGAAATATCGTGGAAAGGGTTTTGACTGAAAATGGGCAATATCTGTCTTTACCCTTAAGAATTGGCCGAAATAAAAAAATCAAATTTCATGGAATTGGACCAATTCCAATTCCGCGTTGATTTGTTGCATCCGAACCCTGGAATTGAAATTTTGCTGCCCTAATTCAAATTCTCAATTCCAATTCCAATTGTCCTCTTTAGGGACTTTTCAGATCACAGGTTTTGAAGAATTGGAATTAAGTAAAAACCAAAACCTGGATTCCAATTACGTTGTTCGGCTGCAAATATGTTTTGAGCTACGGAAATTGAAATTGAGTAATTCTATTGTTCGGTTGCAGGTTAGAACTCATCTACGGGAATTGCATGAAATTTACAATTCTTATCAGAAGTATAAAATTTGCAGACTTAGAATTTTAGCAACAATACATATTTTTAAACAACAACACAGACCACAAATCAATCAACCACAAAATGTTCAAGCTAGGCACATGAAATTAAAAACAGAAATTACATGACAGTCTGCTAAACAATGCACAAACAAAAGAACATCATCATCGTGCCCACATAAGTCATAGAATTGCACGTGAAACCATGTTGTCCCTAGACGTTTTGGTAGAGTCATGAACGTGTCAAACTTCGGTTGACTGGTACCTAGAAAATCCATTGTTTTCACTAATTCGAGCTCTTGCAAATCTACTAGCTGAGCAAGTGTCTCATAGATTTGAGCAAAACTTGTTACCAACGGTGCTTTCCTGTTTTTTTGTAATTGCGACCACTGCGTGCTCCATACTTTCTGTCATTTTTATAGTGTATGTTATTGCCTCGCCAGGAGTTGCCTTCCTCTTTCTCTATCTATTGCTCCCTCTAGCTGAAGGCTTTGTTGCCGCATTGGCAACTTCTCCGACTAATTCTACATCCAACTCAACGACTGACTCATTTGTTGTCCCCGCAAAACACCTATATCCTTGTCATCACAACATAAAATGTCAAGGTCTGACCAATAAATGATAATTTTATCTCTGTAGTGCTTCGCAGCTGGACGAGCCTACACAACATGATAAGTTGACATAAACTATATTATAAAAATTAAAACATATATAAAATGCTTAAAATTAAAATACTTTGACATATGACTCGTACTTACTCAGTTTCAATTTTGACTGTATTTCGTTTCCAATCTCATTCGAAGCCACCTATGTCCAACATTTGTAGACACCTTCTTGTAATATTTATTCCACGTCTTCAATTCGGTCATGACCCCCTTAGTGAAGTTAATACTATGTACATCTTTCATTACCTTTATTGTTGTTGTGAAGATCACCTCTTTCTATCCATTCAGTGTTCTATGACCTTTACTCCTCCAGCAATACACTGGACAACCTTTCCAATCAAGTAGAACATACAAAAATTTCATCTGGTTGTCACAAACACCTAATACATTAGTTGTTATTGCTTGCTTCTGATTTTTGTATCTTCTATGATCTACAGTGGGTACAATTACATGAATATGTGTACCATTTAACGCACAAACGTAGTTCTCGAACCATCTCTATCTACAAATAAATCTTAATTCTGACAACTTGATATAGTCCCTAACTAGCTTCGACATTGCTCTAAGCACAATATTGAAGTGTCTGCTAATGACATCCATGAAACGTGGATATGTAACTCCAACATCACGAAACTTCTTGTTATGTGTTATAACGTATAAGAATAGTCCAATGGTTTTTTTCACTGACACATATTTGCTTTCATGCACTAAACTTCGATTAGACAATATGTGGCATAACTCGCCAAATGGTTGTTTACTCATTCCCAACAAGTTGAAGCAGTTAACTTCTGGACCCTCATATATACGTTTAGGTAATGAAGAATGTAATGCATTATTCATATCATGATTTACGAGTTCAAGAAGAATAAATTCTAATGTCACCCATGAAGCACCGAGTGCTGTGAGATAGCCGCATTTCATAATATATTCTTTAATTATTTTTTTTATCTCAACTCGACTGGATCATCTAACATATGACAATGAAATAAAACGTAAATACACGTGCATAACTTATCTTGAAATGCATATTGAATTTCATATACATACAAAACCACTACTTAATTTTTTTAGGAACATCCCACACTCTTGAAACCAAAATACAAAAACCAGCTCCCTCCTCCATCAACTAATAACCCACATTCTAGCTCAACCCGTTCACAACAAACTCAATTCAGCACAATAAACCAAACTCTGGTTTCTCAAAACCCCACCCCCTCCTCTGACAGCTGGAATAAATCAAAACCACCATCCCACAGCCAACTGCTTCTTCCCTTCTCCATTAATTATTGGAATAAATAAAAACCCTATTGCGGCTCGCTCGAGGTTTCGCTAGACCAAACTAAGGCTCCATTTGTTTGGGCATTTTGTTGCTCCGTTTTGGGCAAACGCCGCCGGAAGGAGGGTAAACAAATGAACCTCCGGCGGCGTTTGCTCCGTTTCCACCCGCCCGCCTTGAGAAACGCCCCAAAAAGCTCCGTTTGGAGCAGCCACCTCCCCCCTCCGGTTCGAACACTCCGTTTCCATCCGCCGGCTCCATTTGTTTGGGCGTTTTGTTGCTCCGTTTTGGGCAAACGCCGCCGGAAGGAGGGTAAACAAATGAACCTCCGGCAGTGTTTGCTCCGTTTCCACCCGCCCGCCTTGAGAAACGGGCTTCATTTGGTTCGGAGGTGGCGGGTCGATCCGGCGGATGGAAACTGAGTGTTCGAACCGGAGGGGGGAGGTGGCTGCTCCAAACGGAGCTTTTTGGCTGCTCCAAATGAAGTCTGGCTTCATTTGGTTCGGAGGTGGCGGGTCGATCCGGCGGATGGAAACAGAGTGTTCGAACCGGAGGGGGGAGGTGGCTGCTCCAAACGGAGCTTTTTGGGGCGTTTCTCAAGGCGGGAGGGTGGAAACGGAGCAAACGCCGCTGGAGGTTCATTTGTTTACCCTCCTTCCGGCGGCGTTTGCCCAAAACGGAGCAACAAAACGCCCAAACAAATGGAGCCTAAATTGCACTGTCTTAGCCCGGGAGCACTCGATGACACAAACAGTCACAGAAAAAATGAAAGCTGGCAAGACAACTGAACCGCCTTAGCCCAGACTAAATTGAACCTGCGCGACCTCATTGCTGTCTGTGGCCGCCCGCCCCCTCGTCGGCGCTTTGCTAAGCGGCAATGCCGCCCAAAATTGGGCGGCCTCCTCCTTGCCTGACCGCCCCTCCCCTCACCGGACGGACAATTAAGCCTCCCGTTGGAAGTCGTAATCAATGCACTCCAATTCGGGCGTATTCGTCCGTCCGATAGTTATCGGGAAAAATTACCGGCTCGCACCCCCCTAAAATCTATAAATAGGACTGCATTTCCCATCTTCTGCTCAGCCCAAAAATTCCTCCTACAAATTTCTCTCTTCCACTTCTTCTCCCGGTGAACGATCACTCGAGCACCTCCTCTTTGCGTGCTCGTGCGCGCCTCCTCCTTGCCCGCTCTCACGCGCGCCTCCTCCCTGCCCGCTCTCGCGAGCACCTCCTCCTTGCCCGCTTCCGCGAGCTCCTCATCCTCGTGCGCTCTCTCGCGCGCCTCCTCCTCGTGCGCGCTCTCACGTGCCTCCTCCTTGTGCGCTCCTGTGCGTGCCTCCTCCTTGCGCGCTCCTGTGCGTGCCACTCCTTGCGCCCCATGCCCTCTTAAAGTGCGCCCCCGTATGCTCCTCTCAAAGTGAGCATTCCGAGCACCCTACTTTTCAGACTACTTCCAAGAACACACTCTGCCAAAAACAAGGTGCGTTCCGTACGTGTCGCAGCTGGCACTCTACACGCAGCACTCTCAGCATCCTCAACTTAGCAATGACCCCATCAGTCAACACTAAGTCAAAATGCCCCAGACTCCACTGAGCGCAACAGGAGACAAGACACAGAGGTTTAGGCATGCAAAACGTGCCACCGAAGCTTTCAGGCCACATGTATCAGGACGTGCAAGGCACGCCGCTCCCGCTTCCAAGCACCAACAGAGGACTCCAGAGCACGAGCGCATCACTCCCCACAACATAAGAAATATTTTGCTTGGTGAGTGGTGACATGGCACCTTTCGAGCCTTACTCCTCTCTCTCTAATAATTGTAACGAGGAGCGGCCTGCCACCCTCAATTCTCTTCAAAACTCTATAGCACGACAAATAAAAATGAAAGTTTGGTCGGCACCGCTCCGACCACGTGTTTTTTCACACGGTTGACAAGTTTTCCACGTTAAAAAATTGCCTTGTCAACTTTCCTTTTTCCTATGACTGTTTACGCACTCGAGCACTCCAGGGCTAAGCCAGTGCAGTTTTGTCTGGTCTACCGGAGCCTCAAATGAGCCGCAACAACCCCCACCCCCCGACTCTAACTCAATCCATCCACAACGACTGACATGTTTGGAACCCACCAAATCCCACCCCTCTAATCTAGTTCATGCACTAACTCTACCATGAAGGATCAAACTCCTCGGAAACAACCCTAAAAAAGCTAGATACCTAGTGTCGACAAGAATGGAGAGAAGAGCAAGTACTGGTTGCGACTGTGAGACATGACGCCAGAATATAGCACTGGCAGCGACCATCAGAAATGGCACTGGATTGCAGAACTACCAGTGATTGTGAGGAATGACGCCAACTTGCAGCATTGAAGAAGGAATATGGGCATGAAAAGATGCAACAGAGGGCGTGAAAAATGGTGAGGAAGAAGAAAAACATCACAACTTACCCCCAACGACGAGATTAAGGGGGGAGAAGGCGCAACAAGAGGAGGAGAAAGCGCGGCGAGAGAAAGCGCGGCGAGAGAAACCGCAGCAAGTCGCAAGAGAAAAATTGAGTGCGTGAACATGAATGGGGCTTAGCTTAAAATGATAACCCTAAGTTTTGCGCAATTCCAATTCCGCCCATCAAAACCTATGAACCAAACCCATATTTTGTTTTATTTAAACCAAAACCAATTCTTTGGCAGCAAAAACTGTGAACTGAATAGTCCCTTAGAGAACATTTTGACTAAAATCTTCAATGCATTAAACCATTGAGACCAAAATTCTAAAATTTTAATATCTGGACTGATTTCTTATAAATCTCAAATCTTATTAGAGGCAGATTTCTTAAAAAATCCCAACTTTAGGGAGTGAAATCATGATTTTGCCTAATATTTTTTTATTTCCCTCTTCCTGTGCAGGGACATTGAACAAGCGACTGAAAAAGATCATTGCTTGGCGCCATAAACTGATAAATCCGAGGCTCTTTGCCTCGAATCTCTATCGTCACATGCACCCTCGTCAATGGAGTTTTTTTATTAATTAAAATATTTTGAAATCGCTCCGCCAACGGCTAGTCTTCTTCTTCTTCCGTCTCCAAGACTCCAATACACTCTGCACGAACTCCAACGCTATTTACTCCCATCTCTCTTCCTACTCTCTCTCTCTCTCCCTCCTTCCGTACTTCCTAATAATAATTAAAGCCCAAAGCACTCTTTTTTCTCACTTCTGTTATCAATCCTCACCACCACCACAAGCATATCCCGTTCTTCCATCCATTGCCTCTTCCATTAAGCCATGATGATTCTCAGGATTTCATTTCTTCACTTCTTTACAGTACTCGCGCTTGCCCTCGCCGTCCATTTGTCTTCCGCCCTAACTCCTGATGGTAGTTTCTCTTTCTCCGCCGTGGACTCTCTTCACCTGCCTCCTGTATCTCATTTCAGGATTGCAGGGAAGGCATTGCTGGAGCTCAAAGATGGATGGAACGACACGAAGAGGATGCTTAGAAGCTGGAGGGCGCGAGACCCAAACCCATGTGGTTGGGCCGGAGTCACCTGCCATTTCCCCGACCTTCGAGTTAGATCAATGTCCGTGTTTTAAAAAGCCCTTTTTGCCCTAATTTCCCTTTTCTATTTGGCTGACTGTTTCGCATTACCGGGCAGAAATCTCCCCTACATGCTTCTCGGCGGCATCATTTCTCCCAGCATTGGCAAGCTCACCCGGCTCCGTAGGCTGTAAGGGTTGCTAATCTAAGGAGAAATACGGATACTGGCAGCAAAATCTCTCTTTTTTACTGTTTTTGCGTTTTTTTTTCTAAGGGCACTGCATCAAAACAGCCTGCGTGGACCGATTCCTGCAGAGATTAAGAACTGCACTGAACTAAGAGCTTTGTGTGTGATCCTCTCCTTCTATATTCAGATAGTTATATATATTTTATTTAATTGTGAATTAGTATCATTATTCATATGTACCAATGAAGGTACTTGAGAGCCAATTATCTCCAAGGGAGCATTCCTATTGAGCTGGGAGAACTTAAACATCTTACGATTCTGTATGTGTTTTGAATCATCCTAACTGTTTTATTCTCCATATTTTTTTCTTTTAAGTATAATAATAGATAGCTACATGAAATGTAGAGATTTATCCAGCAATCTTTTAGGGGGAACAATACCTCCTTCCATTGGCCAGCTCATGCAGCTTCATTTCCTGTGAGTATACTTGTTCATGATTTCTTCTACGACCCGAACCAATTTCATTCTCCGCACACTTATATTACTCATCTATCAGCAAAAAATGGTGGTTTATTTGGTTTCAGGAATCTTTCCACCAACTTCTTTTCTGGTGAAATTCCAAATGTTGGAGTTTTGGGCAAATTTAGAAACAGCTCGTATGCCCCTCCAATTCTTCCAAAATTTGTAGATTGTATTTGTCATTGGCAATGAGTTCATGACATATATTTGACCATAAACTCTAAACCCTAAATCACTTGACCATATCTATCAGGTTTGTTGGAAATCTAGAGTTATGTGGTTTCCCGATTCAGAAGAAATGCCGAGGTACATTGGGTTTTCCTGCAGTACTGCCTCGCACTGGGAGCTTTCCTTCAGGTAGTTTCTTACACTTCTTAGGTGTGCTATCCAAATCGGGGAACTTTCTAGAGAGTAAAAGTTCTTCCACTTGTAATAATTTAAAGTAGTAAGTTATTGAAGACACTGATTGATGTAGCGGTTGTTGATAACTCAAATTGATCTTACAACTATTAGCCATTTACTATTTATTGAGCCGTGGTTTTGTTTGAATGTTTTCTCGATACCATATTACTAAAGACGACTTGACTCTGTAGATTATTGTCTTATTGAGGAGTTGTATTTATGTTAATTATTTATCGGATCAATTAGATTTAGCAAATTATTAAGTTCAATCAATTTAAATTGATTAGTGCCAACTTATTTATAGTTGTTTGATAAAAGGATTCAACAAGAAAATTTATGCGTCATTTGAGGTTTAGAAAATTTTCTTTTTGAACGAGTTGTCTCACACTTTAGGATTGAACATATCATATGCGGTTGAGCGATTTTAACTTCGTCATTACTTATTAAAATGTCAGAGCACAACTCATTTTTATTTAGAAATCTTGTGATTAGACTATATACTACTGGATCCAAAAGTGTTTGCGTATTTCTAAGTATTACTCACTAAAATACTATTTAAGAAGAGTGAAGAGAGTGATTTGCATGAATATGAAAGTGTAATTTGAGTATTATAAAGGCGCTCTCTTGGTTTGGTGGAAAGACAAGAGAGATCGAGAAATTCCGTCATGTTAATTATTAAAGTCCTATCCTTTACATGTATTGCTCATGAATTTCTCATGGATCCCACCTTGTAGGATGGTGCCACCTTGTAATGGCCTGAAGTTCACTACAATTTAACTCTTTATTCTCAGCGTTTTTCATAATTAAATAATGCAATAATTCTAATAATTTTTATTCTTCACATCATGTCCAACTAGAGTACATGAAAAACAAGTAGACATATCTATCTCATACACATACTATAACAAATCTAAAAACAAATGCCAACTCGTGGGCGAACCACGTATTCTCGTTGGTTCCGTTCTGCCTCCGCAGATATCCTCCTAGCAGGGCCTAGGACGCTGACAGTCTGATCCTAAAGAGAGAAATTAACAACCAGTTAGTTTAGAAAACTAAGTGAGTTCCTTACCTCTTCAGCTGCATTATAGGTAAACATGAAATGTCAACATCAATATGCAATTATCTGTTTCTACATGAACATGCATAAACTATACAGTGAGTTAGTGCAACAAAAATAAACTATTTTGGTAGTAATTTTTTATTACTTTCCTTCTTATTCATTTCTGTATTCAGTTCAGAAATCATAGTTCATTTTTATTCATATCTTAATTCAGAATTCATATCATAGTTTGTTCTTTTGAAACATTGAGGGTCAATTTCAATTTTCTCCAACATCTGGGCCCATTATATCAATGTCCATTTTAGGGCGCTCAACAACGTTGCTGGCTTCCACGTCTCATGGATTCGACATTTCAATATCAATTTCCATAGGAGTTCAGCCTCATACTGGGTGTAGGAGTTCTACGCCCCGACAAGGTGTAAGTGTCTGTTGCTCTACCCCCTCACAAGACCGACCCTTAGTTTTTCGATGCGTCGACACACTCTCAATTTCTTATTATTTTCAAAATATAAGAAATAATATATAAATTTTCCTTCAAAGTTTCTATCATTTGCTAATTCGTAATAGCGATTTCATATTTTCAGTGATTTTAAATTTTTGAATTTCTTCAATTCAATTCATATTCAGTGTTTATGCAAGGAAATAATTTAGAGTAAGTAGTTCTACATGTTCATAATTCAAAATAATTCAAATCTATACAGAAGGTGTAAGGACTTACCACAACTTTGCCTTTACCTTTGTCCTTCATATGATTATCGTTTCTATCACCAGATGCCATGATAAATCAGTTACTTTAGAGTTGCACCATTACATAGTTACGAGCGGACTCCTAAGACGTCCACATCTACGACTTATATGAGTTGTCTAGGGAAGGACCATCTTCGGTGGCTCAAAATGGAAACAAACTCAAATCCAAATTCAGCTATAATGACTTCATAAGAGCCACTCTACACTTCATATTTCAGCCAAAGAGGTAGCCAATAAAAGCCACCAAGTGGAAAACCAAGAATTGCATCAGAAGCTAACAAAAGATAGCCCACACAGGTACTATCAGCAGCCCAAAAACAACACAAATGGCTGCTAATCACAGCTACAAGGGTTGCCAACAGCAGCACCAACGGCAAGGCAAAACCACATCAAAAATAGCCGGCCATCAGTGGCCCATCACAAAATAAACAGCAAATACAACCAAATCATACAACACCGAACAACAAAGAGCTGGTCAACTAGAACAACAAAATTTCAAGGTAAAACCAATCAACAGGCCAACTCAACCAGCAATAATTTAGAGAGGGGGAGAGGGAGAGTAAAGCCCCAATAAAAAATCCCCCTAACAGGAACCCTAGTCTGCAACCATATTAAGAGCCAAGAGAGGGAGGAGAGAAGCTCACAGTGAAGTTGCAATCCAAAACAGCTGACAACAAAGGTGTAACATCCATAGTTTAGACGCATTTTAATTTAGTGATGAAGCGCGACAAATTGTTATGGTTAAATGGGAGTAGATAGGAATTAGCACTTTGGGGGTGCAAATAGCATTTTTCCCCCTTCCTTGCCTTATGCGGTTATATCAAACTCCATCCCCGACGGTTTTTAAAACCCGCATATCTCATTTAACAGAAGGAAAACCGCAGCCGACATTCGCCCTTCTCCCGTTTCGCTCGTTCCGCAGACCCGACGCCGCCAAGCCGACGCCTCCGATCCCTAGCCGCCGCCTGTTTCTTCTTCAGAAGTCTTTTCCGTCTCCTCCTCCCTCCTCTGAAGGTGCCGGTGAGTGTTCCTCTTCATTCCCTGGCCGTGGGAGAGGTTGGATCAAACCCTAACCGGAAGAGTTGAGTTCCGTTTCGGTTCCGGTGAGTCGATTCCTCCTTAATCTCGATTTCCTCTTGAAGATCCCTCGTTTTAGAGGATTAGACTAAACAATATTTTGTTCCTATTGCCCTATTCTAGGTTTTGGTGGTCGTGATCCTCCGCGGGTTTTGTGTGGGACGCTTTGAGAGCCCCAATCTCTCCGCATATAGGTAATATGCACAACTAGTACTTATATTCTTGCAACCTAAGATGATTTGGATTTTTCCATCGGAAATCCTTAGGGGAAATGTTGGATTTAGGCTGCCCTAAATTTTGCAGGTTTTACGGTGGAGTCGGGTCAGCACTTGAAGGTCCCCAACAGTAGGATCACCTTCGAAATAGAAGATGCCGCCGCGCCGAGTGTACGAGCGCCGCACCACCGCTGTAAGGAAATCTAAATTCCTTTTAGTTAGATATATCAAGTATAATAATTTTATACACATAAATAGATCTATCTCAAGTACCATGATCATGCATAGAAAGGTGTGGTGATAGGAAAACGGTTACGAAAAACGTGTAGGGTGACACGATTTCCCCAAGACCCAAGTGAGTCGGATCATGAACAGAAACATAGAGTACGAAAGCGTTAGCCGTGTTCGTAGGTTTGAAATTTGTTCCGATCAAGGGCGTAATTGTCCCTTCAAGTCGACCGCCAGGAAGTCAAGGGTCGCTTAGTAGTACACCAGAAAAGATATCCCTTGCAGAGTAGCGTCAGACCAAAAAGGTCAGCCAACACACAGAGGTCTTTCGTGCTAGGTAGAGGCGCACTACCTTTCTCATAAGGCACATGGAACCTTATGAGTAGTACAGACTTGGGAAGTGTCTTCCCTTGAGCCAGCTAGTAGATTCGAGACCGTGTCCGCGTGACACTAGAACAATTGAGTTCGTAAGATGGTCTCGGGTCGTCAGTTTCAGTTGCGCGTTAGGAGCTACTCTGCCTAGAGCCTTCCTAATAGATGAGCAGGTTAGAAGCCACCTAGAACTCAAGTATAGACCTGACGTGAGACAGAATGCTAGTTAGTGAACGCCAGGACTTGAGTTAGAAAAATAAGAGTCACGTGCTTAGTACGAGAAGATGTTTGACCAGAGAATAGTGCGAAGACATGCATAACACATAGCATAAAAGATTTTAATGCATAAAATTATTTTTCAAAGGCATACATGCATTCATATGTAAAACTGGGTTTTAGTGTCACTAGGAGGGGTTGTTTTTCCTTACTCTGACCCTTTGTGGGCACTGTTTTTCAGGTGACCCAGGTGGGAAGTTACGTCTAGGATGAGCAAGTGGTGGCGTCAGTTTGTATTATTTATCTTATTCAGTTTACTCTATTTCAGCATGTACTTGTAGATGAGAACATTGTATCAGATTAATGTTTCTATCTAATTTGTATCAGACTATTTATGGTTAACCAGATTTTCAGTCAATTCAGTTTTATATCTTGTTTAGTGGCTCTGTGAAATCCTGATGTCAGGTATGTGGTTACCCTTAGTTTACTTTTTAAACTTCCGCTGTAAGTCTTAAATTGCTTAGTATAAAGTTTATTACCTGCTGCTACTAGTTTTAATACTGTTTCCTAGTTTTCTTTATATCGCTGACCCGGCCGGACGGCTGATTTCTGAAATACTGGGAAGGGGTGTTACAAATTGGTATCAGAGGCAGGTTTAGGATCCCTGGACCCTAGAAAGAATTCACAGAGCCATAGGAGCGCGTAAGAGTAAAACTCTTGTCAGTAAAGTACTTTAAGTGCGATTAAGCCCTAGTGTTCGCTAGAGTATGAAATAAGTTGCTAAGCCAGATTTCTTAGATGCTCGATAAATAATCAGTTTTCCTTTTTATATTCTATCAAGCACCACGAGTTAGTGAACCAGGTGAATCTTCACGCCAGAACCCGGTTCCTAGTGCAACCATGGGAGACGCTGCCGTGCCACATGTACCACCAGTTTCAGCAGCTCCAGAGGGCACTGACATAGCGTCTCAGATTGCCAAGGCGGTTACTGTTGCCTTGATGGAGTTTCAGAGAGGACTGGCTGCAGGGTTTCCAGCTCCAGTACAAGTACCAGTCCCTGCGCCAGCTCCTGCAGCAGCACCTGTGGAGATGACCCTGGAGCGCTATTTGAGAAATTTCAGAGAACTTCAGCCTTCGAACTACAGTGGGGATGAGACCCCGATGGATACGGATGATTGGATATCTAACACCAGAGACCTGCTGAATGTTTTGGAGTGCCCGGAGAATAGGAAAGTTCCTCTGGCAGTTTTCCTCCTCCGAGGAGAGGCAAAGATCTGGTGGGACAAGTACTGGGAAGATGATCCTGCAGGTAAAGTGTTATGATCAATTCCTTTATTTTATGAAGTAATGTGTTAATTTTAAAATGGTATGATCGTATTTTTTGGCCAGGTCGTACACCAGACATGTTTACTTGGGGCGAGTTCTCTAGAGCCCTTGCTAGTTGGTTCGTGCCTCCTTCCGCACGACGAGGTCTCCAGGAGAAGTATCTGAGGCTTTTCCAGGGGGACAGGACAGTTACTGAGTACGAGCGAGAGCTGACTCATCTGGCTCGATATGCGGGCGTGATGCAGGGGGATCAGACTGAGAAGTGCAGTCGCTTTGTGGATGGTTTGCGTGACTCGTTGAGACAGCCGCTGATGACTATGGTCAACGCTGATTACAAGAGCTTAGTGGATACGGCTCGCAGACTGGAGGCTGACCAGCAGAAGGTTCAGAAGCGAAGTAGTTTCCGTGCGAAGCGATCTCAGGATTCGCACCCGCCGCAGCGGAACAGGAATGATCAAGGAAAGAACTGGAACAAGAAGCCGAAGCCTGATGCTAAGAAGAATGGTCAATCTGGTGACCGAAGCAAGGACTATCCCACGTGTCCCAAGTGTCAGCGTCGCCATTCAGGAGAGTGTTTGGCCAGTGCAGGCGTATGCTACAAGTGCCGACAACCTGGACACATAGCTCGCTTCTGTCAGGAAGCTGGGACAAATCAGGTAATCAAGGTCCTTTTGTATTGATTACATTTATGTAATTTCAATAGATTTTTAATGTAATTTATCCCTGCAGTCGAAGTACGAGGTTGGTGGCTCTAGCAGGGTAGATAAGGGCAAAGCATTGATGCTCACTGATGGGAGACCACAACAGGGTCGAGATTTAGTGCAGCCCAGAGCTTATGGGTTGGGTCAGCAGGAGGCGAAGGATCAGGAGGATGTTGTGACTGGTAAGTGTTGTTTTGCTTAACAAGTTGGTTTTAAATCCTCCGTAGTGACACATTAAATTTTTCATCCTTCATAAATCATTCATGTAGGCATCCTTATGATTCGTAATTTACCCTCTAAGATTCTGTTTGATACGGGTGCCTCGCACTCGTTTATCGCGGAATCTCTAGTGCGTAAGTTGGATTTAGAAGTCTTCCCAGAGTCAGTACCGCTGGAAGTCATGATGCCGAATGGATCCCTTCTGCAGGCCAGAGTTAAGTGCAGGGTACCAGTGCAGTTTAGTGATACTGAGATTATCGTGGAAGCTTTGCTGCTACCTATAGCAGGGTTTGACTTGATCTTTGGAATGGACTGGCTTTCAGCAGTCAACGCCAGGATTGACTGTAGGGCGAAGCAGATTCAGTTCGATGGCCCCAACCAGACATCTTTCTCTTTTCAGGGATTGAAGGGAGTAGTGAAGATGATCATATCTGCAGTCCAAGCGAGAAAGTGCATTAGTAAGGGTTGTGAAACCTACGTAGTACTGATGAGCGCGGAGCCTAAGGCTGACTTGTCAGAGGTACCAGTGGTGCAGGAGTTTCCAGATGTTTTCCCGGAAGAGCTCCCTGGTGCCCCTCCGGATAGAGAAGTTGAGTTCCCGATAGATTTGCATCCTGGGGCTACACCGGTAGCCAAATCTCCCTATCGGATGGCTCCAAGGGAACTAACAGAGTTGAAGAGCCAGTTGCAGGAGCTGCTTGATTTGGGTTTTATACGCCCTAGTACTTCGCCTTGGAGTGCTCCAGTGCTTTTTGTGAAGAAGAAGGATGGTAGTCTGAGATTGTGCATAGACTACCGTGAATTGAATAAGCTGACCGTAAAGAACAAGTACCCGATTCCCAGGATTGATGATTTGTTCGACCAATTGGTGGGATCGAACACTTTTTCCAAGTTAGATCTGAGATCAGGCTTTCACCAGTTGAAGATTCGTGACGCGGATATACAGAAGACTGCATTCAGTACCAGATATGGACACTTCGAGTTCGTGGTCATGCCGTTCGGGCTGACCAATGCCCCTTCAGTATTTATGGACCTGATGAATAGGGTTTTTCGGGAGTACTTGGATCGTTTTGTCATCGTCTTCATAGATGATATTTTGGTGTTCTCTAAGAGTGCAGAAGATCATGCAGCACACCTCAGGATTGTTTTGAGCACACTCAGGAAGAACCAGTTGTTTGCCAAGTATTCTAAGTGCGAATTTTGACTTTCAGACATTGCATTTTTAGGCCACATCATCAGTCAGAAAGGGGTTAGTGTTGATCCGAAGAAGATAGAGGCTATTAAGAATTGGCCAAGACCGTCGACAGTTTCAGAGGTTCGCAGCTTTTTGGGTCTTGCTGGATACTACAGGAGATTCATCAGAGATTTCTCAAAGATAGCCCTACCACTGACTTCCCTCACTAGGAAGGGAAAGGGCTTGGATTGGACAGTTGAGTGTGAGTTAGCCTTTGAGGACTTGAAGGACAGATTGATGACCGCACCGATTTTGAGTTTACCTTCCGGGCCAGATGGATTTCAGATTTATAGTGATGCTTCAGGTCAGGGTTTGGGTTGTGTTCTCATGCAGCATGGAAAGGTCGTAGCATATGCATCGAGACAGTTAAAGGTGCATGAGAGGAACTATCCCGTGCATGACTTGGAACTTGCAGCAGTCATTCATGCTCTAAAGATTTGGAGACACTACCTCTATGGAGTGCGTTGTGAGATCTTCACTGATCATAAGAGCCTCAAGTATATCTTTGATCAGCGAGAGCTCAATTTGAGACAGCGCAGATGGTTGGAGTTTCTAGCAGACTACGAGGTAGACATTCAGTACCATCCAGGAAAGGCGAATGTGGTAGCTGATGCTCTTAGCCGTAGAGGCTCATGTTTCTATCTTCTCACTCAGTAGGAGGAGTTAGTACGAGAGCTGGAGAGACTGGACATCGTCGTTGTGCCCCGTTGCAGTTTTGGTTCAGCTTGGTTGAGTTGGATGGAGATTTCGTGCGATATTAGAGATAGGATCAGGACAGCTATACCGTTAGATCCAAAGATGGCAGGGATTTGGATCTCAGTGCAGTCGGGTCAGAAAGAGAGGTTCTCTATTCAGGATGAGTTACTATTGTATGATGGCAGAGTGTGCATCCCAGATGTTAGTCACCTACGCGAAGACATTCTTTTTGAGGCACACAATTCCAGATATTCTATACATCCTGGTAGCACGAAGATGTATGCAGATCTTAAGAAGACAGTCTGGTGGCCAGGTTTGAAGAGTGATGTTGCAGATTATGTAGGGAAGTGCGAGACATGCAAGTTGGTTAAGGCCGAGTGTCAGAGGCCTGGAGGCAAGTTGCAGCCACTTCCCATTCCCGAGTGGACTTTTGAGGATATATCCATGGACTTCATTCATGGTTTGCCGAGATCGCAGAGTGGGAATGATTCCGCGTGTGTTATAGTAGATCGGCTTTCTAAGGTCGCCCATTTCATTCCTCTTAAGAAGACGGATCAAGGTCCGAAGCTGGCCCAGTTATATTTAGACGAGATAGTTCGACTTCACGGTGTGCCCAAGACTATAGTTTCAGACCGAGATGACAGATTCACCTCCAGGGAGTGGCGTTACGTTCAGGAGCGTTTGGGTACCAGGTTACATTTCAGCACCGCATTCCATCCCCAGACAGATGGACAGACTGAGCGCACAAATAGGACTTTGGAGGATCTGCTACGGATGTGCATTCTAGATTTTGGAGGAAAGTGGGAGAAGTATGTTACTCTTGTAGAGTTCTCCTACAACAACAGTTTTCAGGCAAGTATTGGGATGACACCGTTCGAGGCCCTCTATGGTAGACGTTGTCGAACACCGTTATGTTGGGCAGAGAGTGAGGAAAGATCTTCTATCAGAGAGTCATGGATTGATAAGACCACTGATAGGATTAAGCTCATTCAGGAGCGTATGAAGATAGCTCAGGATCGCCAGGCCAAGTATCATGATCAGAAGCACAGGTCAGTAGAGTTCAGTGTTGGAGACTACGTTTATCTGAAGGTAAGACCAGTCAGAGGAGTCTCTAGAATAAAGCGGATGAAGAAGCTGAGTCCCAGATTCGTTGGTCCTTTTGAGGTGCTGGAAAGAGTTGGTGAGGTTGCATATAGGTTGGCCTTACCTGAGGAAATGAGTGGTGTACATGATGTATTCCACGTCTCCTATCTGAGGAGAGCAGTCAGAGATCCCAGTCAGATCATCAGTACCGAGGAAGCACCAATTGTCACGCCCCGTCTCGACAGAAGTCAGAGTGCGCTTCGGACGGGCCGTGATGCCACAGGCATGGGCGGAAGGGAACCATGCCTGCTAAGGCGGATGCGGTGATATAAGAAATAGTTTCTTAGAAATAGTAATTTTGTTTGAACAATTGATTGAGTATAAATGTGCGGAAGCACTTAAAGTTTTAAAACGTGGGTAATTCATGCACATGTATTTTCTTGAAAAAATTTAATGCTACACACAGTGCTGAAACAGAAGTAGATGCAATAATAACGGTAGTGATAATGTTATAGATACGATGATCTAATACATCAAAAATATCCTAGGAGTTGTCCATGATACAGAAGAAAATGTCTTACTATAACTATTACATGATAGACAGACAGTAAAGGGATCATAGAACCTGATGCAGACAACTATAAATGAAAAACCTCTGAGCAAGACTGGAGCTGAACGAGAAGTAGCTCAAGGAGCAGGCGGCGCAGTCACGAAACCTAAGGCAATTTCAAGACAAAAAGAAAATGCCTTAGAACTTAGAATATAAGCAAATTAAATATTTTATAATGAGAGCAAAAACAACAGACATAACCGAGTACTGATATATCATGTATAAAGCTACAAAACGTGCCAAAAACCAGGTCAAACAAACATATCTGAAATAGTAGCCTACTCCGGAGTATAGCCAAAAATTAATAGTTGTAAGTCGCGATCGATGAAGTGTATACGTACTATAGCGGGCGCACATGGCTCACGATCAGATCTGAGTGCAAGTCTTATCGGAAAAGTAATCCTGCTTGCCGTGACCATGCCAGCAGACAGATGCCCAGTTAGACGCTACAATTCAAGAATTTCGCTTACAACTACGGATTTGTCTTATAGTGCGTCCTTAGGGATTGTCTATCAAATTTTGTTATATCAATACTTTTTAGAGTTCAAAATTTTGTAAAAAAGGAAATTATTTGTAACAGACAGATAAACAGATTAAATCTAAAGTTTTGCAAGTGAGAGGGGGTTCTCTACTTGCCTTAAAGTGACGCCGACAGTGCTCGCGTCAACTAAGTGGCGCAAGCGGTGTTAAAAGCTCTAGCTTCACCTGTTCGAGATCAAAAATACCTCCAAAGTTGAATTGACAGCTTTCTATGCTAGCACATATGTCAGATAATTGCACCACACAACAGGAGAGGGGTTTAACATTTTTACCTCCCTCGAAAGTGAGGGGAGAAGAGCCCACCGCGAGGGATCGGAAGTTTTGGCGGCGTTTGGAAGCGAAAATCCCAAGATTGTCGCGATTCCACCACCTAAGCC
Source organism: Platanthera zijinensis (assembly GCA_039513925.1). Lineage (NCBI taxonomy): Eukaryota > Viridiplantae > Streptophyta > Magnoliopsida > Asparagales > Orchidaceae > Platanthera > Platanthera zijinensis. The sequence goes on along the minus strand of CM077078.1, from coordinate 11,903,555 downwards.
TAACGGGGACACCGGAAATGCAAACAGAGTTGAAATTAGATAACTTTATGACAAATCCAAAGGGGATTGACGAAATTACGCCAATCGGAGGGCGGAAATCCTCCCAAAAATTTAGGGCAAATAAAAAAAATGAGGGATTGAAGAAATTCCTTACCCAAGGAGTCCAGATTTGGGCTCAGAAATCCACGAGGAGGGGTTTCGAGCGAAACCCTAGGAGTCCCTCACGAAAACCATCGGCCGGAACGAGAAGGAGTTAGCGTTGCCGGAGAAGGATCGCTGCCCTTGTCCTCACTGGTCAGAGAAGGAGAAGAGGAGGCAGTTGGAGGCCCTTGGAGGAGGTCTTTGGACCCTAGGGTGCAGCCGGCCAAGAATTGTGCGGAAGTTTCCGGCTAAGGGAAGCACCAGAGACGTCGGGGAAGCAAAAGGAATGGGCGCCCGGCCAGGAGGAAGCGTTTTCCGGCCACGGGGAGGCGTCTCGGGGGCGGCCGGAGGCGTTGGCGGCGGGTTCCGGGGCCGTCGGGTACGCGTGAGGCGGAAGCGGGATCTTCCCTGCGGGTTTTCTTGCGGGATGCGGAAATGGACCGGGGGCTCGGGGTTTTAATAAAAGGAGGGGGGCGGGGTAGGTTTAGACCGGGGTTATTTTGTAGGTCTTTTTTTATATTTTATTTTTTTATTATTATTCTTATTTGTTATTAAATGGGTTGTTACACCAATCGAGACAGATCTTAGTATTGGAGTTAGACCAGTCAAGATAGTGGACTCAAGGATTCAGAAGCTCAGAAATAGAGAGATTCGCATGGTCAAAGTCCTTTGGATGAACTGTGGTCGTCCAAAGTATACTTGGGAGCGAGAGGATGAGCTTAAGGGCAATGCAGACTATTCTTTTCTCTTCGAATCAGGTATGGATACAATTTTCGAGGACGAAAATCTTCGTTAGGAGGGGAGATTTGTAACATCCATAGTTTAGACGCATTTTAATTTAGTGATGAAGCGCGACAAATTGTTATGGTTAAATGGGAGTAGATAGGAATTAGCACTTTGGGGGTGCAAATAGCATTTTTCCCCCTTCCATGCCTTATGCGGTTATATCAAACTCCATCCCCGACGGTTTTTAAAACCCGCATATCTCATTTAACAGAAGGAAAACCGCAGCCGACATTCGCCCTTCTCCCGTTTCGCTCGTTCCGCAGACCCGACGACGCCAAGCCGACGCCTCCGATCCCTAGCCGCCGCCTGTTTCTTCTTCAGAAGTCTTTTCCGTCTCCTCCTCCCTCCTCTGAAGGTGCCGGTGAGTGCTCCTCTTCATTCCCTGGCCGTGGGAGAGGTTGGATCAAACCCTAACCGGAAGAGTTGAGTTCCGTTTCGGTTCCGGTGAGTCGATTCCTCCTTAATCTCGATTTCCTCTTGAAGATCCCTCGTTTTAGAGGATTAGACTAAACAATATTTTGTTCCTATTGCCCTATTCTAGGTTTTGGTGGTCGTGATCCTCCGCGGGTTTTGTGTGGGACGCTTTGAGAGCCCCAATCTCTCCGCATATAGGTAATATGCACAACTAGCACTTATATTCTTGCAACCTAAGATGATTTGGATTTTTCCATCGGAAATCCTTAGGGGAAATGTTGGATTTAGGGCTGACCAATGCCCATTCAGTATTTATGGACCTGATGAATAGGGTTTTTCGGGAGTACTTGGATCGTTTTGTCATCGTCTTCATAGATGATATTTTGGCGTTCTCTAAGAGTGCAGAAGATCATGCAACACACCTCAGGATTGTTTTGAGCACACTCAGGAAGAACCAGTTGTTTGCCAAGTTTTCTAAGTGCGAATTTTGGCTTTCAGACATTGCATTTTTAGGCCACATCATCAGTCAGAAAGGGGTTAGTGTTGATCCGAAGAAGATAGAGGCTATTAAAAATTGGCCAAGACCGTCGACAGTTTCAGAGGTTCGCAGCTTTTTGGGTCTTGCTGGATACTACAGGAGATTCATCAGAGATTTCTCAAAGATAGCCCTACCACTGACTTCCCTCACTAGGAAGGGAAAGGGCTTGGATTGGACAGTTGAGTGTGAGTTAGCCTTTGAGGACTTGAAGGACAGGTTGATGACCGCACCGATTTTGAGTTTACCTTCCGGGCCAGATGGATTTCAGATTTATAGTGATGCTTCAGGTCAGGGTTTGGGTTGTGTTCTCATGCAGCATGGAAAGGTCGTAGCATATGCATCGAGACAGTTAAAGGTGCATGAGAGGAACTATCCCGTGCATGACTTGGAACTTGCAGCAGTCATTCATGCTCTAAAGATTTGGAGACACTACCTCTATGGAGTGCGTTATGAGATCTTCACTGATCATAAGAGCCTCAAGTATATCTTTGATCAGCGAGAGCTCAATTTGAGACAGCGCAGATGGTTGGAGTTTCTAGCAGACTACGAGGTAGACATTCAGTACCATCCAGGAAAGGCGAACGTGGTAGCTGATGCTCTTAGCCGTAGAGGCTCGTGTTTCTATCTTCTCACTCAGCAGGAGGAGTTAGTACGAGAGCTGGAGAGACTGGACATCGTCGTTGTGCCCCGTTGCAGTTTTGGTTCAGCTTGGTTGAGTTGGATGGAGATTTCGTGCGATATTAGAGATAGGATCAGGACAGCTATACCGTTAGATCCAAAGATGGCAGGGATTTGGATCTCAGTGCAGTCGGGTCAGAAAGAGAGGTTCTCTATTCAGGATGAGTTACTATTGTATGATGGCAGAGTGTGCATCCCAGATGTTAGTCACCTACGCGAAGACATTCTTTTTGAGGCACACAATTCCAGATATTCTATACATCCTGGTAGCACGAAGATGTATGCAGATCTTAAGAAGACAGTCTGGTGGCCAGGTTTGAAGAGTGATGTTGCAGATTATGTAGGGAAGTGCGAGACATGCAAGTTGGTTAAGGTCGAGTGTCAGAGGCCTGGAGGCAAGTTGCAGCCACTTCCCATTCCCGAGTGGACTTTTGAGGATATATCCATGGACTTCATTCATGGTTTGCCGAGATCGCAGAGTGGGAATGATTCCGTGTGGGTTATAGTAGATCGGCTTTCTATGGTCGCCCATTTCATTCCTCTTAAGAAGACGGATCAAGGTCCGAAGCTGGCCCAGTTATATTTAGACGAGATAGTTCGACTTCACGGTGTGCCCAAGACTATAGTTTCAGACCGAGATGGCAGATTCACCTCCAGGGAGTGGCGTTACGTTCAGGAGCGTTTGGGTACCAGGTACATTTCAGCACCGCATTCCATCCCCAGACAGATGGACAGACTGAGCGCACAAATAGGACTTTGGAGGATCTGCTACGGATGTGCATTCTAGATTTTGGAGGAAAGTGGGAGAAGTATGTTACTCTTGTGGAGTTCTCCAACAACAACAGTTTTCAGGCAAGTATTGGGATGGCACCGTTCGAGGCCCTCTATGGTAGACGTTGTCGAACACCGTTATGTTGGGCAGAGAGTGAGGAAAGATCTTCTATCAGAGAGTCATGGATTGATAAGACCACTGATAAGATTAAGCTCATTCAGGAGCGTATGAAGATAGCTCAGGATCGCCAGGCCAAGTATCATGATCAGAAGCACAGGTCAGTAGAGTTCAGTGTTGGAGACTACGTTTATCTGAAGGTCAGACCAGTCAGAGGAGTCTCTAGAATAAAGCGGATGAAGAAGCTGAGTCCCAGATTCGTTGGTCCTTTTGAGGTGCTGGAAAGAGTTGGTGAGGTTGCATATAGGTTGGCCTTACCTGAGGAAATGAGTGGTGTACATGATGTATTCCACGTCTCCTATCTGAGGAGAGCAGTCAGAGATCCCAGTCAGATCATCAGTACCGAGGAAGCACCAATCGAGACAGATCTTAGTATTGGAGTTAGACCAGTCAAGATAGTGGACTCAAGGATTCAGAAGCTCAGAAATAGAGAGATTCGCATGGTCAAAGTCCTTTGGATGAACTGTGGTCGTCCAGAGTATACTTGGGAGCGAGAGGATGAGCTTAAGGGCAATGCAGACTATTCTTTTCTCTTCGAATCAGGTATGGATACAATTTTCGAGGACGAAAATCTTTGTTAGGAGGGGAGATTTGTAACATCCATAGTTTAAACGCATTTTAATTTAGTGATGAAGCGCGACAAATTGTTATGGTTAAATGGGAGTAGATAGGAATTAGCACTTTGGGGGTGCAAATAGCATTTTTCCCCCTTCCTTGCCTTATGCGGTTATATCAAACTCCATCCCCGACGGTTTTTAAAACCCGCATATCTCATTTAACAGAAGGAAAACCGCAGCCGACATTCGCCCTTCTCCCGTTTCGCTCGTTCCGCAGACCCGACGACGCCAAGCCGACGCCTCCGATCCCTAGCCGCCGCCTGTTTCTTCTTCAGAAGTCTTTTCCGTCTCCTCCTCCCTCCTCTGAAGGTGCCGGTGAGTGTTCCTCTTCATTCCCTGGCCGTGGGAGAGGTTGGATCAAACCCTAACCGGAAGAGTTGAGTTCCGTTTCGGTTCCGGTGAGTCGATTCCTCCTTAATCTCGATTTCCTCTTGAAGATCCCTCGTTTTAGAGGATTAGACTAAACAATATTTTGTTCCTATTGCCCTATTCTAGGTTTTGGTGGTCGTGATCCTCCGCGGGTTTTGTGTGGGACGCTTTGAGAGCCCCAATCTCTCCGCATATAGGTAATATGCACAACTATCACTTATATTCTTGCAACCTAAGATGATTTGGATTTTTCCATCGGAAATCCTCAGGGGAAATGTTGGATTTAGGCTGCCCTAAATTTTGCAGGTTTTACGGTGGAGTCGGGGCAGCACTTGAAGGTCCCCAACAGTAGGATCACCTTCGAAATAGAAGATGCCGCCGCGCCGAGTGTACGAGCGCCGCACCACCGCTGTAAGGAAATCTAAATTCCTTTTAGTTAGATATATCAAGTATAATAATTTTATACACATAAATAGATCTATCTCAAGTACCATGATCATGCATAGAAAGGTGTGGTGATAGGAAAACGGTTACGAAAAACGTGTAGGGTGACACGATTTCCCCAAGACCCAAGTGAGTCGGATCATGAACAAAAACATAGAGTACGAAAGCGTTAGCCGTGTTCGTAGGTTTGAAATTTGTTCCGATCAAGGGCGTAATTGCCCCTTCAAGTCGACCGCCAGGAAGTCAAAGGTCGCTTAGTAGTACACCAGAAAAGATATCCCTTGCAGAGTAGCGTCAGACCAAAAAGGTCAGCCAGCACACATAGGTCTTTCGTGCTAGGTAGAGGCGCACTACCTTTCTCATAAGGCACATGGAACCTTATGAGTAGTACAAACTTGGGAAGTGTCTTCCCTTGAGCCAGCTAGTAGATTCGAGACCGTGTCCGCGTGACACTAGAACAATTGGGTTCGTAAGATGGTCTCGGGTCGTCAGTTTCAGTTGCGCGTTAGGAGCTACTCTGCCTAGAGCCTTCCTAATAGATGAGCATGTTAGAAGCCACCTAGAACTCAAGTATAGACCTGACGTGAGACAGAATGCTAGTTAGTGAACGCCAGGACTTGAGTTAGAAAAATAAGAGTCACGTGCTTAGTACGAGAAGATGTTTGACCAGAGAATAGTGCGAAGACATGCATAGCACATAGCATAAAAGATTTTAATGCATAAAATTATTTTTCAAAGGCATACATGCATTCATATGTAAAACTGGGTTTTAGTGTCACTAGGAGGGGTTGCTTTTCCTTACTCTGACCCTTTGTGGGCACTGTTTTTCAGGTGACCCAGGTGGGAAGTTACGTCTAGGATGAGCAAGTGGTGACGTCAGTTTGTATTATTTATCTTATTCAGTTTACTCTATTTCAGCATGTACTTGTAGATGAAAACATTGTATCAGATTAATGTTTCTATCTAATTTGTATCAGACTATTTATGGTTAACCAGATTTTCAGTCAATTCAGTTTTATATCTTGTTTAGTGGCTCTGTGAAATCCTGATGTCAGGTATGTGGTTACCCTTAGTTTACTTTTTAAACTTCCGCTGTAAGTCTTAAATTGCTTAGTATAAAGTTTATTACCTGCTGCTACTAGTTTTAATACTGTTTCCTAGTTTTCTTTATATCGCTGACCCGGCCGGACGGCTGATTTCTGAAATACTGGGAAGGGGTGTTACAACCTTTCCTAGCATCAACGACCATGGAAGAGAGGCAATCCAAAACAGCTGACAACAAAGGCGCTTGAAAGAGGCAGCAAGAGGTCTCAACCTTTCCTAGCATCAACGACCATGGAAGAGAGGGAATCAAGCTAAGGGAAAGAAAATCGAAGCAATCCTAGATGGCAATCAATAGGTCGAGAGCTCCAGGAGACGGAAGTGTATCGGGAGGAAGGGCTAATCAGAGGAATATCCACCGCTTAAACCAAGACACAAGTCGACTGTCAAATTATTGTATATAGAAAGGCACCGTTTAAAGCCTACGTCCAAATAAGAAACATTAAATAGATAATATATAATATTCTAGCTAGATAGTATCAACCACCGCCAAAGGTGCTCTTCCAGTCGATATGGAGCTCTTCCAGGCGATATTGAACTCTTCTAGTCGACATGGAGGTCTTCCAGTCGACAGAAGCAACGCCCAGTCGACACAACTTAAAGAGGTCTTCCATTGACAAGGATTGCTTCCAGTCTATAAGGAGGTTGTCCAGTCGACAAGGAGGTCGTCCAGTCGATAAGGACTGCTTCTAGTCGACAAGTCTTCTAGTCAACGTAGTCCAGTCGACAAGACAATGCTCCAGTCGACACATGCATGCTTCTGGTCGATATGAGACTTTCTTCTAGCGACATAATAAGCCAGATATACGAGACTATCTCAAACACCAAAGCCACTTAGCACCCATATAGATTCTAATACTGAATAATAAGTCACCAAATCATAAATACGCAATTACTAAATTTAACAAAAAAACGAAACGAACGTCGCAAACATTTTTAGAAAAGCTCGAACATCAAACTAAATTGAGCGACGTCGAATCTACCCTAACTTTTATTTTTCATTATGGGGGGAATTCTTTTATTTTCATCATATAAAATATTTCATATGCAAAAATAGGTTCGAATTTTTAAAAAAGAAGGAAACAAATTCAGCATCATGTCTTTTCGTTCTCAAGTAGTGTCCTTAGCGGGGTGACCTTTCCAACAGACCATGACAAAGGAAACATCACAATTTCTCAGGTTCTTGCACTACCGATCTATAATTTGATACGGTTCCGTTGGACTCAACAAATCAGCTTCTATCTGCACGTCGTTGGCAGACACCATCATATCTGGATTCTGTATATATCGTCGAAGCGCGGATACATGGAACACATCATGCAAATTATGTAATTCATCTGGCAGAGCTAGACGATAAGCCACTCACCAGTACGCTCCAGGATTGAAAAGAGGCCTACAAATCTCGGACTCAGTTTGCCGATACGGCGCAGTTGAGAGACTCCTTTAAACAGTTTAATTTTTAAGCACACATGATCGCCAACATTAAATTCCACTTGACGATGTCTAACATTAAAGTATTTCCGTTGACGGTCTTATGCAATGTTCATTCTTTGTTGAATTATTCACACTTTTCATCAATTTTATCTGTTTCTTTTTTTCAAAAATAACTTCTTTTCTCCATATTCTGCCCAGCTCAAGGGAGTTCTGCATTGCCTCCCTTGTACACAAATTCTATCAACGAAAAATACTTCTCCCACAAACCCTTCAAATCTAAAACCACCATTCATAACAAATCTTTAAGCATCTGTATAGTGTGTTCAGATTGGCCATTTGTCTGTGGATGAAAAGCTGCACTATACAAGAGCCTTGTTCCCAGCCTTTTATGCACCCGTCTACACACATCCGAAGTAAATCATCTATCTCGATTGGACACTATAGTTCGTGGGATTCCATGCAGTTTCACGATCATATTTACATATAGTTCAACCAACTTTTCGGTTGGTCCACCTTGCTTGATCGAAATAAAGTGGGTGCTCTTAATCAAGAGGTCAATAATACCCAAATTCCTTCATGTCCTGCCTTACTGCGTTGCAAGCAAAAAACAAAATTCATTGCAACGCCATCCCATTTCCTTTCTGGAATAGGGAGTGACCAAAAATATCCAGCATTCTTCATATGTTCAGCTTTTACGATCTGATAAGTAGGCAGTGAGAAATGTAGTTCGTCACATCTTGCTTTGTTTTAGGCCACTAAAATTCCAGTTTTAGATCGTGATATATTTTTGTTCGGCCAGGATATATCGAATAAGGCGTGTTATGCGTTTCATGTAAAATATCCTTTCGTAGATTATCCACGTCAGATACACATATTCTGACATTCAGGAAGTGCAATGCATCCTTTTCAACAAATGCATTCACTTCTCCCTTTTTCATTTTCTCCATCACACCCATCAATAATTGTGCCCGCTCTTCTTCTTGCATTGAGATTACACAGTTTCCCATCTGCAATTCGCGCAGAAGTTGTTTGCTATACTGCGACATCACTGATAATACGACTATGCTTTTCCTGCTCAAAGCATCTGCGACCACATTCACCTTGCCAGGATGATGTTGAATATCCAGATCATACTCTTTAATGAATTCCAACCATCTCCTCTATTGCAAGTTAATTTTCTTCTTGTCAAAAATATATTTTAGACTCTTATGATCTGTAAAGATTTCGCATCGCACACCATATAAGTGGTGTCGCCAAATCTTTACCGCAAACACGACCGCCACCAACTCCAGATCATGCGTCAGATAGTTTTTTCAGCATCCTTTAACTGTCTCAAAGCAAGGATAATTATCTTCCCGCGTTGCATCAATACGCAACCCAATCCTTTATAGGACACAACACTATAAATTTGAAAACCATCTGACCCTTCAGGCATCACCAACATTAGAGTTGTCGTTAATCTTTCCTTTAGTGCCTCAAATTCTTAGTGGCATTCATCCTCTCATTTGAAAGACACATTCTTTCGAGTCAATTGTGTCAAGGGAACTACTATCTTAGAAAAATCCTTCACGAATTTTCTATAATAACCAGTCAAGCCCAAGAAACCCTGCACTTCAGTTACGGATTTCGGTTGAGTCCAGTTTACAATTGCTTCAATTTTTGCTGGGCTAAACAACAAGACTTCTGCATTAATGACGTGACTCAGAAACACCACTTCTTTCAAGCAAAAGTCACACTTTGAAATTTAGCATAGAACCGCTGCTCTCTCAACGTCTGCAAAGCTAGACGCAAGAGCTTGGCATGCTCTTCCCTCGACTTCAAATAAATCAGAATATCGTCGATGAAAACGATCACGAATTTATCTAAAAATGCTTTAAAGACTTAATTCATCAAAGCCATAAAAGCCGCATGAGCATTTATTAGCCCAAACAACATGACAGAATAAATTCAAAATGGATACCTAGTGCTAAACGCTGCCTTGAAGATATCCTCTTTCCTAATTCACAACTGATGATACCCTGATCGAAGATTAAGTTTGGAGAATACTCGCGTACCCACCAGCTAGTCGAATAAGTCATCAATGCGCGGGAGAGGATATTTATTCTTAATCGTTAGCTTATTCAGTTCATGATAATCGACGCATAAACGGAGGGATCCGTCTTTCTTCTTAACGAATAAAATTGGAGCTCCCCAAGGTGAAGTGTTCGGTCGGATAAAACATTTATCTAATAGTTCCTGCAACTGCACCTTTACTCCTACCAATTCTTTAGACGCCATCCGATAAGGTGCCTTGGCCACTAGAGCAACTCCTTCAGTCAATTTGATTTCAAATTCAACCTCTCTAGCTGGAGGCACTCCTGACAAATTTTCTAGAAATACATCCACGTATTCCCGCACTACGGGCACAGTCGTAATGACCTTCTCAACTTTCGATTCCTTGATCAACATTAAAATGACATCACAACCTTTTCGTACTTTCTTCCATGCCTTCATCACATAAATCATAATTTTTGATTCTTCTCCCAGACCCTTAAACACAATTAAACTTCCGTCTGGGCACTTGGATGCGACCTATTTCGTCTTGCAGTTGATTACCACTTCTTGATTCAAAAGCCAGTCCATACTGAGGATAACATTGTACTCAACCAATGGTAGAACTGCAACATTCGCTTCAATTCTAAAAGACAAGGCACATTACCTTTCTTTTAATTTATTCTACAATTATGGCAATTCATTTATCTTTATCAGGATATTAGGACATCTTTGTAACAATTCCTTCAGAACTACATAATATATCATAAATTCGACCGAAATCCAAAAATGCATTATATAGAGAGAAGCTGAAATTACAATTCCTCATATCTAATCTTTTCAATTATCATAATCCATCTTTCCATTAATTCCTTGGCTTTATTTCGCTTACCAATCCACTAATCAACTTTATAAATTCACGAACAAATTCGTCCTAGACTATAATCGCCACGCCTCTAGTTGCAAATTTTCCTTCCATCAAATTACTCCAACTTACACTCCGTTGGACGCTGGAGACCGCATCACCTCATACATGGTCTTGATTTGCAAAACCCAATCCTTGGAGTAAGGCCACCTTAAAAAGTTGGCAGCTTCAAATCCAGAAATTGCTTTATATCAATCAAGAGAGGTTGTTGCGGTACTACAGATGCTGGACAAGGCAAAGCAGACACAACCGTTGACACAATAAGTGGAGCTATGCCTGCTATCTGAAGTAAGGTTGTATTGGTATTGTATTATCATTATTAAACATAGCTTATTTGGCGCCCTCAGATTGTCTAGAGCCGCTCAAATTCTACACTTGGAAGGATCCTGAGGTGCACGACAGTCTCAAGTTATGATATGTTCATCATCCAGTACTCTCTGCGTCACGTACATCATGAAAAACCTAATACTTTTTATTTTTCACATCATGTCCAACTAGAGTACATGAAAAACATGTAGACATATATATATCTCATACGCAGACTGTAACAAATCGAAAAACAAATGCTAACCCGTGGGCGAACTCTGTCTTTTCGTTGCTTCCGTTCTGCCTCCGCAGGTATCCTCTTAACGGGCCTAGTACGCTGACAGTTTGATCCTAAAAAGAGAAATCAACAATTGGTTGGTTTAGAAAACTAAATCCCTCACCTCTTCAACCGCACTACAGACAAACACGAAATGTCAACATCAATATGTAATTGTACATTTCTACATGAATATGTATAGTAAAACAATACAGAATGTTAATCAGTACGGCAGTACCTGCACAGTAAGCTAATACAACAGAAATAAACTATTTCTGATAGTAATTTCTTATTGCTCTCCTTTTTATTCATTTCTGTATTCAGTTCAGATATCATAGTTCTTTCGTATTCATGTTTGTATTAAGTTCAAAATACATATCATAGTTCGTTCTTTCGAAATGTTGAGGGTTAATTTCAATTGTCTCCAACATCTGGGCCCATCATATCAATGTCCATTCTAGGGCGCTTAGCAACGCAACAAGCCTCCACGCCTCCTAGATTCGACATTTCAGTATCAATTTTTGTAGGAGTTCAACCCCCTACTGGTTGTAACACCCCTTCCCAGTATTTCAGAAATCAGCCGTCCGGCCGGGTCAGCGATATAAAGAAAACTAGGAAACAGTATTAAAACTAGTAGCAGCAGGTAATGAAATCTATACTAAGCAATTTAAGACTTACAGCAGAAGTTTAAAAAGTAAACTAAGGGTAACCACATACTTGATATCTGGATTCACAGAGCCACTAAACAGGAAATAGAACTGAATTAACTGAAAATCTGGTTAACCATAAATAGTCTGGTACAAATTAGATAAAAACATTAATCTGTTACAATGTTCTCATCTACAAGTTTAAAAACATTAATCTGTTACAATTTAAGACTTACAGCAGAAGTTTAAAAAGTAAACTAAGGGTAACCACATACTTGATATCTGGATTCACAGAGCCACTAAACAGGAAATAGAACTGAATTAACTGAAAATCTGGTTAACCATAAATAGTCTGGTACAAATTAGATAAAAACATTAATCTGTTACAATGTTCTCATCTACAAGTACATGCTGAAATAGAGTAAACTAAACAAGATAAATAATACAAACTGACGCCACCATAATGCTCATCCTAGACGTAGTTTCCCACCTGGGTCACCTGAAAAATAGTGCCCACGAAGGGTCAGAGTAAGGAAAAATAACTCCTAGTGACACTAAAAAAATAGTTTTCATTATGACGAAATGCATGCCTTTGGAAAATAATTTTATGCATTAAAAACTTTTATGCTATGTGATATGCATGCCTTCGCACTATTCTCTGGTCAAGCATCTACTCGTACTAAGCACGTGACTTTTATTTTACTAACTCAAGTCTTGGCGTTCACTAACTAGCATACTGTCTCACGTCAGGCCTATACTTGAGTTCTAGGTGGCTTCTAACTCGCACATCTACTTGGAAGGCTCTAGGCAGAGTAGCTCCTAACGCGCAACTGAAACTGACGACCCGAGACCATCTGACGAACTCAAATGTTCTAGTGTCACGCTAACACGGTCTCGAATCAACTAACTGGCTCAAGGGAATTCAATTCCCAAGTCTGTACTACTCATAAGGTTCCATGTGCCTTATGAGAACGGTAGTGCGCCTCTACCTAGCACAGAAGAACTCTGTGTGCTGGCTAACCTTTTTGGTCTGACGCTACTCTGCAAGGGATATTTTTTCTGGTGTACTACTAAGCGACCCTTGACTTTCTGGCGGTCGACTTGAAGGGACATTCACGCCCTTGTTCGGAACAAATTCCAAACCTACGAATACGGTTAACGCTTTCGTACTCTATGTTTCTGTTCATGATCCGACTACTTGGGTCTTAGGGAAATCGTGTCACCCTACACGTTTTTCGTAACCGTTTTCCTATCATCACACCTTTCTATGCATGGACATGGTACTTGAAATAAATCTACTCATGCGTATACAATATATATATTTTATTCTATGTCTAATTAGCAAAAGTTAGGTTTCCTTACAGTGGTGGTACGGCGCTCGTAGACTCGGCGCGGCGACATCTCCTCTTCCGAAGGCAAATCCTACTGCTGGGGACCTTCAGAATGCTGCCCCGACCCCACCAAAGTCCTGCAATTTAGGGCAGCCCTAATTTCAACATTTTCCCTTAAGGGTTTCCGGTGGAAAATTTCCATACGGCTAGGAATACAAATAAAAATGCTAACCTATTATTTTACCTTTGCTTGGGAGTGTTCAAGGCTCACGAAGTGCCCAACTCCAACTTTGCGGAGAACCACGAACTCCAAAACCTATTTAGGGCAAAAGGGAATGAAAAATCTAAGTTACTTTACTTCCAAATCCAAGAATAACCACAAAGGAAACGAGATGAGAGAGGAATCGACTCACCGAAACCAAAATCGTTTCCACTAACACGGGCTAGGGTTGAAATCGGCTCTTCCACGGCCAAGGAAGGAAAAGGAAGGCTTGAAGGCGCCTGCAGAGGAGGGAGGAGGAGTCGAATATGCGTTCCGGAGGAGGATTGGGCGGCGGTGAGCCCTGCGGATGGCGTCGGCTGCTGATCGGGAGTCGTCGGGCGCTTCGTGCGGCTTTCTTCCGTGAGAAAGAAATGAGGGGCACGAATTGCGGTTTATTTTTAATTCCGAGAGAAAAGTCGCGCGGGTTTCTCCAAACCGTCGGGTAAGGGGGTTTGATATAACCGCATAAGGCATGGAAGGGGGAAAAATGCTATTTGCACCCCCAAAGTGCTAATTCCTATCTACTCCTATTTAATCATAACAATTTGTCGCGCTTCATCACTAAATTAAAATGCGTCTAAACTATGGATGTTACAAATCTCCCCTCCTAACAAAGATTTTCGTCCTCGAAAATTGTATCCATACCTGAATCGAAGAGAAAAGAATAGTCTGCATCCTCTCGACGGCCACAGTATACTCTGGACGGCCACAGTTCATCCAAAGGACTTTGACCATACGAATCTCTCTATTCCTGAGCTTCTGGATCCTTGAGTCCACTATCTTGACTGGACTAACTCCAATACTAAGATCTGTCTCGATTGGTGCTTCCTCGGTACTGATAATCTGACTAGAATCTCTGACTGCTTTTCTCAGATAGGAGACGTGAAATACATCATGTACACCACTCATTTCCTCAGGTAAGGCCAACCTATATGCAACCTCACCCACTCTTTCCAGCACCTCAAAATGACCAACGAATCTGGGGCTCAACTTCTTCATCCGCTTTATTCTAGAGACTCCTCTGACTGGTCTGACCTTCAGATAAACGTAGTCTCCAACACTGAACTCTACTGACCTGTGCTTCTGATCATGATACTTGGCCTGACGATCCTGAGCTGTCTTCATACGCTCCTGAATGAGCTTAATCCTGTCTGTGGTCTTATCAATCCATGACTCTCTGATGGTAGATCTTTCCTCACCCTCAGCCCAACATAATGGTGTCCGACAACGTCTACCATAGAGGGCCTCGAACGGTGTCATCCCAATACTTGCCTGAAAACTGTTATTGTAGGAGAACTCCACAAGAGTAACATACTTGTCCCACTTTACTCCAAAATCTAGTATGCACATCCGAAGTAGATCCTCCAAAGTCCTATTTGTGCGTTCGGTCTGTCCATCTGTCTGGGGATGGAATGCGGTGCTGAAGTGTAACCTGGTACCCAACCGCTCCTGAATATATCGCCACTCCCTGGAGGTAAATCTGCCATCTCGGTCTGAAACTATAGTCTTGGGTACACCGTGAAGTCGAACTATCTCGTCTATATATAACCGGGCCAGCTTCGGAGCTTGATCCGTCTTCCTAAGAGGAATGAAATGGGCGACCTTAGAAAGCCGATCTACTATAACCCATAAGGAATCATTCCCACTCTGCGATCTCGGCAAACCATGAATGAAGTCCATGGATATATCCTCAAATGTCCACTCGGGAATGAGAAGTGACTGCAATTTGCCTCCAGGCCTTTGGCACTCGGCCTTAACCAACTTGCATGTCTCGCACTTCCCTACAAAATCTGCAACATCACTCTTCAAACCTGGCCACCAGACTGTCTTCTTAAGATCTGCATACATCTTCGTGCTGCCGGGATGTATGGAATACCTGGAATTGTGTGCCTCGAAAAGAATGTCCTCCCGAAGGTGACTAACATCTGGGATGCACACTCTGCCATCATGCAATAATAACTCATCCTGAATAGAGAATCTCTCTTTCTGACCTGACTGCACTGAGATCCAAATCTCTGCCATCTTTGGATCCAACGGTATAGCTGTCCTGATCCTATTTCTAATATCGCACGAAATATCCATCCAACTCAACCAAGCTGAACCAAAACTGCAACGGGGCACAACGACGATGTCCAGTCTCTCCAGCTCTCGTACCAACTCCTCCTGCTGAGTGAGAAGATACAAACATGAGCCTCTACGGCTAAGGGCATCAACTACCACATTCGCCTTTCCTGGGTGGTACTGAATGTCTACATCGTAGTCTGAAAGAAACTCTAACCATCTACGCTGCCTCAAATTGAGCTCTCGCTGATCGAAGATATACTTGAGGCTCTTATGATCAGTAAAGATCTCGCAACGCACTCCATAGAGGTAGTGCCTCCAAATCTTCAGGGCATGAATAACTGCTGCAAGCTCCAAGTCATGCACGGGATAATTTCTCTCATGAACCTTTAACTGTCTCGAGGCATATGCTACGACCTTTCCATGCTGCATGAGGACACAACCCAAACCCTGACCTGAAGCATCACTATAAATCTGAAATCCGTCTGGCCCTGAAGGCAAACTCAAAATCGGTGTGGTCATCAACCTATCCTTCAAGTCCTCAAAAGCTAACTCGCACTCAACAGTCCAAACTAAGCCCTTACCCTTCCTAGTGAGGGAAGTCAGTGGTAAGGCTATCTTCGAGAAATCCCTGATGAATCTCCTGTAGTATCCAGCAAGACCCAAAAAGCTGCGAACCTCTGAAACTGTCGACGGTCTTGGCCAATTCTTAATAGCCTCTATCTTTTTCGTATCAACGCTAACTCCTTTCTGACTGATGATGTGGCCTAAGAATGCAATCTCTGAAAGCCAAAACTCACACTTTGAAAACTTAGCAAACAACTGGTTCTTCCTGAGTGTGCTCAAAACAATCCTGAGGTGTGCTGCATGATCTTCCGCACTCTTAGAGAACACCAAAATATCATCTATGAAGACGATGACAAAACGATCCAAATACTCCCGAAATACCCTGTTCATCAGGTCCATGAATACTGAAGGGGCATTGGTCAGCCCGAACGGCATGACCACGAACTCGAAGTGTCCATATCTGGTACTGAATGCAGTCTTCTGTATATCCGCATCACGAATCTTTAACTGGTGATAGCCTGATCTCAGATCTAACTTGGAAAAAGTGCTCGCTCCCACCAACTGGTCGAACAAATCATCAATCCTGGGAATCGGGTACTTGTTCTTAACGGTCAGCTTATTCAATTCGCGGTAGTCTATGCACAATCTCAGACTACCATCCTTCTTCTTCACAAACAGTACTGGAACACTCCAAGGCGAAGTACTGGGGCGTATAAAACCCAAATCAAGCAGCTCCTGCAACTGACTCTTCAACTCTGCTAGTTCCCTTGGAGCCATCCGATATGGAGATTTGGCTACCGGTGTAGCCCCATGATGCAAATCTATCGGGAACTCAACTTCTCTATCTGGAGGGGCACCAGAGAGCTCTTCCGGGAAAACATCTGGAAACTCCTGCACCACTGGTACCTCTGACAAGTTAGCCTTAGGCTCCGCGCTCATCAGTACTACGAAGGTTTCACAACCTTTACTGATGCACCTTCTCGCTTGGACTGCAGATATGATCATCTTCACTACTCCCTTCAATCCCTGAAAAGAGAAAGATGTCTGGTTGGGGCCATCGAACTGAATCTGCTTCGCCCTACAGTTAATCCTGGCGTTGACTGCTGAAAGCCAGTCCATACCAAAAATCAGGTCGAATTCTGCTATAGGTAGCTGCAAAGCTTCCACAATAATCTCGGTACCCTGCACTTATCTCTGGTCTGCAGAAGGGATCCATTCGACATCATGACTTCCAGCGGTATTGACTTTGGGAAGACTTCTAAATCCAACTTACGCACTAGAGATTCCGTGATAAACGAGTGTGAGACACCCGTATCAAACAGAATCTTAGAGGATAAATTACGAATCATAAGAATGCATACATGGATGAATTATGAAGGATGAAAAATTTAATGTGTCATTACGGAGGATTTTAAAACCAACTTGTTAAGCAAATAACACTTACCTGTCACAACATCCTCCTGATCCTTCGCCTCCTGCTGACCCAGCCCATAAGCTCTGGGCTGCACTAAGTCTCGACCCTGCTGTGGTCTCCCATCAGTGAGCATCAATGCTTTGCCCTTATCTGCCCTGCTAGAGCCACCAACCTCGTACTTCGACTGCAGGAATAAATTACATTAAAAATCTATCGTAATTACATAAATATAATCAAAACAAAAGGACCTTGATTACCTGATTTGTCCCAGCTTCCTGACAGAAGCGAGCTATGTGTCCAGGTTGTCGGCACTTGTAACATACGCCTGCACTGGCCAAACACTCTCCTGAATGGCGACGCTGACACTTGGGACACGTGGGATAGTCCTTGCTCCGGTCACCAGATTGACCATTCTTCTTAGCATCGGGCTTCGGCTTCTTGTTCCAGTTCTTTTCTTGATCGTTTCTGCTCTGCTGCGACTGATGCGAATCCTGAGATCGCTTCGCACGGAAACTACTTCGCTTCTGAACCTTCTGCTGGTCAGCCTCCAGTCTGCGAGCCGTATCCACTAAGCTCCTGTAGTCAGCGTTGACCATAGTCATCAGCGGCTGTCTCAACGAGTCACGCAAACCATCCACAAAGCGACTGCACTTCTTAGTCTGATCCCCCTGCATCACGCCCGCATAACGAGCCAGATGAGTCAGCTCTCGCTCGTACTCAGTAACTGTCCTGTCCCCCTGGAAAAGCCTCAGATACTTCTCCTGGAGACCTCGTCGTGCGGAATGAGGCACGAACCAACTAGCAAGAGCTCTAGAGAACTCGTCCCAAGTAAACATGTCTGGTGTACGACCTGGCCAAAAGTATGGTCATACTATTTTAAAATTAACACATTACTTCCTAAAATAAAGGAATTGATCATAATACTTTACCTGCAGGATCATCTGCCCGGTATTTGTCCCACCAGACCTTTGCCTCTCCTCGGAGGAGGAAAGCTGCCAGAGGAACTTTCTTATTCTCCGGGCACTCCAAAACGTTCAACAGGTCTCTGGTGTTAGCTATCCAATCATCTGTATCCATTGGGGTCTCATCCCCACTGTAGTTCGAAGGCTGAAGTTCTCTAAAATTTCTCAAATAGCGCTCCAGGGTCATCTCCATGGGTCCTGCTGCAGGAGCTGGCGCAGGGACTGGTACTTGTACTGGAGCTAGAAACCCTGCAGCCAGTCCTCTCTGAAACTCCATCAAGGCAACAGTAACCGCCTTGGCAATCTGAGACGCTATGTCAGTGCCCTCTGGAGCTGCTGGAACTGGTGGTACCTGTGGCACGACAACGTCTCCCATGGTTGCACTAGGAACCGGGTTCTGGCATGAAGATTCACCTGGTTCATTAACTCGCGGTGCCTGATAGAATATAAAAAGGAAATCTGATTATTTATCAAGTATCTAAGAAATCTGGCTTAGCAACTTATTTCGTACTCTTGCGAACACTAGAGCTTAATCGCACTTAAAGTACTTTACTAACAAAAGTTTACTCTTAAACGCTCCTATGGCTCTGTGAATTCTTTCTAGGGTCCAGGGATCCTAAACCTGGCTCTGATACCAATTTGTAACACCCCTTCCCAGTATTTCAGAAATCAGCCGTCCGGCCGGGTCAGCGATATAAAGAAAACTAGGAAACAGTATTAAAACTAGTAGCAGCAGGTATTGAAATCTATACTAAGCAATTTAAGACTTACATCGGAAGTTTAAAAAGTAAACTAAGGGTAACCACATACCTGATATCTGGATTCACAGAGCCACTAAACAGGAAATAGAACTGAATTAACTAAAAATCTGGTTAACCATAAATAGTCTGATACAAATTAGATAAAAACATTAATCTGTTACAATGTTCTCATCTACAAGTACATGCTGAAATAGAGTAAACTGAACAAGATAAATAATACAAATTGACGCCACCATAATGCTCATTCTAGACGTAGTTTCCCACCTGGGTCACCTGAAAACAGTGCTCACGAAGGGTTAGAGTAAGGAAAAATAACTCCTCATAGTGACACTAAAAAAACAGTTTTCATTATGACGAAATGCATGTCTTTGGAAAATAATTTTATGCATTAAAAACTTTTATGCTATGTGATATGCATGCCTTCGCACTATTCTCTGGTCAAGCATCTACTCGTACTAAGCACGTGACTTTTATTTTACTAACTCAAGTCCTGGCGTTCACTAACTAGCATACTGTCTCACGTCGGGCCTATACTTGAGTTCTAGGTGGCTTCTAACCCGCACATCTACTTGGATGGCTGTAGGCAGAGTAGCTCCTAACGCGCAACTGAAACTGACGACCCGAGACCATCTGACGAACTCAAATGTTCTAGTGTCACGCGGACACGGTCTCGAATCTACTAACTGGCTCAAGGGAATTCAATTCCCAAGTCTGTACTACTCATAAGGTTCCATGTGCCTTATGAGAACGGTAGTGCGCCTCTACCTAGCACGGAAGAACTCTGTGTGCTGGCTAACCTTTTTGGTCTGACGCTACTCTGCAATGGATATATTTTCTGGTGTACTACTAAGCGACCCTTGACTTTCTGGCGGTCGACTTGAAGGGACATTCACGCCCTTGTTCAGAACAAATTCCAAACCTACGAACACGGTTAACGCTTTCGTACTCTATGTTTCTGTTCATGATCCGACTACTTGGGTCTTAGGGAAATCGTGTCACCCTACACGTTTTTCGTAACCGTTTTCCTATCATCACACCTTTCTATGCATGGACATGGTACTTGAAATAAATCTACTCATGCGTATACAATATATATATTTTATTCTATGTCTAATTAGCAAAAGTTAGGTTTCCTTACAGTGGTGGTACGACGCTCGTAGACTCGGCGCGGCGACATCTCCTCTTCCGAAGGCAAATCCTACTACTGGGGACCTTCAGAATGCTGCCCCGACCCCACCAAAGTCCTGCAATTTAGGGCAGCCCTAATTTCAACATTTTCCCTTAAGGGTTTCCGGTGGAAAATTTCCATACGGCTAGGAATACAAATAAAAATGCTAACCTATTATTTTACCTTTGCTTGGGAGTGTTCAAGGCTCACGAAGTGCCCAACTCCAACTTCGCGGAGAACCACGAACTCCAAAACCTATTTAGGGCAAAAGGGAATGAAAAATCTAAGTTACTTTACTTCCAAATCCAAGAATAACCACAAAGGAAACGAGATGAGAGAGGAATCGACTCACCAGAACCAAAATCGTTTCCACTAACACGGGCTAGGGTTGAAATCGGCTCTTCCACGGCCAAGGAAGGAAAAGGAAGGCTTGAACGCGCCTGCAGAGGAGGGAGGAGGAGTCGAATATGCGTTCCGGAGGAGGATCGGGCGACGGTGAGCCCTGCGGAAGGCGTCGGCTGCCGATCGGGAATCGTCGGGCGCTTCGTGCGGCTTTCTTCCGTGAGAAAGAAATGAGGGGCACGAATTGCGGTTATTTTTAATTCCGAGAGAAAAGTCGTGCGGGTTTCTCCAAACCGTCGGGTAAGGGGGTTTGATATAACCGCATAAGGCATGGAAGGGGGAAAAATTCTATTTGCACCCCCAAAGTGCTAATTCCTATCTACTCCTATTTAATTATAACAATTTGTCGCGCTTCATCACTAAATTAAAATGCGTCTAAACTATGGATGTTACACTGGTTGTAGTTCTACCCCCTACCGGTTGCAGTTCTACCCCCTCCCCCCCATAAGGTGCAGGAATCTGTTGTTCTACAAGGCTGACCCTTAGCCTTTCGATGCGTCGACACACTCTCAATTTCTTATTCTTTTCATATTCAATTCATATACATTTTCTAAATATAAGAAATAATATATAAATTTTCCCTCAGAGTTTCTATCGCTTGCTAATCCATGTTTAGCTATTTAGCAATTTCATATTTTCAGTGATTTCAAATTTTCGAATTTCTTCAATTCAATTCATATTCGGTGTTCATGCAAGGAAATAGCTCAAAGTAAATTGTTCTACATGTTCATAATTCAAATATATACGTAATCAAAACAGTAAAGACTCACCACAACTTTGCCTTTACCCTTGTCCTTCATAGGATTCTCACCGCGTCTATTGCTGACCGTCTCTCTGCAGTATCAAATAAATCATTTACTTTAGGGTTACACCGTTACATAGTTACGAGCAGTACTCCTAATACGATCACAACTACGACCTATAAGAGTTATCTTGTGAAGGACTAGCTTCAGTGGCTCACAACGGAAACAAACTCAAATCAAAATTCAACTATAATAGCTTCATAAGAGTCACTCAAAACTTCATATTTCAGCCAAAGAGGTAGCCAATAAAATCCACCAAGTGGGCAGCCAAGAATTACATTAAAAGCTAACAAAAGATCGCCGCACACAGGTACTAACATCAGCCCAAAAACATCACAAATGGCTGCTAATCACAGCTTCAAGGGCAAGGCAAAACCCATTAAAAACAGCCGGCCGCCACAAAATAAACAGCCAATACAGTCAAAACCATACAACAACGACAACAAAGAGCCGACCAACTACAACAACAAATTTCCAAGGTAAAACCAACCAACAGGCAAACTCAGCCAACTCTTAGAGAGGGGGAGAGGGAGAGTAAAGCCCAAATAAAAAATCCTCCTAACTGGAACCCTAGCCGGCAACCATATTAAGAGCCAAGAGAGGGAGGAGAGAAGCTCACAGTAGAGTTGCAACCTAAAACAGACGACAATAGAGGCGGTGGGATGGAGGCAGCAACATGTCTCACGCTCTCCTAGCACTGACGACCAAGGAAGAGAGGGAAATCAAGGCAAGGGAAAGGGAATCAAAGCAACCCTAGGCAACAATAAACATGTCGAGAGCTCCAGGAGGCGTAAGTGTATCGGGAGGAAAGGCCAATCAGAGGAATATAGTCAATATCCACCGCTTAAATCAAGTCACAAGTCAACAGTCACATTGTTGTATATAGAAATGCACCGTTTAAAGCCTTATTCCAGCCAGACAGTCCTAGCCACTGCCTTAAGGATCTCTTCCAGTCGACATGGAGCTCTTCCAGTCGACATGGAGCTCTTCCAGGCGACATGAAGCTCTTTCAGGCGACATGAAACTCTTCCAATCGACGTCGAGGTCTTCCATTCGACAGAAACAACGTCCAGTCGACACAACTTAAAGAGGTCAAGGAGGTCTTCCAGTCGACGAGGGCTACTTCAAGTCGACAAGGAGGTCGTCCAATCGACAAGGACTACTTCAAGTCGACAAGGCATTGCTCTAGTCGACACATGCATGCTTTCAGTCGATATAAGACTTTCTTCTAGTCGACATAAGACAGATATACGAGAATATCCCAAGCACCAAAGCCACTCAGTACACCCATATAGATTCGCCAAATAACAAGTCACCAAATTATAAATCATGCAACCACAAAATTTAACCAAAAACGAAACGAACGTTGCAAACATATTCACAAAAGCTTGAACATCAAACTAAATTGTGCGACGTCGAATCGACACTGAAATTCATTTTTCATCATAGGGGAATTCTTTTATTCTTTAGAAATGTAGAGGCAAACCCTGTATATACTTTGCCATAACAAAAATACAGGAGAGAGTACAAATATATATGAGAAGAGAAGGAGAGAATCCTGTACAAGAGATGTGAGACTAATAGAAAGAAGAAGTAGACCTATAGATGGGCCTTATACATGGGCTTTTACATCGTTTTCCCTTATATTCTCTAACACTCCTCCGCAAGCTGGAGCGTACAATTCATAGGCACCAACTTGGACAGGAACTGATGGTACAATTTTCGAGGTAATGCCTTGGTAAGAGTGTCAGCAACTTGCCCAGAAGCAGGAACATGTTCAAGCTTTAACATATTCGATTGGACCTTTTTTAGAACGAAGTGACAGTCAACTTCAATATGTTTGGTCCGCTCATGGAACACAGGATTCTTTGCAATATGGATTGCAACTTGACTGTCACAGAACAAAGTTGAAGGTGAGGATAGTTTAACTCCCAAATCCATAAGAAGACTTTCTAGCCAGGTTAGTTCTGATACAACGGCCGCCATCGCACGGTACTCAGACTCAGCAGACGAGCGAGCAACCACCGACTGCTTCTTACTCCGCTATATGATAAGATTTCCTCCAAAGTAAGTACAGAAACCAGTTGTAGATCGTCGGTCGTCCAACGAGCCGCATAATCCGTATTAGAGTAAGCAATAAGAGAAAGCTCCGAAGATGGTTTATACACAAGTCCTTGTCCAGGAGCAGTCTTCAGATATCTGAGAATGCGTTCCACTGCCTGAAGGTGGGAAACTCGTGGAGTGTGCATAAAGTGCTGAACACTCCAACCACAAATGAGATATCTGGTCTTGTAACTATTAGGTATATCAGTTTTCCCACACGATGCCGATAGTATTCCAGATTTGAAAGTAGAGAATCAGACTCAGATCCCTGAACACATAACTTGTGGTTGACTTCCAATGGGGTCTTCGCAGGTTTGCACCCTGAGATGCCAGCATCTTGCAGAAGGTCAATGCAATACTTGCGCTGGGATAAGACAATGCCATTAGGTCGCCGTGCAACCTCTGGTCCAAGAAAATACCGAAGGTTTCCCAGATCTTTGATTTGAAAGACACAATTTAAATGTTGCCTAACATATTGTATCCCAGCGGAGTCATCACCCGCGATCAAAATATCGTCCACGTAAACCAGTAGTATTACAGTCCCGGTTGATTGGTGACGAGTGAAAAGAGATAAATTTGCGGAACTTCGTTTGAAACCAAACCTCACGAACTGGCTTGCTGAATTTTTCAAACCACGCCCTAGGAGACTGTTTGTGACCATAGATAGATTTTCGAAGCAAACATACACGAGACTCCTCCGTGGTCTCAAACCCGGACGGTTGATGCATGCAAACAGTCTTTAGAAGATCACCATTCAAAAATGCATTTTTCACGTCCAGTTGATGGAGGGGCCACTGACGATGAACAACTAAGGAGAGCAGAACCCGAACCGAATTTAATTTTGCAATAGGGGAGAAGGTTTCATCATAATCACGACCGTATTGTTGAGTAAAACCCCGTGCCACAAGTCGAGCCTTCAAGAGATCAACTGTCCCATCCGCCGCATGCTTGATTGTAAAGATCCACTTGCAACTGACACAACTTTGGCCAGGAGGAAGAGAGACCAGTTCCCAAGTCTGATTACCCCATAGAGCAGTCATTTCTTCATTCATGACAACACGCCAGCCTGGTTGCTGGAGAGCTTCCTGCACAGAGTTAGGTATAAATATAGAGGAAAGAGAGAGAGAGAAAATGTAAGAAGAGGTGGAGAGAGCCGATGTAAAGAGACATAATTGGCCAAGGGATGAGCCGTCGAAGGTGATGCCGAATCAACAGGCTGCGAGGATACACCGGTAGAGGGAAGCTGCTGCAGGGCATCTGGACGTGGAGGTCGACGAGTGTAATCGTGAATGATAGGAGGTTTGGAGGGGACAAGTGGTGGTGTAGGAATTGGAAGCAGAGGAGTAGGTAGAAAGGGTGGAAACGTTGTCGTAACTGGAACTGTGGGCCGAGGTAGCGGAGGAGGAATAAGAGGATCAGTAGGACTGATGTGATATGGTTGTTTTTCATGAAAGGAGACATCAGCAGTGACAACCACCTTCCCGGTGGTAGGGTAATAACAGACACACTCCTTCTGAGTGCAAGAGTACCCGACAAACATAGCTTTGGTAGCACGAGGGGCTAACTTGTCAGTTGAAGGACCAAGGTGATGGACATAACATGTACGTCCAAACACACGAGGAGTAAGAGAGAATAGCGTATTGGATGGGTAAAGGAGAGTGACGGGAGCCACAAAGGGGAGGATGGCCGAGGGCATGCAATTGATGAGGTGACAAGCAGTGGAAACCGCAAAATTCCAGTAGAGAGGAGGAACCTGTATTTGGATCATGAGAGATCTGACAACATCAAGGAGTGACGATTTTTCCGTTTCGCTACGCCATTCTGTTGAGGGGTATATATGCACACGAAGTCTGATGAATAATACCAAACTCGCGCACAGTTTGGAGAAGGTGCGACCAGTATATTCACGAACATTGTCAGTACGGAGAATTTTTACACTCGTTGAAAACTAGGTACGAGTTTCCGCAAGAAACATACAGAACGTGGAGGTGAGTTCGGTACGATCACGAAGTAATTACTTGTATGAATTGTATCATGACAGCATGCTCTAGTGGAGAGAGACGATGGTTGATGAAATGAATGCTCTTAAGAAGAACCATACATGAGATTTGATCTCTCTTCCCTATGGAAAGAAGACTGCTGAGTGTAAATGAGTATTCTTTATGAAACAGAACTCACAAGGGATTGTCGAGAGGTGCAAGACAAGACTGGTGGCAAGGGGAACACAAACCCTTGGTATTGACTATTAGGAAACATTTGCCCCGATGGCAAAGATGAACACTATTAGGGTTTTGTTATCCCGTGCTGCCTGCAAGGGGTGTGGAACCCTTGGCAGTTTGATGTGAAAAATGCATTTCTCCATGGTGATCTAGATGAGGAGGTCTGCTTGTCCATTACTCTAGGTCTCACTCCTAGAGGTGCAGAAGGGAAAGTCTGCAGATTGAAAATGACTTTATATGAGTTGAAACAATCTCCAAGAGCTTGGTTTGGGAGGTTTCACAAGGCTATGATGTCATTTGGATATTACTAGAGCAATGCTGATTACACATTGTTCATCAAACATGGGATCGGGAGACTCACTATTCTCATTGTGTATGTTGATGATATAGTCATAACAAGAGATGATGTTGAAGAAATTCAGAATATAAAACAGAAATTGGCCAGGGAGTTTGTGGTCAAGGACCTGAGAAAACTCAGGTATTTTTTGGGTATTGAAGTTGCAAAATCCAAGCAGAGAATCTTCATTTCTCAGAGGAAATATACTCTGGATCTTCTTGAGAAGGTGGGGATGAGAGGATGTAGACCGATTGACACCCCGATTGAAGTAAATCACTGATTGAGGTGCAATGATGGAGAGGTGATTGAGGACATCTCAGAGTTCCAAAGATTAGTGGGGAGGCTGATCTACCTGTCCCACACTCGCCCAAATATTTCTTATGCGATGAGTGTTATCAGCCAATTTATGCATGCTCCAGACACGCCATGTGGATGCAACTCACAGAATCCTCAAATCTCTCAAGTCCTCACCATGAAGGAGTATCCTGTTTGCTCCGAATCCAGGTTTAAGTATTGAAGTTTATACTGATGTTGATTGAGCCGGGTCTTTGTAGATCGGCGATCAACTTCAGAATAGTGTTCCCTTGTTGGGGGCCACCTTGTTACTTGGAGGAGCAAGAAACAATAAGTTGTGGCAAGATCTAGTGCAAAAGCCGAGTTTAGAGCTATGACTTATGGGGTTTGTGAAGGTTATGGCTCACGGGGTTTGTAAGGTTTATGGAGTGACCTTGGTCATGCTGAAGGACCCATCCAGCTGTATTGTGACAATAAGTCTGCTATTAGTATTGCCCACAATTCCGTTCAACATGACCACACTAAACACATTGAAATGGATCGACACTTTATCAAGAAGAACATTGAGAGATGAATTGTTTGCACGCCTTTTGTGCCTTCTGACAGACAGCTAGCAGATGTTCTCACCAATGGGTTGAGTGAGAATATATTTGGCAGGATTGTTGACAAGTGGGCATGGTTAACATCTCAAGCCCGACTAGGGGGTGTTAAAATATGTCTTTTATGTTTTTTATGTTCTATTATTGTATTACCTCTCTATATAGAGGGACCTAATATTGAAATGAATGAAATTGCTTTTGCCATCCAACATTTTTCGACAGAGGCTTGGAATTGCAGCCCAACCTGCCCCCGCACCCCTTTTTTCCAGCCACGATCCCTACCGTGCCTCTTTTGGCGAGCCTCAACCGACTCCATTCCAGCATCTCTACCCTCCATCTCTCCGGTCGACCGCCCCTCAACTGCAGATCGACGACTTTACCATCCCGTTCCTACTTCCAGGTCCCTAACTCCTCTCGCTGCATGCTCTAGTGTTTATCCCTCCCCTCAGATCCAACCTTCCGTGGAGCCACTCTTCAATACCCGTGAAATCTCACTCCCAGCAACCTTCACCTGCCTGTCCTTTACTTACTTCCCAATACCAATCGTGGAACCACAACCAGCCACAGTGACACCTGCCTATCCTATATTAACAACATCTATACCTCCCCATTACCGACATCCATATTCATCATTTCGTGGCGCTACACTTGCCGCCATTACTGGAAAATATTTCATACTTTTTTGGGCATTTAGACTCCTTAGTATATTTGTTCTTTATTGTCTTTATTCTATATAGCTTAATCGTAGACATTGTGGTAAATAGCAGCTGGTGCGAGCGTTAGCATGATTTGCTTGTGCGCCTAAAATTTATTAATCATCTAGTGTTAATTGCCTCAATTATAAAATAATTATTGCAAGATTTCAATTCCGGAATAATTAATTAAAACCCAATTGCATTTTCATTTAAGTTGTATTTATTTGAATCCATTTTGCATCACATACACGTAGGTTCGCATTAGTGTTGGCACATCCTCGTCACACGACCTACCATGTGTTAACTAATCTCACATTGGGATATCATGTGAAAAGGTATTATGTCATATAATTGTACTGGTTAAAGGTACTACCCATGGAACCAAATGCCATAATAGTAATTTAATTATTAAAATGTACACAATAAATCTCTTTAGTGAACCATTCATGATAAATCCAATCATTAATCATCGTATTTAAAGATGTTGGAAGAGCTCAAAAACTTGTATGTATTGCTTGTGTGTCTAAATACAAGGAGAGAATACAAATATATAGGAAGAAGAAGAGAGAAGATAATTCTATACAAGACGTGGGACTAAAAGAGGAGAGAAGATAAAACAATAAATGAGCCCTTTACATGGGCTATTTTAACACTCCCCCGCAAGCTGGAGCGTACAAATCGTATGCGCCAAGCTTGGACAAGCATTGATAGAAGAGTGTCTTGGAAAGAGCCTTCGTGAAGACATCCGCAACTTGTTCTGATCCAGGGACATGCCTTAGGTCAAGCTTCTTCATTTGAACCTTTTCCCGGATGAAGTGACAATCGACCTCAATATGCTTCGTTCTTTCGTGAAAGACCGGGTTCTTTGCGATGTGTATGGCGGCTTGACTGTCATAAAGGAGAAGAGCCGGTGATGGTAATTTTACACCCAGATCAGTTAGAAGACTCTCCAGCCATGTCAATTCTGATACAACTGATGCCATTGCCCGGTACTCTGCCTCGGCTGAAGATCGAGCAACGACCGCTTGTTTCTTACTTCGCCAAGTAACAAGATGTCCTCCAAGGTAAGTGCAAAAACCACTCGTAGATCGCCGATCATCGAGAGAGCCAGCGTAATCAGCATCTGAATATGTCACCAGTGTTGGAGCAGAAGAGGAGGTCCTGTAGACAAGTCCTTGGCCAGGAGCGGTTTTCAGATACCTGAGAATTCGTTCTACTGCTTGAAGATGAGATTTTCGAGGAGAGTGCATGTATCTCTACTGACAAGACCAACAACAAAGGAAATATCCGGTCTGGTAACTGTGAGATATATCAGTTTTCCAACAAGGCGTCGATAATATTCAGGATTCTGGAGAAGGAGATCGGAGTCAGATACCTGGGCACACAGTTTTTGGTTCACATCCATAGGAGTATCACTTGGCTTGCAGCCGGACTGACCCGCATCATGAAGAAGGTCAAGACAATATTTCCGTTGACAGATAGTGAGCCAATCCGGCCTTCTGCCAATCTCAAGATCCAGAAAATAGCGAAGAGGTCCCAAATTCTTTGTCTGAAAGACTGAGTTTAGATGGATTTTGACGGCCTGTATCCCTTGAGAGTCATCTCCAGTAATGATAGTATCGTTGACATATACTAACAGAATAATCGTTCCTGTTGGTTGGTGACGAGTAAAGAGCGAGAAGTCGGCCGAGCTCCGAGTGAAACCAATCTCGCGGAGGACCTTGCTGAATTTTTCAAACCATGCCCGTGGAGATTGTTTGAGACCATATAGAGCCTTTTTAAGATGACAGACCTGAGACTCCCCCGTGGTCTCAAACCCGGGTGGTTGTTGCATGTAGACAGTTTCCTGGAGATCCCCATTCAGGAAAGCATTCTTGATATCTAGCTGAAAGAGAGACCACCGACGATGGACAGCAACAGAGATGAGGACGCGAACACTATTAAGTTTTGCTACCGGAGAGAACGTTTCCTCATAATCTAGCCCCTCCTATTGAGTGAAACCTCTAGCCACAAGACGGGCCTTTAGGCGGTCAATTGTCCCATCTGCAACATGTTTGATGACAAAGACCCACTTGCACCCAACTGGTTTCTGGCCCGGTGGAAGGGGAACAACAGACCAAGTCTGGTTAGACTAGAGAGCAGACATTTCTTCCTCCATGGCCGCTCGCCATCCTGGATGTTGAAGCGCCTCCTGCACAGAATTAGGAATAGCAACCGAAGAGAGAGAAGTAGCCAAAGTGTGTAAATGGGGAGAGAGGCGATGAAGAAAGACGTAGTTTGCCAGTGGATGAGCAGTGGAAGGCAATACCTGATCATTTGGACGCGGAGTATCCATGGTAGAGACCGACGGCAGAGGGGAAACGGAAGTGGTAGAGCGACGAGTGTAGACGCGGATAACTGGTGGTTTGGAGGGAACGACAGTCGGTTCAGAGGGAACAACAGTCGGAGGAGTAGTGGCGGGAATGACGGGGCGTGGGATGGATGGAGGAGAAGGTGTGGGTGGTAGATGGTCGGGTGAGGGAGCAGGAAAGAATGGTTGATTCTCGCGGAAAGTGACATCAGCAGAAACGGAGAGCTTGCGTGTAGTAGGAGAATAACATACATACCCCTTTTGGGTACGTGAATAGCCAACAAAGATATGCTTGGCCGCTCGAGGATCCAACTTATTCGAGGAAGGCCCCAAACGTTGGACGTAGCAGAGGCTACCGAATACACGAGGTGGGAGAGGAAAGGCCGGAGTGGAGGGAAAGAGTATGCTAAACGGAGTAGCATAGTTCAGAATAGAGGAAGGGAGACGGTTAATGAGAAAGCAGGCGGTCGAGACTGCAAAGTTCCAATATGGTTTAGGGACATGCATTTGAAGCATGAGGGAACGGGCAACATCGAGTAAGTGACGATTCTTGCGTTCGGCAACACCGTTTTGTTGCGGCGTGTAAGCGCAAGAAGTTTGATGTAGAATGCCGAACTCAGAACATAAAGAAGTAAATTCGTGACTAGTGTATTCACGAACATTGTCAGTTCGTAGAACTTTGATGGTCGTGTGGAATTGTGTACGGGTTTCGAGGACAAATGCCCGAAAGACACGGGGAAGCTCGGAGCGTTCACGAAGTAAGTATAGCCAGGTAGTGCGAGAGTGATCATCAATAAATGTTATAAAATACCGGAAACCGGAAATACTAGTAATTTTAAATGGTCCCCAAATATCCGAATGCACTAAATCAAAAGGAGCAGCGCTCCGAGTACAATGTGAAGAAAAAGATGAACGAGTCTGCTTACCGAGGATACATGAGTCACACTGAAAGGGGGTAAACGAAACATCCGGGAGAGCCCGCTGGAGGACCGGTAGAGGAGCATGCCCAAGTCGACGATGCCAATCAGTGGAAGAGACAGATGAGAGGATGGTGGGAGAATCGTCGAGAAGGTAGAGCCCATTCCGCAGCCGGCCTTTACCAATGGTAGTCTGCGTCCGCCGATCCTGTATAACAAAAGAAGAGGAAGTGAATATAACAGAACAATCCAGATCATTAGTAAGTCGTCCAACAGAAAGTAAATTGAACGGGGAACTCGGGACGTGAAGAGCCGAGCGAAGGGAGATGGAGGAGGTGAGAGGAAGATCTGCCGAGCCGGAGACGGGGACAGTGGCCCCATTGGCCACAGTAATAGACTGTGGATAAGAGGAATTCAGGTACTGGGCAGGTTGATGTGGAGTAATGTGATGAGTAGCGCCAGAGTCCACAATCCAGCCGAAGCCGGTGGAGAGACAAGCGGTACCTGTGTTAGAGACGGAGGCAATGGAGGCAGACGGTGGGTGGAGTAATCCCTGGAGATGCTGGAGCTGATGACGGACACTTTCAAGATCAGAAGGACCAGCATCGGTAGCAACAGAGACCGTCGGGCGAGGAGGATAGCCAACTTTCTTGTAACAGGTGGCCTCGAGATGACCATCTTTCCCGCAGAAGGAACACTTCGGCCGACCCCGGCCACCACGACCACGGCCGCGAGATCCCGAACGACCCCCCGAGTAGAAGGAGGAGGAGGGAATGGTAGAAGTGGAGGTGCCTGCTGAAGAAGGGCCGGAGGAGCCGTAGTATTTGGAGGAGGTGGTACACGGAGAATCATGGAACACACATCAGAGAATGATGGTGTGGTAGAGGAAGCCAGGACCTGAGCACGAATGCTCTGAAGGTGAGGGGGAAGACGGGCCATGAGGATGACAGTACAGGCAGCTTCCTTCTGAGCGCGCTGAGCAATAACATCATTGGTGAACGACTGATGTTGGATCCATGCTTCGGCAAGAGTCTTCGCACGAGCAACAAAGGAGGTCATATCCGAAGCCCCTCCAGCATCAAGAGAAAAGAGGTCAGTGAGGATGTCGTAGAGATGCTGAAGGCTGTCCCGTCCAGAATATAAGGAGTGTAGCTCAGTCCACATATCTTTGGCAGTCTCATGATACATAGCCATTTGATATGGCTCACCATCTAAAGAATTCAAGATCCAGGTCTGAACTCGGCCATCATTGCGGAGCCAGCCATCGGTAGGAGGGGTGGGAGGAGCCTGAGTAAGGTGAGGTAGAAGGCCCTTGGCCTGAAGAACCCGTCTAACTGAATGTACCCAAGGTACGAAGTTCTTCTTTCCAGAAAGAGAGATGGTAGTGATGCGCAGCTCATCACGGACTTCTGTAGTGGTCGCCGGGCGATCACTCGGACAAGCCGGGTGGTCAGCAGGAGGGCTGGCCGTCGAGCCAGAGGAGTTGCCGGAAGAGCCCATAAGGACAGACCGCAGA
This sequence comes from Platanthera zijinensis, assembly GCA_039513925.1. Taxonomy (NCBI): domain Eukaryota; kingdom Viridiplantae; phylum Streptophyta; class Magnoliopsida; order Asparagales; family Orchidaceae; genus Platanthera; species Platanthera zijinensis. Next base: position 11,871,137 of record CM077078.1, on the reverse strand, counting down.
GACAGACAACCGAGGTCGCTGCGAGAAGGGCAGGAGGCCGCTGCGAGAAGAGAGCGAGGCCGCAGTGAGTAGAGGACAAACCGCCTGCGAGAAGATAAGGAGGCCGCCGCGAGAATGACTGAGGAAGACCACGACCAGAATGCGGATAGGCAGCAGTCTGCACGGTCAAGCCGGACACCAGCGAGTAGTCAGTTCGCGACCAGAGGGCAGAAACAGAAGAGAGACCGCCCCGGTCAAGGTGAAGCCAGCAACGGTCAGAGAGCGGAAGGAAACCGTGAGGTCGCAAGCGAGAAGTAAGCAGAGAGGCGGATAAGAGCAGCTCGCAAGAGGGAACCCGCAGCGGATTGATAGAGATCGCGGGAAGCAAAGGGGAGACTGCTGTCTTGCAGCGGACAGAAGACGAAGCCGCGCGTACAGAGGGCAAAGCCGCAACAGCCGTGCTGCGGGCAAGAAGGTGAGGAGCTCGCAGCGGATATAAGGTGAGGCCGCAACGGGTAGAAAAGAGGTGGACCCCACGAATTAGAGAGAATGGTGGCTATAAAAAGCCAGAAGAGGGTGGAACCACAGAGTGGGAGAGGAGAAGAGGAATGCATAGGCAAACCGCAGAGCTCGCGGATAGAAGCCCGCGGATAGGAGACCGGAGCGGGAAGGCTCACAAGCCGCAGGAGAAGCGGAGAGGGGCAGGCGGATGGGGCGGGTTGGGCGGCCTGGGCGGTTAAAGAGAACGAGACCGCACAGTTCAGACCGAACCTCCCTCTGATACCATGTTGGAAGAGCTCAAAAACTTATATGTATTGCTTGTGTGTCTAAATACAAGGAGAGAATACAAATATATAGGAAGAAGAAGAGAGAGGATAATTGATGCAGGGCAAAGGCGCTAGAGTTCGCGCGGCCAAAATCGGACTGTCAAAAGAATGCAACAATGGACTGCCTCTCAATGAGGCAATGAAACAAAATGAATCCTATAAAACTTACCACATGTTTCCTGACCCCCCTTTCCTGTGTCCTAGGGTGGAAAGTACTGTAGTGAGAGCTGGTTCCGGTAGATTCATGATGAGTTGGGGTTGAGGCCGAGAATACAAAGGGATCAGGATGAGCCTTGGGTATTCTCTCAGGGGTAGCCATGACAGCTCTGGCACTGTGGGTATTTCCACATGAGGGCTGATCATTCTTACAGTGACCATGGTTGTTCCTATGGTCATACCTGAATGCATGATGTGTGCCCTTCCTGCTCGGGATGGGGGGTCTGAACACAGTTTCCCCATTTCTCCATGAATTAACAATTTGGGAGATCCACCCATTTTCTGCTTTTCTTTTGATAGCATCTATCTTGGAAAAGTTAGAAACTATCCTCTTCTCGGTCTCTAGACGACTCTTTAGATCCGAGATCTTTGAGTCCTTTACCTTGATGGATTCCAGTTGGAGATTCATCAAGATCTTCAGCTAAGCAATCTCCTTAGCTTGTTCCTCAACAAGTAAGTTGCTCGTCTGAAGGGCACTCTCAAGGGAATCAAGATTTTCAATCTTTTGATTGAAGCTATCTATATCCCTTGCATCACTGGAAGGACTACCCTCTGAACTATTCCTGTCTTCAGGAACTTCAAGAGGAGAGGGGCATGAGGAAGAAGTTACCTGCTTCTGGCTTTGCTGTTCAGGGTTACCGTCAAGATCGACAGAGACTGTTGAGTCAGCTTCATCAGAACTGCTTTCCTCAGCTTCTTCTTCAGTCTCTGACAATGACACTGGAGCCCTGATACTGACAGATTGATCATGCCCTTCATCTTCAGAAATGAGGACCCCCACATAGGCTTCATCCTCTTGCTGACAACTGGTCCCTGCTTTCTCTGATCCCTCCATGAGGTCTGAGATGGTTTGCCACATGGACTTGGCCGTCCTACACTTGTCCACTCTTGAATCTCAATGAGGCAATGAAACAAAATGAATCCTATAAAACTTACATGGAAAGTTCCGATCATTTAAAAGAGAAGAGGAGGTCCCAATAATTATGCAAAGTTGGAAGATTGGAAGGTCCCTCCAGGTTTGAAAATACCTCCAGCAAAGTGATATTATTATGGTTGTCGCTGCTAACTCATGCTCCAGCCAAGTGATTACTCACTAAAGTTTATGCTCCAGCCAAGTGAAACACCTGTGCACCGACAAATACTGCGGTCGGGAGGAGGAAGGGCTGCAGGGCTGTAGGAAGAAGAACTGCTGATCCTGAGGACCGGATAGGGGCGGCGGTGCTGGAGAGGGGGGAGGAAGTCGGCGGCGGCTCTGGACGCAGGGAAGGCAGCCGGCGGTGGCTGTTCCTGTTGCAGGGAGGGCTGGATCCGTGGGGGTTGCAGGGAAGCAGGGGGGGGGGAGGCGGCAGCGTGCGGCTGGCGGCGGCGATGGAGGGCCGGCGGCTGGAGGCGGCGATGGAGGTACAAGCTCCTTGGAGTCGGCAACAAGGAGGAGCCCCCGGAGTCGGCACCGGCGGGCGTGACCGACGATCGGGAGGAAGAAGAAGCCGGCGGCTGTTTTTCTCCAAATGATCGATCCCCATTATGCAGCCCTAAGGCTCTTATTTATAATAAGCTAATTTAGGGCAGCAATATCAAGGGCCCAGATTCGCCGATGGGAAACGCTATCAAGATACCTGAAAATAAACATATAAAATAAAACTAATATATCATTTTGACTCGCGACGATGTTCCAGACGCAATCGCGGGGTCCGATCGGCCATACGATCAACTGGCGGGGCCCGTTCCCCATCATTCTCCCCATGTTGGAGAAGATTTGCCCTCAAATCTTTAGGGCTTCCAAGGAGGCTTCGCGGGTGGTCTGCGCTGTTTTCCACTGTCACATAACATCTGTCTAGCTGCACCGGCCTCAGACGCCGGTCTCACTGAGCTGCAAACAATATCAACACCGCCTTTGGGAGGCTTGGGCGGCGGCCCCGATCGCAGAATCAGAAAGTAACCTGGGTCCCCATCAACCTGATCAAACTGCAACAAATCATCACTAAGCCCTATCCAATCTGGGCTCATATCCAAACCAACTGATTTGCCCTCAGCGGCATGATCGAACATTAGAAAAGGGTCCCTAGCCGAGCTGAGAAGTGGCTGATCACTCCACTGCGACAAATCCATAGAAGTGAGCAGACGGCGCGAAGGCTCATAGGGCGGTACTACCACCATCAAACTGGATGTCCTTCTGCGCTCAATCCACTGGCGGGCAAAACGCTGAACGATAATAGTAGCTCTCTGCACTGCCTGGTACCACTGTCTCTGTAAGAATCCTCGCATGCGTGACTGAAGCACGAGGACTGCTCTGGTCATCCTCTGGTAGGAACGGCACTGAATAAACCCTCGGGTGTGAGACTGTATCAAGATTGCTGCTCTACGCCTTTGCCGCTCAAATAACGTCGCAGCATCTTCCTCACGCCACTTCTTCACATAACCTGCCCAGATGGCATTATCCTTTTTCTCTCTTTCCTTCCTCTCCTTCTCCCTAGCTTGCCCCTTTAATTTTTGCTCAATGTCATAACTCTCCCTTGGGGTAAAATGAGCATAGTAAGTGTCATGATGAAAATGAGAGTGGCGGTCGGAATGACGGGATGAAGGATATTTAGTGGGTGGAGGAGAATATGAGTCGTAGGCGGGTGAAGAGGTTCGCCTCGACTCATGAGAGGAATATGTAGTGGGGGAGGCATATGAGGATCTATGCGAATAAAAACGCTCACGAGAGGAATGAACTTTGGAATAGCGGGGAGGTGGGGAAACATATGATTCATAATCGTCCGAATCGTCGGAATCGTAATAACAAGCAAGCGGCATGAGTGTATGCAAACGATTTTCGAGAAAAGGAGGATTGAAAAGTTTGAGAAAACTTTTCGACTTCCTCTGATACCAATTTGATGCAGGGCAAAAGCGCTAGAGTTCGCGCGGCCAAAATCGGACTGTCAAAAGAATGCAACAATGGACTGCCTCTCAATGAGGCAATGAAACAAAATGAATCCTATAAAACTTACATGGAAAGTTCCGATCATTTAAAAGAGAAGAGGAGGTCCCAATAATTATGCAAAGTTGGAAGATTGGAAGGTCCCTCCAGGTTTGAAAATACCTCCAGCAAAGTGATATTATTATGGTTGTCGCTGCTAACTCATGCTCCAGCCAAGTGATTACTCACTAAAGTTTATGCTCCAGCCAAGTGAAACACCTGTGCACCGACAAATACTGCGGTCGGGAGGAGGAAGGGCTGCAGGGCTGTAGGAAGAAGAACTGCTGATCCTGAGGACCGGATAGGGGCGGCGGTGCTGGAGAGGGGGGAGGAAGTCGGCGGCGGCTCTGGACGCAGGGAAGGCAGCCGGCGGTGGCTGTTCCTGTTGCAGGGAGGGCTGGATCCGTGGGGGTTGCAGGGAAGCAGGGGGGGGGGAGGCGGCAGCGTGCGGCTGGCGGCGGCGATGGAGGGCCGGCGGCTGGAGGCGGCGATGGAGGTACAAGCTCCTTGGAGTCGGCAACAAGGAGGAGCCCCCGGAGTCGGCACCGGCGGGCGTGACCGACGATCGGGAGGAAGAAGAAGCCGGCGGCTGTTTTTCTCCAAATGATCGATCCCCATTATGCAGCCCTAAGGCTCTTATTTATAATAAGCTAATTTAGGGCAGCAATATCAAGGGCCCAGATTCGCCGATGGGAAACGCTATCAAGATACCTGAAAATAAACATATAAAATAAAACTAATATATCATTTTGACTCGCGACGATGTTCCAGACGCAATCGCGGGGTCCGATCGGCCATACGATCAACTGGCGGGGCCCGTTCCCCATCAATAATCCTATACAAGATGTGAGACTAAATGAGGAGAGAAGGTAAAACAATAAATGAGCCCAATAATGAGCCCTTTACATGGGCTATTTTAACAAAAGATATATAATAAGCATAATAATAGAGAAAATTCAGATTTAGATTGACTTCTCAGTGTTGATGCCTTATATCATCTGTACTGAAAAATGATGGTACATGATTTTAACTACATGAGTTTCCATATGTGAGATTATATTTTTAGCACGCCTCTCATGTTTAGAGCCTTTGACCTCTGACATGTGGATTCCTTTTCCTAATTGGGTCTAATTTACTCTCTACTATATTAAAGCTTAAAATTAATTGATTGTAGGTGGCGGATATCTATACTAAATGCATACTACTAGATTTTTTTTTTGATTTGGGGCCATATTCTCACTACTCGTATAAATTGATCAAATGGTTAATTGCACTACGTAGTCAATCATATCAAATTTGTACAATTTAAATGCAATTCCTCTATAACATCAAATTTGTACCTAATCATATCAAATTTGTACAATTTAGATGCAATTCCTCTATAATATTGAGAGTTGAAGCAAGCTAAGTATCATACAAATTGATCCTTGGCTCCGTATAGTGGTGTCGATTTAAGTTTAATTACTAATTGCCTTCATTGATTTCTAATGTAGAATCGTCATCTGTAATTTCATCGACAACACCGGGAAGGCCATCCCATTTTCTTAATGGGGTTATACTTGGCGCTATGTCTACCGTGGCTCTAGCAATTATTCTTGTTCTTCTATTTCTTTGGATTTGTTTATTGTCGCGAAAAGGGAAGCTTGCACAAAGATATTCTAAAATGGATAAAGAGGTTGATCATGACGTTGGTAAGTTTCATTTTTTGCATGTTCTCTTTTTACATGTTAATTAAATTACACTCCTTTAACAGGATCCAAGCTTGTTACTTTTCATGGTGAGCTCCCATATTCATCTGCCGAGATAATTAAAAAGTTAGAATTACTTGATGAAGAAGATTTAGTTGGGTCAGGTGGGTTCGGAACTGTGTACAAAATGGTCATGGACGATTTTCATTCATTTGCAATTAAGCGGATTGATCGAAACTTTCAAGGACTTGATGAACTTTTGGACAGAGACCTCCCAACTTTGGGCAGCATCAAACACATTAATCTTGTCAACTTAAGAGGTTATTGTAGGCTGCCTTCAGCCAAGCTTCTCTTATATGATTTTATGGCCTTGGGCAGCTTAGATAGTTATCTCCATGGTAAGTAAGCTCTATAATGGCTTTGCTGCTAAATATTTCAGGTGTATCTAACTTATAAATATTTTTTTTTATGATCTTTATAGTGGATTTTGCATACATATCATCAAAACCGTATCTATTTTTTTTATTTTAAAATCTTATACCACTGTATTCTTTTATATACATAAAAACTATTGCTTTCGTGACCAAATCATAAATGATGACTTTTGTGTGTTAAATGCTATTTACATACCTTAAATTATCTCTAGATTCATGCTTACACACCTAAAGTTCAGACTTTAGGTTGTAATTTTAGTGATTAAAATGCATAGGGTGATGAATAATAAAATTTGAGTGTTAAACATGTAAATGTGCATGTTTTCAATGGTATGTATGTTGATACCCTAGTTTTATAAAATTATATTTATTTTAATGTTGTAAGATGTTATGGGCATCGCACCCCATTATGATCGAGTCGTATTATGTATTTCTTATCGCGTCTTATTATGTATTGTTAAGTGTCGGGTCTTTAGTTACATTGAGCCTAGCATAGGTTATCTCGTGTTGCGTCGTTATTATATTATGTCATTATATCGCGTCGTGTCCCATTTAGTTCGAGGCATCATAATTAGATTCATGCCCTCTTGTAAGCCTATATAAAGGTATATGTATGCTCAGATATTTTATCCATGAAAGTTAAGGCTATTTCCTCAACACTAAAATGGATCTTATAAGCTCTCTCTCCTGAGGATGCCCCGCTTAGGCAACTGCGGTCCCGGTTTCGTAGTATCTCTGCCATCATCCTCGTCTCCGGTCATACTCCGGCCACCGCTTCGAGTAGGCCTATAACAACTTGGTATCAAAGCTTTCTTTTCTTGGCTTGGCACTTCCGCACGCCATCGGTGCACGTCAACTTCCTCCTTCCCGCACGCCCTTGTTTCAGCGGCTACAACATTTCCTTCCCAGGAGCAAGCCGACTTTATCCTTCTTCCGCCACACACGTTGACGCCTACCTCCTCTGCCTTCGATTGCTGTGGAACACCCAGTAGCCTCATGTGGGATCGTCTCCCTCCTCCGACGATCAATCCTCCTGCGCTAAGTTGTTGTAGAATTGTTTTCTCTGATCGTCGCACACAATATAGATCGCACGAGCTCCCTCGCTAACGGGATCCTCACTCACAATCTACAATCTACATCCTCACTCGCAACAAAAAGCAAGAATTTCATCTGAAGAGAGAGCTGGAGGGGCTGCCAGAGAGGACGAATCATCAGAAGCATCCGAGAGATAAGCAGAGCGGGGTTGAGAATGACTGCCCGGAGTGCGACCTTAGCCACGACCACCACGAGTAGCAGGACCCCCTTTGGGTTGGGGAAGCTGTGGAGCTTGACAGGTTTTCCTTGTATGACGGGCCTTCCCGCAATAATCGCAGATCAGGTGCAACACAAGAAGGGGATACTCGAGGAAGAGATGCTCGCTTGTGCCTACTCAGTTCACAAATATTTTAACGAAAAGTATTAAAAACAGAGGACGACATAACATGAAATAATAATTTCATAACAGAGATAGAGGGATGTCCAAGGCGACAGTGCCAAGAATCCAAAGTAGACGATGAAGCGACATGAAGGGCACATAAAGTAGAAGTCGGGCTTGAGGGGTCAAACAGGTACAATCCATCACACAGTTTACCAGAGTCAATCACCTTCCCCGTCGTCAGGTTCTGAAAGATACAAGAGGAGGGGAAAAATTTACCGAGCAATGCATAGAGTTAGTCAATTGACTATTAAACAGAAGATTTCGAGTAAATTTAGGAACATGAAGAACGAACGAGAGAGTGAGAGAGGAGCAGAGAATGGTTCATTTGCCAGCAATAGATGAAAAGAAACCATCAACAACACTCACTTTGTCACGACCCGACAACGGAGAGTACGATACAAAACCTGAAGCAATGCCAGTCATATGATTGGTGGCTCCGCTGTCGATGATCCATTGGGTAGAGGGGCGGGTAGAAGCAGAATGAGCATCCGGGGCCCCTAGTGGGCATATGAAGTGGAAGAAGTCTCTGAAGGATGGTCGTGCATGAGGCAACAAAAAACAAGAATTTCATCCGAAGAGAGAGCTGGAGGGGCTGCCAGAGAGGACGAATCATCAGAAGCATCTGAGAGATAAGAAGAGCGGGGCTGAGAATGACGGCCCGGAGAGCGACCTTAGCCACGACCACCACGAGTAGCAGGACCCCCTTTCGGTTGGGAAAAGCCGCGGAGCTTGAAACAGGTTTCCCATGTATGACGGGCTTCCCGCAATAATTACAGATCACGAGGAGGACACCCATCGGGGCGAAAATGAGTGGCGAGAGCAGAGCCTTTCGAGGCAGTGTCGGAATGTAATGTCTGGCGACGATCGAATTCCTGTTGAATAAGACTGTAGACCTCCGGCAAAGTAGGAAGAGTACAACCAAATATCTGGACACTAATGTGATCAAAGTCCCGGTGCAGGCCATGTTGAAATTCAAAGATTCGATTGCGTTCTTTGCGAGTCCGAACAAGAATCTCATCTTTAGGGGAGGCAAGGTTGAGAGCATCAAAGTGGTCATACTGCTTGTAGAGCTGGGTAAATTCTAGGTAATAGGAGGAAGGAGAATGATCGTCTTGCCGCAAGAGGAAAATCCGCCGACAAAGTTGAAAATCTGCCTGGCATTTCCCAGACAGGAATAGGCAAGCTCAGCTCTTCCAAATCTCCACCGTTGTACCAAGGAATAGGTAATTCCTAGCAATGTTCTCTTGCATTGAATTGAGAAGCCACGACATGACCATGGAGTTTTCGGAATCCCATTGAGAACATTCGATAGAGGTAGGATTGGGGGCAGCAGTAGTGCCAGAAACATAGCCAAACATATGGCGGCTTTTCAGAGCAAGAGTGAGAGACCGATCCCACAGAAGGTAATTGGTGCCATCAAGCCTCCTGGCATGGAGAACACGGTTGGAGCCCAATGCCGGCATCAATGAGGATTCAATGCGCACGCCGGAGGACAAAGTTGGAGATTCAACGCTCCCGTCCATAGCCACCCGATGATAGAAACCTCGGGAAGAAGACCAAATGGGAAACAAGGTTCAAAGCCCTAAAAACTTCTCATAGAAAGAGAAGTGCTCAGTTGATCCTGTCAAGACAGCCGAGGAAGGGAGAGAAGGGAACGGTGACAGCCATTCCTCACACAAAAGAAATGGACGCCAGAAATCCACGGAATCGCCTCACAACCACATCCCCCATGGGATCTGGCATCCAGAAAAAAACGGGGGAGGAACAGAGGCGCTGAAGTCGGGCGACACAGAAGAGGATCGGAGGCGCAGGGGTGCGCGGAGGCGGGCGACGTGAGTTGAGGCGCTGGAGGAGAACGCGGTAAGAAGCGCCGCAAGATTAGGGCTCCGAGCACGATCGAGGAGGCGGGACTTCGTGCAAAACGGCTTAGGGTATCGCCCGCTCTGATACCATGTTTGCACGGGGGAAAAATGCGAGAGTAGACTAGTGCCACCGCTGCCCGATTTTCCCTGGGAACCTCCTTCCTGCAATTCGATTCCAGCCACCAGTTTCTCCCGTCTTGTACCTGCAAGTGCCGATCCTTCCAACCATTTCCCTCATTTCCTTTGACTTCCTCCTGTAGCATCGACGAGGATTCAACGCGCATGTCGGAAGACAAAGTTGGAGATTCAACGCTCTCGTCTATAGCCACCCGAGGATAGAAACTTTGGGAAGAAGACCAAATGGGAAACAAAGGGCAAAGCCCTAAAAACTTCTCATAAAAAGAGAAGTGCTCAATTGATCCCGACAAGGCAACCGAGGAAGGGAGAGATGGGAACGGTGACAGTCATCCCCTCACGCAGAAGAAATGGACGCCAAAAATCCACAGAATCGCCTCGCAAGCACATCCCCCACGTGATCTGGCGTTTAGAAAAAAATCGGGGGCAGAGCGGAGGCGGGTTGAGGCGCTGGAGGAGAACACGGGAAGAAGCGCCGCAGGATTAGGGCTCCGACGCAGCAGGTAGGAGAGCGCGGTCGAGGCGGCGGGACTTCGTGCGGAACGTCTTAGGGTATCGCCTGCTCTGATACCGTTTTTGCACGGGGGAAAAATGATCGTCTTGAAATATGCGGGCACTCCCCTCTATATAGGAGTTACAATAATAGAGATAATAAAAGAAATAAAAACACCAAAATCTAACAGTGATGTTCTTGCAACTTGTTGGTCACTTCCATAATTAGTGCTCGGCGAAGATGATTCATTACCACGACCTTGATAACTCAATCTATGATCACCATGACTATATGAGGAGATGATAATGAGCCATAGCAACAGGTTGCGATGAAATGACGATAGTGAATTTTGGAAGAGGCCCCTTCAACACCTAGCAAATGACTGGTTAGATCACATAAAGGAAAGTGTCCTTGAGGTGTCCTTCAACACCTAGCAAATGACTGGTTAGATCACACAAAGGAAAGTGTCCTTGAGGTGGTCGGATGCATGAAATAATGAATACATATAATTGATATCCCATAAAGCCTTTAAAAATAAATACAAGTATTAAAGATATTATGAACTTAGTTATATACAAATTAGGAACTATCCTACAAATAGAAATTGATATCTCATTAGGATCGTAAATAAATCACAAATATAATAGGTATAGAAAGAGAGAGACTGGAGAGAGAAAATCACCCTTAATTGTATTATTATTCAAAGAGTAGGAATACATACACTTATATAGAGGTAGATAGAGGGAGAGATATCTACTTTTACAATGTGGGACTAAAGGAGATATACATGGGTCAATACACATGGGCCTCCCAAATGGGTTAATTCTATTTTATCTTGAACACTCCCCCGCAAGCTGGAGTATACAAGTCATAAGCGCCAAGCTTGGATAAAAATTGATAGTACAAAGTCCGAGAGAGAGCTGTGGTGAAGATATTAGCAATTTGACCGGAGGCTGAGACATGTTTTGATACTATCTTCTTTGATTGAACCTTCTCCAGAATGAAGTGACAGTCAACTTCAATATGCTTTGTGCGCTCATGAAACACCGGATTCTTGGCAATATGTATGGCCGCTTGATTATCACAGAGCAGGGTAGCAAGAGAGGAGACTGTGAGACCCATATCACTGAGGAGGCCCTCTAGCCAGGTGACTTCAGATACGACCGCTGTCATATCACGATATTCATCCTCAGCAGACGAGCGAGCAATAACAGTCTGTTTCTTGCTGCGCCAGGTAATAAGGTATCCGCCGAGGTAGGTGCAAAAACCAGTTGTGGAATGTCTATCATCAAGTGACCCTGCGTAGTCCGCATCAGAGTAGGCAACAAGAGATAAAAAAGACGATGACTTATAAACAAGTTCTTGTCCAGGATCCTTCGCTCAACGGCTCGGAGATGAGAAGTCCGAGGAGTATGCATGAATCGACTTACAACTCCAACAACGAATGAGATATCAGGCCGCGTAACTGTGAGGTAGATTAATTTCCCCGCTAAGCGTCGATAGTACTCTTGATTGGTTAGAACAGGGTCATTCCCAGAGTCATGATTCGACAGCTGATGATTCATATCCATCGGAGTATCTGTAGGTTTGCATCCCGAGTAGCCCGCATTTTGTAGAAGATTTATGCAGTACTTCCGGTGAGATTAGACTAGTCCATCAGGTCTCCTTGCAACCTCAAGTCCAAGTAAGTATCGCAGATTACCCAGATCTTTTGTCTGAAAGATGGAGTTCAGATGTTGTTTGATTTTCTGGATCCCGATGGTGTCGTTTTCCGTAATCAGAATGTCATCAACATAGACAAAAAGAAGAACTGTCCTTGTTGCTTGATGACGAGTAAAAAGAGAGAAATCAGCAGAACTCCGAGTGAATCCCATCTCGCGAACCACCTTACTGAACTTATCAAACCAAGCGCGAGGGGATTGTTTGAGACTATATATAGACTTTCGGAAAAGACATACACGAGACTCCTCCGTGGTCTCAAACCCAGGTGGCTGGTGCATATACACAGTCTCTTGGAGATCGCCATGGAGAAAGACATTTTTGGTATCCAATTGATGAAGGGGCCATTGACGGTGCACAACAAGAGAGATTAGAACTCGTACAGTACTTAGTTTTGCCATCGGAGAGAACGTTTCATCATAATCGAGGCCATGTTGCTGAGTGAAGCCCGGGCCACCAGACGGGCTTTGAGACGATCAACTGTTCCATCAGGGGCATGTTTGATTGTAAAGACCCATTTGTTGTAACATCCGTAAATCTGACACGAATTTTTATCGTAAATTATAGGGTCGAGTCGCGACGGATTTTGACCGAGACAGCGCGTCGTCGAGGTACGTTGTTCTTTGATTTTAAATCGCGACCGTTTATTTGAGAATGGGTGTGCCGATAGCCGTGTTTTAGGTTGTTTTAGGGTGGAGTGAGGTGCCAATAGTAATTCTCCCCCTCTCTTATTACGGTTAATAAGAGTAAACCGCACACCCCTCTATTAGAAATCCCGCACACCCCTCTATTAGAAATCCCGCACACCTTTTCTATCGGGAGAAAACCGCAAGCCGTTCCGTCTTTTTCCCGTCTCCCGCAAGCGACGAGCCCGACGTCCTCCGTTCCGCGACCAGCCGCCTCCCGCAGCCCTAGCCGGCGGCCGATCCTCCTCCAGAAGCCCATTCCGACCACTCCTCCCTCCTCAGCAGGCGCCAACAAGCATTCCTTTTCCTTTCTTGGCCTTGGAAGTGCCGGGTTCCAACCCTAGCCGGAGGTGTTGAGTTCGTTTTGGTTCCGGTGAGTCGATTCCTCTCCCATCTCTTTTCCTTTGTGGATATTCTTGGATTTGGAAGTAAAGTAACTTAGGTTTTTCATTTCCTTTTGCCCTAAATAGGTTTTGAAGTTCGTGTTCCTCCACGGAATTTGGGTTGGGCGCTTTGGGAACCTCAATCGCTCAGCGTAAAGGTAAATTAGTAAAGTTTAGCTTCTAAATTTGGTAAACCTAGTTGTTTTGGAATTTTTCCACCGGAAACCCTTAGGGGAAAATGATGAAATTAGGTTTGCCCTTCCTTGCAGGACTTCGGTGGGGTCGGGGCAGCACTTTGAAGGTCCCCAGCAGTAGGTTTACCTTCGAAATAGAAGATGTCGCCGCGCCGAGTCTACGAGCGCCGCACCACCGCTGTAAGGAAATTTAAATTCCTTTTAGTTAGATATATCAAGTATTGTATTTTTATACACATAAATAGATTTATTTCAAGTACCATGTCCATGCATAGAAAGGTGTGGTGATAAGCAAAAGGTTACGAAAAACGTGGAGGGTGACACGATTTCCCTAGGACCCAAGTCGTCGGATCATGAACAGTAACGTAGAGTACGAAAGCGTTAACCGTGTTCGTAGGTTTGAAATTTGTTCCGATCAAGGGTGTAAATGTCCCTTCAAGTTGACCGCCAGGAAGTCAAGGGTCGCTTAGTAGTACACCAGGAAAGATATCCCTTGCAGAGTAGCGTCAGACCAAAAAGGTCAGCCAGCACACAGAGTTTCTTCCGTGTTAGGTAGAGGCGCACTACCGTTCTCATAAGGCACATGGAACCTTATGAGTAGTACATACTTGGGAAGTGTCTTCCCTTGAGCCAACTAGTAGATTCGAGACCGTGTCCGCGTGACACTAGAACAATTGGGTTCGTAAGATGGTCTCGGGTCGTCAGTTTCAGTTGCGCGTTAGGAGCTACTCTGCCTAGAGCCTTCCTAGTAGATGAGCAGGTTAGAAATCACATAGAACTCAAGTATAGACCTGTCGTGAGTCAGTACACTAGTTAGTCAACTTCAAGACTTGGGTAAAAGAACAAAAAGTTGCGAAAATAGAACTAATAGATGTGTTGACCAGGAAGTATAGGAAAAGCATGCATAATATATAACATAAAAATGTTTTCAGTGCACGAGACTATTTTTAAAGGCATGCATGCATTCATAAGTAAAACTGTTTGTTTTAGTGTCACTAGGAGGAGTCATTTTTCCTTACTCTGACCCTTCGTGGGCACTGTTTTTCAGGTGACCCAGGTGGGAAACTACGTCTAGGATGGACATTATGGTGGCGTCAGTTTGTATTATTTATCTTTTTCAGTTTACTTTATTTCAGCATGTACTTGTAGATGAGAACACTGTAACAGATTAATGTTTTTATCTAATTTGTATCAGACTATTTATGGTAAACCAGATTTTCAGTTAATTCAGTTCTATTTCCTGTTTAGTGGCTCTGTGAATCCAGATATCAGGTATGTGGTTACCCTTAGTTTACTTTTTAAACTTCCGCTGTAAGTCTTAAATTGCTTAGTATAGATTTTTTATTACCTGCTGCTACTAGTTTTAATACTGTTTCCTAGTTTTCTTTATATCGCTGACCCGGCCGGACGGCTGATTTCTGAAATACTGGGAAGGGGTGTTACATTTGTAGCTAACACAAGACTGATCTGGAGGGAGAGGAACAAGGTCCCAAGTCCGGTTAGCCCAGAGAGCTGTCATCTCGTTGTCCATGGCCACACGCTAGCCCGGATGTTGTAGAGCATCCTGCAAAGAGTTAGGAATGAAAATAGTTGAGAGAGAGAGAGGGCAAAAGTGCGAAGAGGTGGAGAGATGCAATATAGGGATACATAGTTTCCCATGGGATGAGCCGTAGAGGGTGGTGCTTGATCGTCAATGCGCAGAAGATCATTTGTAGTAGGGGGCTGCTGTCGGGCTGCAATCCTAGACGAGCGGCGAGTGTAGACACGAGGAGGTGGAGGAGGGAGAGGTGGTGAAGTTTGTACTGGAGGAGCGGAAGAAGTGGGAGGCAGTGACGTGACGGAGACAGCCAGACAAGGAATAGTGGTCTGAGGTGGTAGAGTGGAGGTGTGAGAAGAAGTTTTCATCTTCAGCAAAGGTAACATCCGCGGAGACGAACACCTTGTTGATTGTGGGAGAGTAACAAACATACCCCTTTTGGATACGAGAGTAACCAACAAATATACATTTGGTGGCGCGGACGGCAAGTTTGTCACTTGGTGGTCCGAGAGAGTGAACATAACAGGCACATCCAAATGTTCGAGGTGTGAGAGAAAAAGGGGACTTGGAAGGAAACATGAGACTGAATGGAGAAGCAAAGTTAAGAACGGAGGAGGGCATACGATTAATGAGATAGCAAGCAATAGAGACAACAAAGTTCCAATATTCAGCGGGGACCTTCATTTGAAGCATGATTGACCGAGTGACATCAAGACGATTCTTCCGCTCGGTCACACCATTCTGCTGGGGTGTGTACGCACACGAAGTTTGATGAATTACCCCAAAGTCGACGCACACGAAGTTTGATGAATTACCCCAAAGTCGGTGCATAAGTTGGAGAAGCTGCGACTAGTGTATTCACGAGCGTTGTCAGTGCAAAGCGTTTGTACGGTAGTAAAAAATTGCGTACGTATTTCAATAATAAACGCACGGAAAACAGAAGTTAGCTTAGTACGATCATGAAGTAAATAAAGTCATGTGAGGTGTGAATAGTCATCAATGAAGGTTACAAAATATCGATAACCAAAAAGACTGAGAACTTTATAAGGACCCCAGATATCGGAATGAACTAAAGAAAACGGAGTACTACTCCGGTTACATGCAGGAGGGAAAGAAATACGATGCTGCTTGCCAAAGATACATGACTCACAAGAAAATTCCTGTAAAGAGATATCAGGAAGTGCCTTCTTGAGAATCTGAAGAGGAGCATGACCAAGACGACGCTGCCAGTTGACGGAGGGAACAACAGAGAGTGAAGTGGGAAGAGCGTGCAGGAGATAAAACCCGTTTGACAACCGTTCTCTACCAATGATAGTCTGTGTTCGACGATCCTGCATGACAAAAGGAGGAAAGATTAAACAACAATCAAGATCTTGAGTAAGCCTACTAACAGACAGTAGTTTGAAGGGAGATCCCGGAACATGAAGGACCGAGATTAAGGAGAGAGTAGGAGTAAGTTGCAGATCAACAGGAGCAGTAAGATGAGGAGGCAAACCATGTTTGCGATAGCAGGTAGCTTCAAGGTGGCCATCACGACCGCAGTAAGTACACTTGAGAGTAGAGCGCCCAGCACGTCCCCGACCACGAGACGTGAAGCGGCCTCCCCGAGTAGAAGATCCCCGGCCAGAGGGAGCAGGAGTAGGGAGTAGGGGCTGCTGGAGCAAAGCCGGAGAAAAGGTGGCTGGAGCCTTGGGAGGTGGTGTAACCTTAAGCACTATTGAGCAAACATCAAACAGAGAGGGTGTAGTAGAAGAAGAGAGAATCTGGGCCCGGATGCTGTGAAGTTAGGAACACGGACCATCATCATAGCGATCCCAACAGTCTCCTTCTGTGCCCGTTGAGTAACAAGGTCTGTAGAGGGAGGTTGGTGTTGTATCCAAGCCTCTACCAGGGGTCTGGTCTTGGCAACAAAGGAAGTTAAGTCGCCAGTGGTTCCAGGGTCCAGTGATTGAAGAACAAAGATGATCTCGAAAAGGTGCTGTAATCTATCCTGGCCGGAGTAGAGGGAGTGCAACTCATCCCACATTTCCTTAGCTGTTTCGTAATAAATTGTCATTTGGTAAGACTCCGTGTCCATAGAGTTAAGCAACCAAGATTGGACTCGGCCGTCATCGCGAAGCCAGTCATCAGAGGGATCAACAGGTTTGACCCGAGTAAGGTGAGGGAGTAGACCCTTAGTCTGCAAAACACAACGAACGGAATGAGCCTATTCGACATAGTTGGCCTTTCCGCTGAGAGAGATAGTGGTGATGCGAAGTTCATCACGAACCTCGGGAGGCTGGGCAGCAGCTTGGGCGGGCAGCAGCCTGGGCGGGCAGAGAGGAGGTAGCCGCGGTTGAGTCACTAGATGCCATGGCGGATAGAAGTAACAGGCTGGGCGGCTAGCAACAGAGGACAATGGACTGCAGCAGGAGCTCGCAAGGGAGAGCAAGGAACTTGAAGGAGCAGGTCGCGACGGCGAGACAGACCGCGACGACTTGAGACAAAGGTCGCGGCGATTAAGAGCAGTTCGCGGCGACAAAGAGCATATCGCAGACACGGCGACTAAGAGCAGGTCGCGACGACAAGGAGAAGGTCGCCGACTAAGAGCAGGTCGCGGCGCGAGGGGGGGGGGGGGGGGCAAGGCGCAAATTGAGGCAGATCGCGACGAGTTGAGACAGGTCGCGACGACAAGAAGCAGGTCGCGGCAACAAGGAGAAGGTCGCGGCAACAAGGAGAAGGTCGCAGCGACAAGGAGAAGGTCGCAGCGACAAGGAGAAGGTCGCGGTGAGAGGCGGCAAGGCACAAATTGAGGCAGACCGCGGCGACTTGGGACAGGTCGCGGCGACAAGAAGCAGGTCGCGGCGACAAGGAGAAGGTTGCAGTGAAAGGCGACAAGGCACAAATTGAGGCAGACCGCGGTGACTTGAGACAGGTCGCGGTGACAAGGAGAAGTTCGCGGCAGGGCGCGAATTGAGGCAGCCCGCGGCGGCTTGAGACAGCTCGCGGTGATTAAAAAAAGAACTCGTGCACCCCATGAGGCGGAGAGAGAAGGCTATAAGAAGCCCGGGGAGGAGTGTGGAACCACGGAGAGAAGAGGAAGCGGGTTCAGAAAAGGCAGTACGCAGGAGTCAAGCGGCTAGATAGACTAGCGGGTAGAGAAAAAGGCAGCCCGCAAGAGGGAAGCAGGTCGCTGGCGAGTAGAGGGAGGCGGATAGAATTCGGAAACCGCAGGAGGGGATGGTTTCCTCTGATACCATGTAGAAAGAGAGAGACTGGAGAGAGAAAATCACCCTTAATTGTATTATTATTCAAAGAATAGGAATACATACGCCTTATATAGAGGTAGATAGAGAGAGATATCTACTTTTACAATGTGGGACTAAAGGAGCTATTCATGAGCCAATACACATGGGCCCGCCAATTGAGCTAATTCTATTTTATCTTTAACAATAGGTATAATGAACTCGCTAGAGATAGAATAATGGGAAAATATCCTAACAAATGTTTTTTTAAAAAATATACTTGCTACATGAATTGAAGGGGAGCCTTGGCGCACCGGTTAAGGGCTACTGTGTGACCTTGAAGTCACAGGTTCGAGTCCTGGAAGCAGCCTTTTGCAAAAATACAGGGTAAGGTTTGACTACATTTGACCCTTGTGATGGGACCCTTCCCCGGACCCTCGCCGCCCGGGGATGCTTTGTGCACCGGGCTATCATGCAAGGTTTATTTCATGCATCCTTTCTTTTCTTCTCAAGAGCTGGTTCAATCAACCAAGTGATATCTCATATTTCCTTCATAACAATAAATTTATCTCTCATAGTGATGATCCACATGCTTCTTTGCATTTGATATCTTCCAAAGGAAGAAAAAAATGTTTCTGAGACACAATGTTTAGACTGATTTCTTTTAAACTAAATGCAGGACCAGGGCAAGAAGAGCAGCCCCTGAACTGGAACGCCCGAATGAAAATTGCTCTCGGGGCGGCCAAAGGACTCGCGTATCTGCACCATGATTGCTCGCCAGCTATAATCCACCGTGACTTCAAATCCAGCAACGTGCTACTTGATGAAAGCCTCGAGCCTCACATTTCCGATTTTGGTCTCGCCAAGCTTCTTGTTGACGACGACGCTAATCTCACCACCGTAGTGGCTGGTACCTTTGGCTACCTGGCACCAGGTGAGGTATTTTCCAGTAAAACATCATGCATTCAAACCAACCTTTATGGTCATGTGGGATTAGTTGCTTCATGTGCATCTTAGTACCAATTTCATAATAATTCAGTCATTTTTTAGTGACAATTTTAAAGGCTCTTTGACACTTTGCACCCCTCAATTACCGGGTTTTGGCACTTTGCACCCTCAAAGTTTAAAATTGGCAGATTGCACCCCCGAATTCATAAATTCTGGCACTTTGCACCCCATGAGGGGTATTTATGTACTTTGACGTTATTAAAATAGTAATTTTAAGTGCAAACCAATAATTTTTAAGTACAAACCAATTTTTTAGATACAAGTTATGTGCAAACCGATCACTAGATTAGAGGCTGTCTAAGACAAAAGTAAGGTGAATGATGACAGATTTGCAAATTTTGATGAAAAGAAAAGCGGATCTAACGGTGATGACGGCGGTTGTCGCGGCAATGGCGGCAACGATGACGTCGATGGTGGCGGTGAAGACGACGATGGCGGTGATGGTGGTGGCGATGACGGCGTTGGCGGCGACGGTGACGGCGATGACGGCGGTGATGGTGGTGGCGATGACGGCGATGACGGCGACGGCGATGACGGCGGCGATGACAGTGATGGCGGGAGTTGCCGCGGCGATGGCGGCAACGATAACGGCGGCGGCCGCGGTGATGGCGGTGGGTGCTCTTTGGATAACCGAAGATGTGGATTGGGGAAATATGTTGGTTGACGAAATTTATTCTGAAGGGATGAGTGGTCTTCTTGGTAGTAGTGATGACTCGCAGAGCATGGACGAGGAATTTGATGATCAAAATTCATAATTTTCTGATGATGATGATTTGAATGATAATGAATTTGAGGTAGAAGATTAGAATTTTGATGATAATATAGATGAAGAAATCAAATTGAGTGGTGAAAAAGTCGAATCAAATCAACCTTTGTGTACGAATGTGAGAATACATTTAAAGGAGCATGGTAGTCAATCATCATCCAAGATACAAAAAGGGAAATGTTGTGAGGTCCAAGTAAAATATGTTAAAAATGAGTAGAAAATTTTATATGGAAAGTTAGTTTCTCATCATGCCATTTTTTCTTAATAATAAACCCGTTGGAAAAATAAATGATCAATTACGGTGTGCAAATAGCTTAAAAAAAAAGTCTGGGGTGCAAAGCGCCAAAATGGCTTTTTGGAGAGGAGCCGGACCTAAATACCCCTCAAAAATCGGCCATGGGGTGCAAAGTGCCAGAATTTATGAATTCGGGGGTGCAATCCGCCAATTTTAAACATTGGGGGTGCAAAGTGTCAAAACCCGATAATTGGGGGGTGTGCAAGTGCCAAAAAGCCCAATTTTAAAATATCATACTTAAGAAGACGCGCAATAGGGCGGATGTGGGTAGAATAATGTAGCTAGGTAACAAAATGTACCGGTTTAAAGGAGCGTAGATAGAATTGTTCGAGATGATTTGATCAAAATAGAATTAAGTTAAATAAAGGAAATGATGGTGATGATAGAAAAATGAAAGCACCAATGAGATTTCAAGTCCCACATACAAACTCAAACTTCTAAGAGAGAGTTGTGATAAGGTTATGATGGTGATAGAAACATATAAGAACTAATAATATATACAGCCTGGACCATTATTTCTGAATGAATGGAGAATATGGATTCATAAAGGTCCAAAGGGCTGGGATCAGGCTAGAGCTGTCACGGTTCCGGTTCGGTTGCGGTTCTACTAAAACCATGAACCGAACCACTAATGCAACGGTTCTTCAAATTAGAACCAAAACCATATTTGGTTTGACCGGTTCCGGTTCTGGTTCCGGTTCCAGCTTAATTTTTGGAACCGTCATGTCAACGGTTCCAGTTACGGTTCAACAAGAACCAAAACCAAACCAGTCACTATCGGTTCGGTCCGGTTCCATGCGGTTCGGTCCGGTTCGGTCCGGTTCCAACTAAAACCAAAATCAAACTTTGCGGAATGAAATAAAAGCGGACTATAAATAGTAAAAATAAAAACATGGAAATAGAAATAATTATGTTGCGCACTTCTCGACGGTCTTTTTCAAGATCTGTGAGATTGTATCAATTGTCTTCCTATGCGTATACACTTGTCACAAATTCTAGTTAGTTTGCACACGTCTCATCGCCATGCTCAACTGTAACAACCACCTACAATTAGTTGTCTTTCATGATTACTAATAAATAGTAGTTGTATATCTTCTATATTTTTTAAATAAAATATTTCAAAAAAATATGCAAATAAAATTGAAAATATATTATATAACTTTATAAAAATAAGGAATGCACTACAAAAATTGACTCCAAACTGCACCAATGTCAAACCATATATACCATACGGTTTTTATACGGTAAAGTTTTGTTTGGTCCAAAATCGACCCCCTTTAGTGCGGTTGCGTTTTAAGTTCAAAATGCACCAGCTTCACTCGTGATAGTAAGTATAAATATTATAAATAAAATATAAAATAATAACAATATAATAGTAATAATAATAATAATAAACGGGTTACAGTTCGGTTCTACTTCGGTCCGGTTCGGATCGGGTCTAAAAATCTTGAAACCGCTTGAGACTTATATGTTGCGGTTCCGGTTCCGGTTCTGGTCCGGATAATAAAATGTAAGAACCACTCCCGGACCAATGTTGTTCACGGTTCCAAAATTCAAACCGAAACCTGAATAATTTTCGAACGGTTCGGTCCGGTTCTTTGCGGTTCCGGTTCGGTTCCAGTTCAGTTTGCGGTTTTCGGTTTTAAGTGACAGCTCTAGATCAGGCTTAATGATGTTGGCAAAATATAAAATTTTAATCCCTAGGCCATAAAGGGGCAGCCCGACAAACCGTACCCTGCATTTTTGCAAGGGGCTGCGTCCAGGATTCGAACCCGTGACCTCGAGGTCACGCGACAACACCTCGACTGGTGCGCCGAGGTCCGCTTCCATAAAATAAGCACGAGTTACTGGTAGAATAAAGTGGAAATAATGAACTCAGTAGAGATAATAAAGTGGGAAATATCCTACTCATGCACCCTTCCTTTTTCTTCTCAAGAGCTATAGTATAGTTCAGTCAACTAACTAAAATTCTAAGCCCTAAAATATTAAAATTTTAAACCCTATAAACACTAAAATTCTAAACTCTAAATCCCTAAAACCCTATAAAAACAGTGTAAAAAAATCCTCAACCCTAAAATTGACCAACCAACTTCTTAAGAAAGGACTAATTTTGTGTGCCCCACAATACGAGTTTTAATTACTCAAACTTTCTATGGCCACATAATGCGCTAACAAGCTTCCTATATCCGCAATCCCTTCTTCCCTGATAGAATACCTACATGATGGGCGTGTGACCAAGAAGTCGGACGTCTACAGTTTTGGCGTGCTCTTGCTCGAGTTGGTGACGGGGAAGAGACCAACAGATCCATCATTTGTCAGACGAGGCTTAAACATCATAGGCTGGGTATGAAATCATCAACTCGTCCGATCTCATCCTCTTTGATTCGCCTTTCCAGTTCACATCGAACACGGATTCCACTTGTTTGCAGATGAACACTCTGACAGAAGAAAACAGCAAGTTGGATGATATCCTGGATGCGAGCTGTGGCGATGTGGATGATGAAGAAGTGGAAGCGATCATGGATATTGCGGCAATGTGCACAAGTTCTGATCCCGATGAGCGGCCCACGATGAGCAGGGTGTTGCAGATGCTGGAGGAGGAGCTCATGTCTCCTTGCCTGAATCACTTCTATGAGCCTCATCTGGACATCTGATCTGATGGAAGAGGAGTTTGTGGTTTAGATTTTGTATTGAAAATGGTATTTGTGTAGAATTTTGTCGAGTTTTGACGCTCGCGCCTGTCTTGTGTGAGCGTCATTTGGGGGAAAAAGATCATCTCTTTTGTAAATAGTCAGCATTTTGTTCCACTTGCTGTTTCTGATTTGAGGATTGTTTGTTTTTCATTTCAGTTCACAGTTCTACTCCAGATATTTCAATTTTCATTATCTTCATACTAATAATCAAGACCATATTATTTAGAAAGACATACAAACTCTTCTATGAGCAGATGCACTTTTTTTGTGTGCTTGCTTCAGTCAAGAACTCGCGCTCCCTATTTCTTGATAAATTTCGAACTCACATCCTGCCCAAAACTCTCGTCAGTAATCAAACATGCAATCTCATGCTACGCGATATTAATTTAGAACAATATTCACGGTCCTTGCAGTCACAACTTCACGGTGTACTCCTTAATGCATTCCATGTGTAGCAAAGTTGTGAAAACTTCACTAAATTTCTTGCTATCACTCTCTATTAGCTTCCTAAACTTATGACATTCATTATACCATTTTTATTCCTCTTTTTTAATTTTTGTATTTGTAAGATTCGAAAAAGCACGTCCGGATCCCGCAAGCCCGTGAGTATTCGTCCCGTGCATAATTGCTAGTTATTGAGAAAGTAAAACCACCTTTTCTAGTAGAATCATCAACTAAGCTAATGTAAATAACTGCCCTTCGGAAGGGTCCGTTGCACCCAGGACCCAAAAGTTGCTATACACTGTTTTGGAGTCAACCTACTTTTTTCGCAATCACAGCAACAACTTTGCTCGAATGTCATTACAAATGGTAAAATCTTCCTTACAAAACTATCCAATTGAGACCAAATTCTATTTCATAGCAGACCTACTTATTCCACTATGCATACGATGTCCCCTCATGCATGCGACAATTTTGTGCGCAATTTCAATTGCCCGCTGCTTCTGCTCCCGCACGTGCAGCACATGCATGCGCATGCTTTCGCTCAGCATGTGTGCACCACAACATGATTTATAGAGGGCTCATTTACTTGCACACTGCAACCTCACATCACATCTATCCAGGATCCTGTCCATTTGGATGCAATTGGATACAATTTATTTTAGTCCAGATTATTTCTTCCTTCAACAAATTTTGGCCATTTTTCAGACATGAATTAAATCTAAAAAATAAAGGGAATTGATAATCTTACGCCGCGTTTGGTTATGCTTTACCCATTTTTATTCATAGACCACATAATTATAATTGTACCTAACTGTGTTATTCGTACCCAAAAAACATTTAAATCGTGTGTTTGAAATTTACATAACCTAAGAGTTTGGAATTAATAAAGAAAAAAATACCTTCAAAAATCAAAAGTTCAAAAATATGAGGCACAAAAATATGATTTGGAGCAATCAAAATCTAAACAAAAAAAATCTAACTTGTAAATATAGATTATGAAATATTGAGAAAAATGATATAAAGTACTCACATTGGAGATTCACCGAAGAGAGTAATGATACAAATAAGGATTTCAAAACTTACGACTAAAATTTCAAAGAGATTTGAGCAATCTGGAATTTTAGGGTGGAAAAATTTGAGAGATGTAAAAATGACTCGCCTGAGGGCAAGGAGAGAGTCTACGTAGCCATAATCGTTGAAAAAGGTCTCGTTGGTTGAAAATTATGAAGGAGGCGGCACAAGGGGGCGGGCGAGAAATTCTGTCTGGCGTGAGCGAACCTGGGAGGAGCGGCTGTGAAAAAAATGAGGGGAGAAGGGGGTACGAATATCTATTTTAGGGTTATAATAAATGGTAGTTTTTTAAAATAAGATGGTGTAAGAATAGCCAAAAATGATGTGATTATCAATCCCCAAAATAAATTTGATTAATTATATAGCAAGACAAAACCTGGTCAATTATTAAAATTCGAATACAAATCCCCTTCTGAAAAAAGAGAGTCCCCTTACATTAATTTGCAAGATTATTGGGTCCAAAGGAGAGAGGATACCGAGGGCGATAATAACACGCCATGTGTAAAATGCTTTTTAAATGAATGATTTGGATTTATCGAGCGTCATTCCCGATATATATCAAAGCCGATATCCCGATTACAACCGGAGCCGGGACCCAAAAATCTCTCCATTAACTGACACAATACTAAAGGTTAGAAAATAATGCATGATTCATTGGATGGGATCCTCTCTGTTTGACCCCAAATAGACTGGGACCATTTAATGGTTCAGATGAAAAATATCCCCATCCAAGGGTCTAGATAGTAAGCATGTAAGCTGAGCATTTTCCCCAGTGAAAAAAAAAATTATAGATAAAAAAGTGAGAAATAAACAAAACAACCATCCAAGCATCAAATATTACAGTAATTTGGACCTGAGAAATATAATTTCATTTTAATTTACAGAAGGCAGACCTTGTTCATACATAATATTGGAAATGAGTTTGAATGCATAATAAATCATTGTTATATACATACATAAATCATTAACTAATGGCCCTCATCTTACTGACGGTGACCTTCTGGAAGGGTTACAACTCTATAAAATGGTACATTCCTTTGAGGCAAAGAACCATCTTCTTCGTCATCATCAAATTCAAGCGAATAGCTGCAGATCAAAAGATGAATTTTAAAAAAAATGATATATAAAAAACTGCAAACCACACACTATAATAACAGAGTAGCTGCAAAGGAGACCATTAGAGGCACCTGTTAGGCGTTGTGAGAGTCTAGTCACTAGGCATGTTAAACGAGGGAGGGGTAGACCAATAAAGATTTGGAATGAAACTATAAGGAAAGACATGATGTACTTGGGTATTAGTGAGATTATGACACAAGATAGGGCACAATGACGACAAAGGATCCATATAGCCGACCCCACTATAGTGGGATAAAGGCTTGAGTGTTGTTGTAGTAGCTGCTGATTCTAAAATGCTGATTTTGTTCCTTGAAAGTAAAAAAACAATGTATTACAAAACAGCATAATTTGTTAAATTTGTTATTTGCTTAAAAAGTAAGTTTTCTCGGTGAACCGACTCTGTTTGGGATGGTTGTGACTGTATGAAAAGTAGTGGCAGGGAATCTGTGGCCGGATTGGAGATATCAAGAAAAGCAATGTCATGAAAAGTAGGATGAGAAGTGAGATGTCGAAGAGATACAGGAGGGCTCCCTGATTTCCAAAAAGACCTGAAAACACCGTTTTGGTAAAAACACCTTTCTCGGGTCGGAAAACAAAACGTCTCTCCAAAACAGCGGCGACAATAAGAATAAATTTTTTTCCCACCACTACCACCATCCCAAACAGGAAGTCAGTTATTTAGGCCAAAATTGTATCCCTGAGCAACTGTATGCAAAAAATTTAGATGCGTATGGCTAGCACTAATTGAAATTTTTTTTACATCCCCAGAAATCATGAATTTGTAATTACCCAAATCTCCCCTGTAAACTAGCATAATTAGTGAGAACACCCCTCTTATTTTTGAAATTACAAAAAACTCCCCTTAAGTTTTCATTTCATTACCAAAACCTCCCCTGGTCTTTTCATTTCATTGCATTCATGAAGAAAAATACCCCCCTGGACACTGTTCATCGAAGGGGGTGTTTTTGTGCATGCATGTTATGAAATTAAAATTTCAGGGGAGATTTTTGTAATGAAATGAACACTTTAGGGGAAGTTTTTGTAATTTCAAAAATAAGAGGGGTGGTGTCAGTAATTTAGCAAAGTTAGAGGGGAGGTCCCGGTAAATGGCCCTTTGAAGAAATTTGTTGCGCTGGATTTGAACTTTAGAAATTTAACATGTTTACTGTTTTATTAAGCATGCTTTTTTTAATTTCAGAGAATCAGAAGAGCCCAAAATGCAATTTAAGTTTTTTGAGGTTCAGAGAACTTACTCATCAGCTTTCCTCTGCGCTTTTGCATAAATTTTGGAACAATCAACATGAAAAAAGGATATTATCAGAACAGTAAATCATTAGCACAGAAATATAGGAAAGCAGCTGTTGCAGCACTCAAAAGTAAAGCAGAAAAAAAGAATTTGATTGCTATCACTTAAAATTGACTGATTAATATGCTAAGTGCATTTTAGAAAACTCAAGAACCCATCTATAAAAATTAAGGAATGAAAATGAACTCATAAAACTGATCTCAAATAATTGGGATAAGAATTGTGTTAATCACTAAGGATTTGCTTGACACAGCTGTGGCGGTCACGAGCATAGTAGCCGTGAACTGTGACTGGTTCCAAACTCAATTCTGCTTGAAAGAACTCGGTTTTCAGTGTAGTCATGAATAGAGAAACAGTCTTATCTATTTGGTAACAGAAAAATGTGATTGCGGTATACATTACATGGCTTGCAACCCAAAAGCAGAATTAACTAATTTAACAATATCAGAATCAATAAATTGCAATAATTGTTTACACACTAATCAGAAAATAAGAACATGAGTCTGTTTTGTTTTTATTAACATAAACCAATATTATTTGTGCAAAGAAGCTGCAGATTTCAGTTTTAATGAACATCAAATTTTCGTTTTAATAAACTAATAAGAGGAACAAGAAGCTGTGCTTCCAAATAATGCCTGAGTCCATAATTATGGCTCGGTTTGGTGCCACTATTATAGGTTGTGGAGGGGGGTGGGGGGCACTTTGATAGCCGTTTTGGATGAGTATGGTGGCCACCGCTTGCCGTGTGAAACAATTATTATTTTCACGCTGCTTCCTGCTTAGAACACTTGAGAGAAACCAGCGAGGACAGCAAGAAATATCGGCACACTTTTTGATGAAGCAACCCAAGCGGGGATAATATTGAAGGCTTCATCAAACTAAGGGAAGCCTCCTCAGAATAAAGTAAACAGGGTTGGAAAGGTAAACAGTTCATTAAAAACAAACGTCCCCGTGGACGACGGTGGCGTTCGTTGCAACCGCACCGGAGCGGAGTGCAGGCGCCCTACCAACCAGAGCCTAATTTGGTTTCACTTGTCATTGGTTGAGTTTCATTTTTCCTTGTATGATTGGTTCAGTTTCATTGTTTCTCTTAGTTCGGTTTGGCTCTAGTTCCAAACCATAATCATAATGGAGCCAAACCTAATCATACATGCCGCTAAATATTTGTTCTCCGCATTTTACTCGTCCAATCTGGCTATTGTTTCTTACTCTAGATTGCTTGATTAAATGCGGACTGACCCACCCTCATGCACGAGAAAAGAATGAGACGAGAAAAAAGTACAGTACCTTGCGATGAGTATTCACAACAGTTGCTTTATACAAAGCTGTGGTGCCTGGATAGACTGCCAAAACATTCTTGCCTGGAGGAAAATCTGGTGCGCTAGATGGATCACTTTTCTTTGGGAAAGGAATGATGCGGGACAAAGGCAACTTATACTTTCTGAAATTATTAATAAAAAAGCACAAAGACCCCAAAGTCAGAAAATTGTGTTCAAATTATATACCGAGAATTATAGAAGCAACGTTATTGACTGGAAAAAAAATTGAGCAGGCAATTAATTTTTTTGTTATCATTGGAAGGGTGGTTGATGTTTCGATAAAGAGATCCGCCTTGAGTTCTCAGTTCAAACCCAACCTTGACATTGAACTCAGTCAAAACATTTTAAAGCATAGTGTTGAGAACAAGCCCACGTGTGGAAACTAATATAGTCTTGCACATATATTATAGATCTCGTCGTCGACCGACATCCACTTGATTATAGGTTGCATTAATTCTAACATGACGATAGAGCTTGCTAGGTCAACTATCCAACTCACACGTCATCAATTAAAAAATGTTAGTCCACATGCTAGAGGCTAAAACCGGTACACATGAAAGAGCAGGTTAAGAATAGTCTTACATTCAAAAATTAATGCACTCTTGTGCACATGAAATAGATTATGAGTTCCTTGAATTAGGTTGGACGCTTGAGTTCCAACATATATAACATCTTTTAATGACAATAGATCAAAACTGATTTTTTTAATGCGACACATTACAAATTTCCATACAGAGTTTTCAACAAATTAGCATATTTATGAGTAGAAGGATACGCACACTAATATAATAAAACTCCAGTTAGGGATGGAATAGACCAAACAAGAACTCCTTATCACTAGCTTGAGTAGCTTCACAAAACTAAGTTGCAGCAGTAGTAGTAAAATCAACTCTTCTTTGCATATACAAATAATAACACTATCACGGTAACATGATAATAGAGGTTTGGAAAAAAGTGAATATATGCAAAAGAACAAGCTAAAAATTGGCTTTCCCAAAGTTGAGTTTATATATGCCAATAATCATGAGCACTTCTACAAACAGTCAATGCGATAATCTAAAAAAGAGAGACATCTCAAATCCTACAAGTGTGGTCTGATTAGAGCAGGATATGTGGGGAAGTGAAGCCTAAACAAGGGCGAACCTTGACAAACTTCTAGGATGACACGATTTAAGGAGAAAAGAAGTTACATAATTGAAATAAATCAGCATCAGAAATGAAGAAAATTCAAGACCCAAACATGTGAGACACCTTTTGAGAAGCATTGAATAGTCCAATTATAAACTACCGTTAAGTGTGTTTAGGTGAAAGCGCTATTAAAATAGATGACCTACCAAGAAATTCTCATATAACACCAAAAAAAATCAAAACTATGAAGTTCAATTTAACCTAGGCTGAATTAAATCAAAACGAGAAATACCTATCGTATTATGGGCTACATAGCTACGAAATAGTATTTTAACATGACCTCCTACATTATGATATGTAGTTCGAGAATGAACCAAGTATAAGCTAGTGTCTCTGTGAGGATGGAGTGTCACCAGGGCTGAGGCCTAGACAAGCGATGACTCCTGACAAGCTTCTAGAAATTGCTAAAAAGCTAGTTCCGAATTAGAACATCTGAAGCTTAATATACTAAAAATGTAAATTTCAATCTGTTATGGTTCTATATGGAATCCATCTCAAACAATAAATATAATTTCCACTGGTTCAACATTGCCATTTTACAAATTTAATTGAGATGCTAGTCCAACGACAGTATTTTAACACTAGCAGCTAATTGGGAAACAACATGAGAAAAATAGAACATTTTCTCACCCATTAATCACAGAACTTCTTGATTAATCCTAATCTCAACTCTCAAGAAAATACTAAATAGCATGGTGATAAGAATAGTTCATTTTGAGAATAAGTTCAAGCGAGAACAAAGAAAAAAGAGTCTAGAGCTCACCTCTGAATGCTTTCCTCGTCATCACCAGGTTCCTCATCAAGCACTTCAAATCTGCATGTGTAAATATATGTTTCTCTTAATAAAATTAAAATAGTATTTCACGAAGTAATACATCCATAATCACCGTGAAAGAATAAAAAAAATTTAAATTGAGAAATGAAGCGCTACAAGATGATGAAATGATTCAGAATATGCTTCTGCATCATATGAAACAAAAAATATTAAAAACATTTAATGCGTGATGTTCTGTTTTATGTAGAGCAGCCAGCTAACAGTTTTGCTGGATAAAAGAAGCCGAAGTGTCGAACATTTTTCCTCGGGTTATCTTCCATCACATGGTTGCATCACCAATTTGGCATTAGCAAATACCATGACATGATTTCAATTCACTTCTCAATTCCGTACCTCAGGATATCAACCAAACACCTCATTCTTTTACACGAGATACTTTCCTATAACTTTTATTAATATATAATGCTGATAAGCATGTAGTCGATGAACATAATTAATATCTAATGCTATGTACTTGTATGATTCAACGCACAATAATATATCACACATGATTGCTGTAAAAATTTATGGGTGGAAGCCAAAAGAAATCGCAGGAACACTCAACCACTACCAAAAACAAGTAAAAAACAGAAGCAACAACAGCACAAGAGTTTCCAATTGAAATTAACTTCTTTACAGAGCGAGCTATACATTGCAAAACATGATTAACAATGTAATCAAAGGAACAAAAATCTGCAGCAAGAAGTTAACCGCACGGGCAGATTACTGTAACCGCACTAGACGCAAGTCCGCTAGCCGAGTCCGCCGAGTCCACCGAAGCCGCCTATCCGTGGCTAACCGCGCAGACTGTTGTTATTGAAATGCTGAAGGAACTTGAACAGAACCCGCTGATTGACCGGACGAACTGTTCTGCTTATCCGCAACTCAGAGGAAGAGATCAAGTCGCAAAGACCGCGACCTGCTACAATCCGCTGATTGCTATCCGTGAACTGTTCCACACCAAGCTTTCATTAGTTGTCTAGCCGTCTGATGTTAGCTGCACAGCCTGCACAGAATCAACTTCCTAAGTCGCAGCGGTTAGAAAACCGTAACCGCAAAAACCAAGCGCGAGCTAGTTCTTACTGTTCACTGTTGTTTATGACGAGCCGATGACTCCTATTTATAGGTGTGAAGAGGAGTGTCGTCACCACCTATAGCAATAGGATAATCTCTCGTCAGACCTGTCGGCTAACATCACAAATCCGCGAATACAAGAATCGGTTCGCCACATAAGGAAGACTATCCGCAAAAAACTCGGATACCAATCTTGTCCGCAAGAACAACCAGACCGCCAGGCTTGCGGACACAACTCCAGTCTGCGCAATGCTCCGGCCCGCGACAACCATGCCGCCAACTTGCCAAACTCGGTGAGCTCAAGAAGCAGTCCGCAACACAAGCGATCTCGGGGAGCTAGGCAACAAAGCTGGACTTAGGCTATATTTGTTTGGGCATTTCGCTTCTCTGTTTTGGGCAAACGCCGCCGGAAGGAGCGTAAACAAATGAACCTCCGGCGGCGTTTGCTCCGTTTCCACCCGCCCGCCTTGAGAAACGCCCCGAAAAGCTCCGTTTGAAGCAGCCACCTCCCCCCTCCGATTCGAACACTCTGTTTCCACCCGCCGGATCGACCCGCCACCGCCGAACCAAATGGAGCCTTAGTCGCACAAGACCAAGTCTACGACAAGCTTTGCGGTTTTCAAGTAACCGCGCCACCTGATACCAAGACCGCGCCCAATCTGAACAACACAAGTCCGCCACCTTGCGGACTGCTCCATTAGACCGCGCGACCTCCAGGCAAACAAGTCCGCGCAACTGTGTCGACCTCCATGATCTAATAACCAGACCACAGACACAGAACCAAGCCGGATACCAGCGAGCTCCAGAAGAGTCCACCACAACATCAAAGCCGGACTCGGCGAACTCCAGATGAGTCCGCCACATCCGCGGTTAGCCAACCCTAACCACCCGGTATACCAAGGATGCTTGCTGACCCAGACCGCAAGAACAACCGGCAACCCGCCAAAGGCTATCCACCAAAGCTGTCCGCCAGGACGCGACGGACTCTGTGGTGAGTATGGTTTGACCAGTCTAACCACCCAACTCCACTTTTACTCCCACTTCAACAATTTCAACACTCCCCCTTAAAGTGGGAGTGGAAACCAGCCCGAGCAATCCTCGTAACCGAATAAACGATCCCTTCGACAGTGGCTTCGTGAAGATGTCTGCGACATTGTCCTCGCTCCGCACATGCTCAAACATCAGAGACCCATCCAGCCCCTTCTCCCAAACGAAGTGATGCTCGATCTAGATGTGCTTTGTCCGCGCGTGACAAACTGGATTGTTGACCAATTTAAGAGCACTCTTATTGTCACCGCAAAGCAAAGTAGGACTTCGCACCTCCTCATGGATGTCATCCACTAATCTCCTAAGCCAGATGACTTCCTGAGCTGCCAAGGCCGAAACATTGTATTCTGTTTCAGTAGTGGAGACAGACACCGAATCCTGCTTCTTACTACACCAAGAAATAGCCGTTGATCCCGTGAAGAAGACGTAACCAGACGTCAACTTCCGATCATCTGTATCTCCTTCATAATCAGCATCCATATAACCACGCAGACTGAAGCTCGTGTCCCTCTTATAAAAGAGACCCATCTCAGAGGTAGACTTGACATACTTCAGAATTCCTTTAGCTGCCACCAAATGAGGTTTTCGTGGCTCTGCCATATATCGACTAACCCGGTCCACCGCATAAGCAATATCCGGCCTAGTAATAGTCAGATATATGAGACTCCCCACGAGAGCCCGGAATACTAAAGGGTCTGTAAGAACCCTTCTCTTATCCCGTCGAAGTTCCAACCCGACCTCTAGAGGAGTAGAACTGCTCTTCCCTTCCCGCATGCCTAATCGCTTGACAATTCTCTCCGCATTTCCCTTCTGGGAAACGAGAACGTCGTTCTTCTGTCTCTCTACCTCGAGTCCAACGAAATGGTGGAGCTCACCCAGATCCTTCATCTCGAACCGAATAGCTAGCTCAGTCCTGAGCCTAACTACTTCCTCCTCTGAGTTTCCCGTGACGATCATATCGTCAACGTACAACAGAACGAGGACCTGAAGCTCCCCCTGCTTCTTAATGAACAGACTGGAATTTGAGTCTGAAGCAAAGTAACCGCAGAACTGGAGATATTCTGCGATCTTCCCATACCACGTCCGAGGCGCCTGCTTCAGACCATAGAGGGCCTTCTTCAGATTGCAGACGTGTCCAAGATGATCTTCAAAGACATAACCGAGTGGCTGCATCATGAAGATATCCTTGTCAATCTCGTCGTAAAGGAAAGCATTCTTAACATCGAGTTGCCAAATCTTCCATCCTTGGCAAGCCGTCCGGGAGATCACCGCCCGGACTGAACTCATCTTAGCCACCGGACTGAACGTCTCTTCATAGTCCTCCCCGTATTGCTGTGAGAACCTCCGAGCTACAAGGCGAGCCTTGTACCGCTCGATGCTTCCGTCAGCCTTCTTCAGTTTATAAACTCACTTGCACGTCACAAGAGTAATGTCTTCGACTTTGGGCACAAAGTCCCAAGTCTTATTCTTTCTGAGGGCGGCCATCTCCTCATCCATGACATCTTGCCACTTCTTGACTCCAGTGACGTTCTCTAAGCAAGAAGACTCCCGTTCATCCAAGGGACCTGCAAAGAAACATGAGACAAAACTCACCATGTTCCCGTCCCTATACCGAGCTGGTGGAACAATTATCCTCTTGGACCTCCGCAGGGTTTGACCCTGATCCACCACTCCTATTGCTTCTTCTGTACTAGCCCTGATCCCGGGCACACCAGGAGCATCGCTCCCCTTGATTCCAGATAGCCTCTGCCCGAGAGCTAGATGTCACCGGAGCACCTGGTGACACAAACAACTCCACCATAAGATCCCGAGCAGCTTCTCCTTGGCCCCCCGTCTGACCTGCTCTCCTGTAGCTCCACAGATGAGCTACCCTAGTACGATGTAAGTTAGTCAAAGACAACGTCTCTTGAGACGACGAACTTCTTTGTTGCAGGATCCATGCACTTCCATCCTTTCTTCTGCTCATCATAGCCAACAAAAACTAGTTTCCGTGCTTTTACATCTAGCTTTGTCCTGAGAGCGTCTGGAACGTGTACGTAGCAAGTAGATCTGAACACCCTAAGATGTTCGACACTGGGCTTCTCTTTGAACATGAACTCATGAGGAGATTTCATGTTGATCGGACTGAGAGGCATCCTGTTGATGACATACGCCGCAAAAACCATTCCCTCTGCTCAGAAGGCCCTGTGAATGCTTTTGGCGTGAAGCAAATACTTGCTGGTTTTCGTTAGATGACGGATCCTACGTTCTGCAACTTCGTTCTGTTGTGGAGTGTGAGCACAAGTAAGCTCACTCTGAATGCCGAACTTTATGCAGAAGTTAGAGAACTCATATGGAGTAAACTCTCCGTAATTATCAGTTCTCAACTTCTTTATTTGCAGACCGAGTTGACCTTCGACGAGCTCCTTGAACTCCACGAATATCCCGAACGCCTCTGATTTCTCTTTCAAGAAGTATACCTGGAAAAGTCATCAACAAGAACAAGCATATACCTGTTACTGCCGAGACTGTGAGTGACAGTAGGTCCCGTTAGATCACTGTGGATGCATTCCAACGGTGCTCTACACCTACTCCGTGATATGTCAAATGGAAAGCGACGTGTCTTTCCATATTGACAACCTGCACAGACATGACCGTCACCATAGGATGAAAACTAGGCAGACCATGCACCAGGATTCTCACCGTCATAGCTTTCAGTTTATCCATCCCAACATGCCCAAGTCTCTCATGCGAAATAACAGCGCTATCATTAGCCATCATTTTGTCAACATAGGAACTTGTCGCCAACACGAACAAGTCCTTTACTCTTCTACCAAGATGAGTAACATCACCTTTCACAGCTGACACGTTCTGGAGAAACTTCACTTCTGTCGGGCCGAACAGAACGTGATACCCAACGTCAACCGCGTTGGTCACGGAGAAGAGATTTTTCTTCATCCCGGGCATGTGATACACACTCCTCAAAGTGAGTGGCCCATGATCACTGTCTAAAGAAACCGATCCCTCCTCCACCGCATATACAATATCATCAGCAGTAATAATGACATCATTACCTTTGTATTCCTGCAGAGAAGAGAATTTGGACTCGTTCCCGGTGAGGTGATGACCACACCCGGAGTCCACGATCCAGTACTCCTGATAGTTGATGGAGGAAAGTGCCCGAACACAAGTTCCCGTCACGAAGGCACTCCCCCATCCTCCTTCCTCAGTTTTGGACTCAACCTCCTCCTTCCCTGCAGCATGCTCCGACTGAAGATTTACCCTGCAGTCCCTGCAGATATGACCAAGCTTGTTGCATCTGTAGCACCGAGGTCCGCCCCGCTTCTTCCCGTCATCAACCTTAGCAGGCTTGCTCCTTTCCTGCTGTGATGAAGAAGACGGACCATCGCAAATAAGTGCCTTCTTCTTCTTGTCTCATTTATTTTTCTTGCCAGAGAAGAGAGCCTCACCATCTTTCCCTGAGATTGAGACTCCAGTCATCTGCTTCACCAAGCTTTCCTGTGAAGCCAACATATTCTCCAGCTCGAGCAGTGATGACTTATTAGCCAAGCCTTCCACAGACATCACGAAGGCAACATACTCATTCCGCAAGCCGCAGATGATGTGTCTCTTCAACTTCGACTCTGAAATCGGCTCTTCCGGGTCCAATGCAGTAATCTCATAGCAGATGTTCTTCATTTTCAAGAAGAAAGAAGAGATGGACATATCACCTTGAGTGACATTCACCAACTCATTTTCCAAAAACTGTAGCCGAGTTACGTTCTTCTTGTTCAGCAGGCCATCCAGATTTCAGCTGTTGATCGACATTCAATGATGTGGTCAAACAGCTCCGGTGAAACCGCACGCTTCAGAGCGGATGCTGCCTTCACATCGGTTCGCTTCCACGCTTTCACCGCTTCAGCATTTCCACTGGCAGCGACTACTTCTTGTTGGTTGTCACCATCGACAACTTCTCAGAGATCCTCGCCAAGAAGATAACTCTCCATGCACGACCTCTATCTTTTGAAGTTGGTATGCGTCAAGAGTTCAATTCCAATTCATCTTGCAAAACCGGCTTCCATTGCAATCAACTGAATCACTTGATCTTCACGAAGGTATAACAACCTAAGATTGGTGAACTACTAACTCCTTAACACCCCTCTGATACCATGTAAAAATTTATGGGTGGAAGCCGAAAAAGATCGCAATAACACTCAACCGCAACCGAAGACAAGTAAAAACAGTAGCAACAACAGCATAAGAATCTCCAATTGAAATTAACTTCTTTACAGAGCGAGGTATACATTACAAGACATGATTTACAATGTAACCAAAGGAACAAAAATCTGCAACAAGAAGTTAACCGCACGGACAGATAACCGTAACCGCACTAGTCGTCAGTCCGCTAGTCGAGTCCGCCGAGACCGCCGAAGCCGCCTATCCACGGTTAACCGTGCGGACTGCTGTTATTGAAATGCTGAAGGAACTTGAACAAAACTCCCCGATTGACCAGGCGAACTGCTCTGCTTATCCGCAACTCAGAGGAAGAGATCAAGTCGCAGAGACCGTGACCTGCTGTTATCCGCTGACTGCTATCCGCGAACTGTTCCACACCAAGCTTCCACTAGTTGTCTAGCCGCTTGATGTTAGCCGCACAGCCTGCATAGAATCAACTTCCTTAGTCACAGCGGTTAGAAAACCGTAACCACAAAAACCAAGTGCGAGCTAGTTCTTACGGTTCACTGTTGTTTATGACGAGCCGATGACTCATATTTATAAGTGTGAGGAGGAGTGCCGTCACCACCCACAACGATAGGATAACCGCTCGTCAGACCTGTCGGCTAACATCAAAAATCCGAGAATACAAGAATCAGTCTGCCACATAAGGAAGACTATCCGCAAAAAGCTCGGATACCAATCTTGTCCGCAAGAACAACCAGACCGCCAGGCATGTAGACAAAACTCCACTCCACGCAAATCTCCGGCCCGCGATAACCATGCCGCCAACTTGCCGAACTCGGAGAGCTCAAGAAGCAGTCCGCAACGCAAGTGATCTCGGCGAGCTAGGCAACAAAGCTGGACTTAGTCACACAAGACCAAGTCCACAACAAGCTTCGCGGTTTTCAAGTAACCGCGCCAACTGATACCAAGACCGCGCCCAATCTGAACAACACCAGTCCGCCACCTTGGGGACTGCTCCATTAGACTGCGCGACCTCCAGGCAAACAAGCCCGCGGAACTGTGCCGACCTCCACGATCTAATAACCAGACCGCAGGCACAGAACCAAACCGAACACCGACGAGCTCCAGAAGAGTCTGCCACGACATCAAAGCCGGGCTCGACGAACTCCAGATGAGTCTGCCACATCCGCGGTTAGCCAACCCTAACCACCCGGTATACCAAGGATGCTTGCTGACCCAGATCACAAGAACAACCGGCAACCCGCCAAAGCTGTCCGCCAGGCCGCGGCGGACTTTGCGGTCTGTGCGGTTTGACCAGTCTAACCGCCCAACTTCATTTTTACTCACTTCAACAATTTCAACAATTGTATTAATTAAATAGGCATTAAACTAAAACAGAAGCTACAACTGTTCACAAGTATATTACAAATACGAGCTAATGAGATTGATAGAATAAAATACAAAGAAAATAAATTTTACATGTTGAACGAAAAAAAAAACATAAACTAAATAACTTGAATATCAATAAGCAATACATGTATTTCTTCACAAATCGAAGAAAATGAAATTAAATATAAAGACTCACAGAGTAATCATGATGAACACATAATGCGAATCAGTGGCTTCCCGAGGTAGGTTCAGTTGGGAATTAAGGAAGAGCTAGGGTTTTGGGTTGAGAAGTGAGGTAGGCTCAGGCAGTGTCGGGATGGGGATTGGGTTTGCGCCAATGATGGGAGGAGGCAGAGGAGGTTGTTGTAAAGGAAAATAAAGGGTGACTGAAATGATTTGTAGCGGTGGCGGGTGGCTGTCGGGGAAGGGGAGGCGAGCAAGTCGCGATTGGAGCAAAGGAAGAACACGACGACTGGAGCGGTGGGAAAAATTGTGTTGTTATTGCGGTTAGAGGAGAAGACAATAATGGTAGGAGCGAGGGGGGCGATCGTAGACAACCGCGGCAGGAGAGAGGGAGATGATCGTAAGCTGCTATTGTGGTTAGAAGATTATGGCGGTGGCTAAAGCAAAGGGTGGTTTCGACACTATTTATAGGAGGGGCATACGACTTCAACACCATGCGGCTCCTCTTGACCGGATGGATCCAATTTTGGCCTCCAAATTCTCAATCCCTAGTTTAGTCCTATTACTTGAAATATCTCTACTACATATAAGTGAATATGCATATTTAGATGCTAATACCATCTAAGAATCCACAAACGTTAGAACAACTCAATTAGTGGTGGAGATAGATGAGAAAGAGAGAGAGAGAGAGGGCAAACAAAATCTTTATAGGTTTCCTAAATCTATAAGAGGGAAGGGGGCTCTGGGTCTCACTAACAAGATGATTAAGACTAAAAGTAAAAGCTTGTGTGTGTGTCGAGAGCGACTCATTACCCGATCGCCTTCTTTGAATTTATAATCTCATGCTGTAACATCCCGAGTCCTACATGGATATAGTGATAATCATGTAGAATGGATACATTTGGTTAGTGATAGTCATGGATGATGAATACCGATGATTAGTGAGAATGATGGATACCTAATGAATTGAATCTTATATCAGAATTGAAGTAAAAATTACAGAGTTTAAGTAATAATTTGAATCTTTAAACATCAGAGCCACTTTTTGGGAGCACATGATGGAGTTTTGTTTGAAACTTTGTAGTTGCGTGCTCCGATGAGAGTGGTCTTGAAATGGATTTTGTGGAAGTACTCGCAGACAACCTATGAAAAAAGATAAAACATTGCAGTACTCAAATCATTGAGTAATTCAAACACTCTCCTTCAGCTCAACTTTGACTATCTTCACATCCGGAACATGTAGGAAAATTGTTACATCATAGTATAGGACAACTTTTAAGTCACAATACTTTGATCAGTATCCTCCCACTTTTAAGTAAGGCCTCATTTGGGGGGACTTATTTTCACCGGTCAAGCGGTTGCGACCGCATGAACCAGACCTTAATTAAGGTCTGGTTCATGCGGTCGCAACCGCTTGACCGGTGAAAATAAGTCCCCCCAAACGGGGCCTAAATCTCCAAGGTAATCTTCAAATGGAGTCCAATTTTTTATACATATGACTCAATGTTCAATCAATAAATCTGAGCAAAATCACACCTCTTCGAGTAGTTTTTTTTCAACCAAGTCCTATAAATGTTTAACATTTTGATAAAACATGGATCGTTTATCAATTCCAGATTACGTAGAATGAATCAATAAGGTCATAACTGTTAGATTGTTTGCTTGCCACTCCTCATAAGTAAAGTTGTAAATATCAGATATTGACAACATGTCAGGGATATTTTATAATATCATATTTTCATCTCATAATAAAAATATATATTAAATCATTAAATGTACTTCGATATTCTAAAAGGAAAAAAATTAACATAACAGGTAAACAAATAACGAGTCATGTGATCCAAAATCAAACAGAAGAATATTAAAAAAAATGTTGGCAGCACTATGAGTACTACTAATAAGTATCCAAAAGAAGTACACATAGATAAATTGTGAGATATATTTAATATTGAAAAATAAATTTATCTAAAAAACACTAAGTTTTATAGCAAATAAAGAAGATTTAAAAACTAAATATCCTTAATTGATAATAAGTCTTATTGTGCTTAATAAAATTGCATTAAGAGAATAAAAATGATTAACTAATACTATGTAGAATATTTAATAGTTGTTTAATATAAATTAACAAATGTGTAATGTGAAATGATTATATAAATTTGATTGTAAGAGTAACACCTATGAAAAAAATATGAAATAATAAGTCTAATCAATTTAAGCATATTTAATGCAATATATGAAGGTGATTTAATATGGGCCAACAAATCGATTTTTTTTATATATTGGTTGACACAATTTTGGAAAAAATTGTTTGCTCTTTTTGTAGGTAAAGTTAGCAATATACTTGATTAAATCACCTTCATATACAACAACACAACACTCAATCCTTTATCCCACTATAGTGGGTCAGCTATATGGATCCTTTGATGACTAAAGATTGGGCACAATGGCGACAAAGGATCCATATAGCTGACACCACTCTAGTGGGATAAAGGTTAGAGCGTTGTGTTGTTGTATATGAAGGTGATTTAATCAAGTATATTGTTAACTTTACCTACAAAAAGAGCAAACAAATTTTTTTCGAAAATTGTGTCAACCAATATATAAAAAAATCAGATATGTCAGCCTATATTTACTAAACGACATGTATTTTTTTCAGAAAAAAATTGTTTTGTCGTCAAACCCTACATATCAGACATATCATAGGACATTTAAAACACTGCTCATAGGTGACATTTGTTATGGGAGGTGGTTTTTAGTTCCAATTATAAACCCAACTTCCTCTTGCTCCCAATAAACATGTTCATTTACTGCACCCAAAGTAAATTATTGTTTCCATTTAGCTTGATATTGGTAATCCCCATTATCTGATAGTCAACACTAGGGCTAGAGGCATGAGGGATACTTTTTTCCTTTTCCATGGATGTGCTCGGCATCATCTGCAAACATCCACTGGCTCCACCTAAGAAAGATGCGAAAGACAGCATGAAACGTTAAGAATCATACAGCATCGAAAGACAGCATGAAATGTTATGATTCACAACACCAAATGCTAACAGAGGTTGGAGACTGCTAACATGTAGAGCTTTCCCTGTAGCATCAAAGGGAAAAAGCAACATGGTGACTGAATAACCAGACGAAAGCAAGAAGCAAAAGAAGAATGTTCCGTTTCTCAAAGATCCACCATGCCCCTAAATGGATGAAATATTTATCTTATTATTACTACCAACTGAAAGCCCTGTCGATGCCAAGAGTCGGGGGCGAAATATGTCAAGCTTTGTACGCGCAGGTTCAGATCCTGCTGTCGATACCAAGAGGAGACGAGGTCAACGGGAGAGCGATAGTTGTTCTTAGTTCCTGAGCTAAAGTCGAATTAGAGACATCGATGATTGTCAACCTCCATTCTTGGGTCGACATCGAGTACACTGAAACAAAGAGGTATTGAGGGGGATTGAAGATCCTGAATGATCATCATGCTATCATTCTCGAGCCGAGTTGAGACATGATCAATGCTCCTATGATACAATGATCCACGATCCATGATCACGAGAGGTCCCGATAACATGCTCTAATAACCATGAAGTAGGTACCTGAAGTTCCAGCCATTCTAGGTGCAGTCTCATGCGCGTAAAGTATATGGTATTCAGCCAAAACAATTTGCAGCCCTAATAAGTAATTAAGATTTTATTTCATTGATGTATAAACTTCCGTATGAAATAAATTATTGAGGTTATGATGAATTCAATGAAAAATTCAGCAGCCACTATACTAGATTTCTTGCTTACACACTTCGAAAATCATCAACAGGATGCCTAAATGAATCAATATCAGTAACTTGATGACTAGTTACATAGGTGTTTTTATGGTCAGTTTCTAATGATTTCAGTACTCCCCTGCACACCCTGCATCAAATTTCTTTCATAATAATAAAACACTAACTTTATTTACTCCTCTAAGAAGTCCGTTTTTTAGAATTTGTTAAGCAGTTCCAAACTATTCAACGTTGTTTTCTACTACCTCAGAACTCAAACATTCATGTAACACTAACTTTATTTGCTCCTATAATAAGTTGATTTTATAATTTGTTATGCAGTTCCAAACTACTAGAGTTTATTTTCTACTTCCTCAATAATCAAAACTCTTACAATTCATGTAACATAATTCATTCTTGATTTAGCATTGCTAGTTTTGCCATAAATCCAACTTAACATACTCATTTATGTAAGACTCAACTTAGCTACACTAATTTTTAACAGCCAAGCAATTAAACCATGAAACCAAAATAGACTTAAATCGGCAAGGTACTACATACATCTAAACTGAATAAACAAGATGATGAAATTGTGAATTTCTTCTAAACATGATTTGCAATTTAATCATAGGACCATAATAGGCGTAAATAAATATAATATCTTTTTTTAAAAGAAGAAAAAAGAATTGAACTAAAGATTGTGATCCTAATAAACATCATCATTATTATCCCTTGCAGCGTTGTTCATAACTTATATTTAAAGTGACTATGAAAATAATAATTAGTAGTGTTAAGAAGTAACTAGGACTACATTCAATACTTACTCTTTTGCATCCTTATCAAAATGAATTACTTTGACAACAAACCATTCATCTTTTTCAGCATCATCAGGCGTCACTCTTCCAGCTACCTGGCAAATAACTTTTATTTAGAATCGAAAGACTAGATATAGGAACTTTGATAAAATGTTCACTACAAGTACTTTGGTATAAATGAAAAATAGTGTATAAGAAGCCCAAAGCTAAAAACTCACTTCTATAACCCATTATGAGTGTTGTTTATCTTATATAGCTTAGTCTAACATTCTAGTTTGTACTTGAGGTGCCACTCCTCGTGACTATAAATATGTGTACAAGTGTTTATATAAATATATATATACTACCGACGGTGAACGGGCGTGCCCCGCACAACAGTACCCGGTCCGCGGCGGGCGTGCTTATTTAAAACTTTTTTGTTTAATTTTTTTACAATTATTTTTTAAATATTTTGTTTTATTTGTTTTGTTTCATATTTTAAAAATTAAATTAACAATTTTTCTGTTTGTTGAAATGAAAAAAATTGTAAAAAAAACAAAATTTAAATTTTTTAAAAAAGAGAGGCTGCCGCCCGGGTAAGGTCGCTAGCGGCCATCGGCTACAGCGGCCGTAGCCAGCGGCTACAGCCGCCGCCGGAGGCTTGCCCAAAGCCCACATGAGGCCTCCCTAAATATTGCCAGATATAACCGTGCCATTGTCCTGATATATTCTAAAATTCAAATTAATCAAACGTCTGATATTATTTATACCCGATTGTCCAAATGTATCATACGATGTGAGACTAACTGGATTCCATTGTTCACCCCACCATGCTTACGATTAAGCCTTTGCCGTCGGCGGCTTGACCAGAGCCCACCGACGGGTTCGTTGGGGGTTCAGCAAATCCGCCGAGGATTGTCCGGCGGCGAGTGGGCATGCCCGTGAGACCTGTCGGTGGGCTCCGGTCAGGCCGACAATGACAAAGGGAAGCAGTGAGTTTGGCTTTCTCTGAAACAGGGAATCGGGAAATTTGTGGGAGCGAGATAGGGGGTTTTAGAGTAAACGCTATTTGCAGCCATGATTTCTTTGATTGGACGGCTAAGATTAAATCTATGAAAGTAACTTGGCCTCAATATGGTCGTAAATGTGTGTGTGTGTATATATGTTGAAAGGAGGACAAGACTTGTTTTATTCATCCACATAGGGGCTATTTAAAGAGTTACAATTGGACACATTAAGGTGGATAGACCTTGTGAGACTAAAATATGAACATAAAATGACGGATAACTCAACCCCCCCCCCCCACTCAAGTTGGGCATGTGATGTCATACATGCCCAACTTGCCAACTAGCTCTTTAAAGACACTCGTACATAATCCCTTTGTGAAAATGTCTGCCAATTGTTGTTCAGATGGGATAAAAGGAGTAACCACAATCCCTCTGTCTATAATCTCTTTGACGAAGTGGTTGTCGATCTCGATGTGTTTTGTACGGTCCTGCTACACCGGACTGTGAGCAATGCTGATGGCAGCCTTGTTATCACAGTATAGTCTGATAGGCTCGCTTCTTTTAAGACCAAGACCTTTTAGGATGGTTAGGATCCATAACCCTTCACATATCTCATGAGTCATAGCCCTGAACTCAGCCTCAACTCTAGATCTAGCGATCATATATTGTTTTTTGCTCCTCCATGTAACTAAATTTTCACCCACCATAGTGCAATATCCCAATGTGGATCGTCGACCAGAAGGCGGTCCAGCCCAGTCTGCATCAGTGTACACCTCAATAGTCAACTCATTATTTGGTGAAAAGAGGACGCCCCTCCCACGCAAGGACTTGAGGTACCTGAGAACACGATGAGCGACATCAACATGACGAGCCTTTGGAGAGTGCATATATTGGATAAACACCCCCACAACATAGGAGATATCTGGGTGAATATGCGTCAAGTAGATTAGTTTTCATACAAGTCCCTGAAAGCT
The DNA here is from genome assembly GCA_039513925.1 of Platanthera zijinensis. Lineage (NCBI taxonomy): Eukaryota > Viridiplantae > Streptophyta > Magnoliopsida > Asparagales > Orchidaceae > Platanthera > Platanthera zijinensis. The sequence goes on along the minus strand of CM077078.1, from coordinate 11,826,927 downwards.
GAGGATATCTTCAATTGTTTCATCATTATCTCTTCCAAGTCCGTGATTAGCTTCAATTGGGGTGTCAGCTGGTCTACACCCACTCATCCCTGAGACTTCAAGGAGGTTAAGTATTTCCTCTGTGATATGAAAATCTCATATTTTGACCTCGCAATCTCAATACCTAAGAAATATTTGAGGTTCCCCAAATCCTTCACTTCAAATTCTTTCGTCAATCTCTCTTTCAGTGCCCAGATCTCATATTGATCGTCTCCTGTTATTATGATGTCATCCACATAAATTTTCAGAGCTGTTAACTTTCCTTTGTTGTTTTTGTTGAAAAGGGTATGATTTACATTACTTTGGAAGTACCCAAAGCATGGCATGGTCATGTGGAATCTCCCAAACCAAGCTCTAGGAGATTGTTTCAGACCATATAAAGTATTCTTCAGCTTGCACACCTTCCCTTCAGATCCACTAAGAGAAAGGCAAGGAGTAGAGCCATGTATATCTCTTCTTCCAGATCATCATGAAGAAACACATTCTTCACATCCAGTTGACTGAGATCCTATCCCTTACAGGCAGCACACGACAGAAGAACCCTTAAAGAATTCATCTTAGCGACCGGGGTGAAGGTTTCCTAGTAATCAATCCTTGTCGTCTGAGTGTACCCTCTTGCAACAAACCTTGCTTTATATCTCTCCACGACACCCAGGGCGTTCTGTTTGACAAAAAATACCCACTTGCATCCTACAATCGTCTTCCCTTTAGGCAGTTATACAAGGTCCCATGTGCGATTTTTGTCAAGGGCATGCATTTCTTCAAGCATAGCCATCTTCCACCTGTCATCAGAAAGGGCATCCTATCACGATGTTGGGATGGAAGTTGCAGACAAAAAAGTGAAAAAAGCTTTACAGGAAGCCGCTATAGACGAATAAGAGACGAACTGAGATAAAGGGTGTTGTATAGAGGTACCTTCCCTTAGAGTAATGGACCCTAACGAAGGGTTGAATGTTTGATCTAGCATTCTGATAGGGGCCCGTGTGTTTGTTCCCTTAGGACGATGAGAGTAAACCTGTAATGGTTTAACAATAGGAGCCGCAACAATTGACATAAGAGCAATATGAGATGGAGACGAATGAGAGCGATATAACGGGAATGGGTAATAGAGTGGTAGACAGTGAATCAACGTGAGGCAAGGGGCACACTTCCAATGTAGAGGAGTTCCCCTCTGAAGTGAGGACCCATAATAGCTCTCAGATTCTCAGAACGTGACATCCATGCTGATAAAGACCTTCTTGTGAACTGGGTCAAAACATTTATAACCTTTTTGGATAGGAGAATAACCAATTAAAGCACACTTGTGCGCACAAGTATCAAGTTTAGTCTTTTGATGAATATGGATAAAACAGACACAACCGAATACACGAGGTTGCAGATTGACAGGAGACACCCGAAGAGTGTGAAGAGAAGTGTTATACTCGAGGACACAGGAGGGCATACGATTGATAAGGTAGACAATAATGAGAACAACATCCTCCCAATAGTACTTGGGAAGATGCATTTAGAGGAAGACAACATGCAACTTCCAAGAGATGACGATTCTTGCGTTCAACCACCCCATTTGAGAGGGGGAGTAAACACAAGATATTTGATGGATAATGTCATGAGTAACAAGATAGTGTTCGAATTGAGAGTCAATGAACTCGCGACCATTATCAGTATGAAGAATTTTGATGGAGGTTTCAAACTGCATAGAAATCATTTTGTGAAAACGCTGAAACACGGAAAAAAACTTCATTTTTAGCTTTCATGAGGTATACCCAAGTTGTGCGATAAAAACAGTCAATGAAAGTTGCAAACAAACAAAAAACCAGAAATAGAAGCAATGAGGTTGTCCCCAAACATCACTGTGTATGATATGAAATGGTGCAGAACTAGGAGCAGAAATATGATTAAAAGAAGTACGATGATGTTTGCCAAATTCACAAACATAAAATGAAAATTATCAACTAATACAGACGATAACGTAGGAAATAAACATTTCATACATAGGATAGAAGGATGTCCCAGCCGACAATGCCAGGACTCCAAAGTGTCCGCCTGATCAACATGAAGAACATGGGGAGAAGAGAGAGTGGAAGAATCAAGCAAATAGAACCCATCCACTGGACTACTAGAGCTAATCACCGTTCCCGTCATCAGGTCCTGAAAAACACAAGACGAGGGGAAGAACGTCACAGAACAGTTCATGGAGTTTGTCAAATGACTAATAAAGAGAAGATTGCGAGTAAACTTGGATAGTGAAGAATCAAAGAAAGAATAAGAAAAGAGCAGGGTATGGAGCCTTTCCCAGCAATCAAGGAGAAGAAACCATCCACAATGCTCACTTTGTCCCTACCAGATAAAGGAATGTAAGACACGAAACCTGTAGCAGAGACGGTCATATGATTCGTTGCTCCAGAATCAATAATCCAGTGCATAGACGAGCGAGAAGACGCAGTATGAGCACCTGAAGGTCCCTGATGAGCATACGCAGACGAAGACATAGAAGACTCCAGAGACTATCCCTGCATCAGGCAGTGAAAAATAAGGATCTCATCGGCAGACAGAGCTAAAGAAGGAGCAGACTGGACCAGCAGAGACAAAGTATCTTCAGAGTCATCAAACAGATGGGCAGAGTGGGGGTTGTGTAAAGCGGCCTTGAGAGTGACTGAAACCCTGACCACCATGCGGTGTAGAACACCACGGTGTGGGAAATCTATGAAGCTGAAAACAAGTTTTCCGGGTATGATGGGCCTTCCCGCAGTAGTCACAAAGAAAATGATCTTTGTCAGTGGACTTGAGCTTGAAATCGCGAGAAGCCTGACTTCCAAACTGAACAGTCAGGACAAAACCTTCCAGAGCAGAGTCAGGTGTCCATGTTTGTCGCCGATCAAATTCTTGCTGACCGAGACTGAAAATTTCTGAAAGAGAGGGCAGAGGAGAGAGGCCAAGAATCTGCGCACTGATCTGATCGAAGTCCCGATGCAAAACATGAAGAAACTCAAAGACCCTGTTCCTTTCTTCCCGAGCTCGAACAAGGATCTTATCCTCAGGAGGCACAAGAGTGAGAGAGTCAAAGTGATCATACTCTTGATAAAGCTGAGTGAACTCCAGGTAGTAGGCAGACGGAGGGCAGTCACCATGACGAAGGAGAATGATCTTCCGTCGCAGCTGAAAAATCTGGGCAGCATTGCCCCGACAGGAGTAAGTGGCCTTGGCCCTCTTCCAAATGTCTGCTGCGGCATCCAAAAACTGGTATTCTGGGCAATAGATTCAATCACAGAATTAGTCAGCCAAGACACAATGAGAGAATTCTCAGAATCCCACTGAAGCCAGTCAGGAGAATCCTGAGCAGGAGTCAGAGTAGTACCCAAAACAAGGTTATTATTATGAGGGCCTGGAGGATGAAGACAATGGAGTTGTGCAATAGAAGCAGACTAGTACAAAGCAAATGATGTCATAGTGGTTCACATATGGAGTATATGAATGATGGCTAGAGTGAGCTAAGAGAACAAGGTTTTTGCATTGATAAGAGTCGAATTGAGGAACCTCAACCTCTCCAAGAGAGAGGAAGAGTAAGGGAAATCGGGCGTTAAAACCTAAAGCTAAGATACCATTTTGAGAGAGAAATAATAAACCTTTTGATATATTTAGGCTCCATTTGTTTGGGCGTTTCGTTGCTCCGTTTTGAGCAAACGCCGCCGGAAGGAGGAAAAACAAATGAACCTCCGGCGGCGTTTGCTCCGTTTCCACCCGCCCCCCTTGAGAAACGCCCTGAAAAAGCTCCGTTTGGAGCAGCCACCTCCCCCCTCCGGTTCGAACACTCCGTTTCTACCTGCCGGATCGACCCGCCACCGCCGAACCAAATGAAGCCTTATTTAGTAGAAAAGCCCTTTATACATAATAGAAGTATTATGTGAACCAAACATAAATGGCTACGCTGAAAATCCCTCAAAAATAAATTGACTATTATAATAACACTTCTAAAACGACACTTATCCTAACTTAAATATGCTAAAAAAATATTAATGACAAAATATGTTTAATATGCAAACACAGGTTATTATTAACATTTGACACCTTTGAGGAAGCAATACATGTGATTTTGAGATGATACAATAATACATTTCAAGTATATAGAAACATGAGTTTCAAAATAAAAATCTAGACCATTTCTTGATATAAGAGGGTAACATGCACCATGTTCACATTTTCAACTAATCTACTATTTTGATCAATTCTCCAACCTCTCGGTGCTAATATATTAGTTTTTGTAACATAACATTTATACTCTAGGTTTTTTACATGCACACATTAAAATCATCTCATATTGAAGGGGAGTCTTGGCGGACCGGATGAGGTGTTGTCGTGTGACCTTGAGATCACGAGTTCGAGTCTTGGAAGAAGCCTCTTGCAAAAATGTAGGGTACGGTTTGCCTACATTTCACCTTTATGGTGGGATCCTTCTCCAGACCCTCGCTATGCGGGGATGCTTTGTGCACTGGGCTGCTCAATATATTATACACACACACACATATTATATATATATATATATATATATATATATATATATATATATATATATAATCCACACAATTAAATAAAACAAAAACAAAATAAATATGTTATATATATTTGTCTATCTTCTGAAATACAATATAAGAGAACCTATTGTTGTGTGCTTGCCAGATTAGTGGCCAAAGGCGGAGAGGATACTTTGGAGCCGGAGCCGCGACTGCATAGGTTGGGGCTTACTCAGAAGAGGAGAGCTATCAAAATCTCTTACTCAAGGCGAGGAATGAAAAATAACTTCTTTCGTAACATTACAAGACCCCAGAGGCCCTTTAAATAGAGGATCCAAGGGCATAAAAGTAATTAAGGACACATCATAGTAAAACCTAATGAAGCCTAAGACACAGACTATGATAAAAGACAATAAAATATAATAACTAAAGTCACATCAAAATAACTGGGAACGTAGCCCATAACATCTTTCCCGCTATTCAAAAAAAGTTTGACCTCAAGCTCAAGGGAGATCGACGATGGTGCCCATTTTATTCGTCATCAGAATCCTTCACGTGCAGATACAAAAGTCTTTTGCACCAATGTTTGCGAGTTAATTGTTCTTCACAGTTAAAACATAGCCCCTGCGCGCGTCGGTCAGACATTTTTGTACGAGACAAACAAAGAATCTGCGGGGTTTGGGTGCCCCCAAAACGTTCCTTGAGTCCATGTGCTGGTGGGCATGTAGGCCTACTGCGTCAACTAAAGTTGACAGTCGCACAATCATGCTAAGCTCATACTAGTCAACAAGTCTCGGGGAGACCACGAATTTGACGTCCAAATGTAGCCGATCGCATAGCGGCATAGCCCAATGGTAAAGATGGCGACCTACATCTCAGGGGGGATCGTCACATATGCCAGAAGAATCTAAAATTGTTCTAGATAGCCATCAATCAGCCCAGTCCGACGTAAAGTCACGAGGGCCCCAAGGGGTTGCTGGAGGTCGGGGGGCCAAAGTGCATGTTGCAGGCCCGCTTGAAACCGTGCCAGATCAGTCTAGGGTTGTCCACTTGCAAACAAACAAACAAACCATAACTGTGTGATATCGAGCCTATGAATGGAGGCCAAAATGATCCACTCCGTCGTCGGTGTCTGCTGATGTCAAAAATATTGTTAACATCTGGTGAGCCAGCATAAGGGATCATCCTTGACATGATAAGTTGGAAATGCCAACTTGATGTAATGGGGCATGATGTTTCCCTCATGTGGTATCCTGGCCGGGGGATCAGGTCGAAGAATCAACGATGGAGGCGCCTGGTTGCTGCAAGTATGATCGGTAGGCAGAGTAGTAATGAACGGAATAGAGGCGGTCAACTCATTAACTTGTTGGTGAGTGTAGTCATATCTTCCTAATGACGCGCTTCGACCTCTAAAAAGCGCCCCTATGTGGATTTAATGAATGTTTGCAGGAGGTCCCTCATAGTATCTGTTAGCGCGTCTGAGTCCCCCCATAATGCGGAGTACAGTCGGCGATAAATCGGAAGTAGCACGGGCTAGAGAGAGGGTGATTGGATGGTTGGATTCCTCCAAGATGGCTGATTTTGAGTTGCCGCGAGAGTTGTGTGCTTCCCAATGATGTCAACCAATTTAAAAGTACCCTAAGCACCGTAAATAAAATAATCATATAGGTAATTGATTAACTAATTACTCAAAAGAAATTTGAGTGCTGACTTCATGAAAGACCCGTGACAAGTGCAGTGCAGGGCTCGAAATGGAATAGAAAGCAGACGACTCTGGCAGAGGCATTGGGCGCAAGAAGAGCAGCAATCCGTGTTTTATGTGCAAAAAGGAGGGGAGAGTAGCGTTTGCATGCGCAGAGTATGCAGAATTTGACGATGGTCTTGGACGCAGTTGCAGGAGTCAATGATGAGTCTTGGGCGCAGATGCAAAAGTGATGACAAGGAGCGGTGCTATTACAGGAGCGTGTAGAAACTGCTGGAGGCAATGGGGGACACTGATTAACATATTGACGACGTGTGGATCAATGTGTGGCTACGGTCGCAGGCTTTTGAAAATCCCGCCGGTCGATGCCAGCGATGGGAATGGTGTGTTGTAGACAATGCAGAGATGAAGAAAGGAGGATTGATGGCTATTGCTGGAGATGACGAGAGATAATGTGGCCCTTGTGGCCGCTTCCATGAAGAGGAGGTTGTGTGGATGCTGATAAGGAAAGCATCGGGTGGTCGGATTTATCCCTGTTGGAATCGGGAGAGAGGAAATTGGCCTAGGTTTTGCCGGTGGGGTGTGGTGAAGATGGAGGAAGGAATAGCTCTAATACCAAGTTGTTGTGTGATGGCCATAATAGTGGCCGCAGGAGGAGGGTATACTTCAGAGCCAAAATCATGGATGCCTACGCGGGGCTTGCTCGAGATAAGAGAGCTAGCAAAATCTCTTACTTAAGGCAATGAATGAGAAATAACTTCTTTCATAACATTACAAGACTCGAGGGGTCCTTTAGATAAAGGATACAAGTGCATAAAAGTAATTAAGGACACATCATAGTAAAACTTATTGAAACAGTAAAAAGAGTTAAATAAAAGACAAATTTTATTGCTTCAAAAAGATAAACAATACATAGGTATGCCCCATAATTTATAGAAAACGGGGGAGATGAGAGAATACAATAAGCGATGTGGGACTAAATACTAGTCGCGCGGGCTGGGCGTTTTGACACATTCAAACCGCCAGATTATACAACACAAATCTTGGGAAGCCTCCGAACACCTGCTGCGGCTAACCTCCCGACCGCTGCTGCGGCTAACCTCCCGACCGCAGCTGCGGCTAACCATCAGACCGCTGCTGCGGCAAACCTCATGACCGCTGCCGCGACTAACCATCAGACCGCTGCTGCGGCTAATCTCCAGACCGTTGCTACGGTTAACCACCAGACCGCTGCTGCAGCTAACCATTAGATCGCTGCTGCGGCTAACCTCTAGACCGCTGTTGCGGCTAACCACCAGACCGCTGTTGCGGCTAGCTGGTCCAAACCGCCAAACCGCAGAACGGACAGATCGCATCGACAAGAATTCTGACCGCCCGGTCTCCACAGGTTTCAATACTCCCCTCAAGCTGGAGCATATATGTCAACCATGCCCAGCTTGCTACAAACTTCAGAGAACGGGGTAACTGGCTTGGTGAAGAAATCAGCTAGCTCTTTATCAGAGGTAACAAACGGAGAATAGATTTGATTCTTCAATATCTCTTCTCCGATAAAATGACAATCCATTTCAATATGCTTCGTTCTGTCATGAAAGACCGGATTTCTCGAAATGTATATAGTCATCTTATTGTCATAGAACATTGGTAAAGGATGATCATAAACCTCTCCCAGATCAAGCAAGAGTGTCCGAAACCACTTCAGCTCGCAAGCAGTCAGAGTCATGCTTCTATATTCAGCTTCTGCACTTGAACTGGCAACTACAGTCTGTTTCTTGCTCTTCCAGCTGACTAGATTACCTCCAACAAAGGTACAGAAACCAGACGTAGACTTCCTATCTTCCTTATCATCTGCGTAGCTAGCATCGGAATAAGACTCAACCTTCAAATGTCCCATTTTCTAAAACAAAAGCCATTTTCCTGGTGCACCTTTTACATACTCTAGGATCTTCAGAGCTGACTGCAGATGACATTCTCGTGTGGCTTGCATGAACTGGCTCACTCTCCCTACTGCATAACAAATATCCGGTCTTGTGACTGTTAGATAAATGAGTTTACCCACAAGACGTCTGTATCTGATGACATCTTCAAGAAGAGCTGAACTCTCACTCCAGCATTTATCATCTCTAACAACCATAGGCGAACGAGCAGGTTTAGTCCCAAGAAGACCTGTCTCTTTCAACAGATCTAAGACATACTTTCGCTGTGAAAGAACAATAGAACCGGATTTCTGAGATATCTCAATCCCCAGAAAGTATTTAGGAGATCTCATATCCTTGGTAACAAAATACTTAAGTAGATGATTCTTGGTCATGTCAATACCATTTCTATCATTCTATGTAATAAGAATGTCATCCACAGAGACTGCAAGAACAACAAGACCAGCGAAGGTTTTGCGAATGAACAAAGAATGATCTGCAGCGCTTCAGACAAATCTAATAACAGAGATGACTTTGTTGAACTTGTCAAACCCAGCCCTCGGGCTTTGTTTAAGGCCATAAATAGCCTTCCTCAATTTACACACCTGAGACTCCCCCTGCGCAACATACCCAGGAGGTTGCTCCATATAGACTGTCTCATGCAAATCACCATAAAAACATTCTTTACATCCAACTGAGACATCTTCCAACCTCTGTTGACTGCCACAAAAAAAAGAAAACGGATTATAGTAATCCGAGCAATAGGAGAGAATGTGTCAAAGAAATCCACACCATAGGTTTATGTAAACCCTTTTAGCAACAAGCCGAGCCTTGTAACGATCAATAGTACCATAAAGGAGAAATTTGATGACAAAGACTCAGCGACAGTCAACCACATCAACTCCTGGAGGGGTAGGAGCAAGAGTCCAAGTTCCCCGTTCAGTGAGAGTTTTCATCTCTTCATCCATGCAGCTTTCCAATGAGGAATAACAAGAGCATTTTGATAGGAGGCAGGAAGAACATTTGCCGATAGAGCAAGAGCAAAGCTCTTAGACGGAGGAGATAGCTGCGCATAAGAGACCACATCCTGAATAGGATGTTGAGTGCATGACCGAACCCCTTTCCGAAGAGCAATCAGAAGATCAAGGTCTGCCCTGTCTACTATATCAGTTCCATCAAAAAGGAGAGACTACTGACTCAGGAGCTGTTGGCAATGGCTCAGTAGAAGAATCAGAGACAGTATGAGAATCGAAAACAGAAGGGGAAGAAAGAAGTGCAGGCTCTGGAAGAGGTGCTGTCACAAGAGGAAAAGAAGCAGAATTATTAGAAGGAGGAAGAATTGAGGAAGGAGAAAAGAACGGAGCATCCTCAAAGAAAGTAACATCTGCAAAAACATACTGTTTCCGGAGAACAGGATCATAACACCTATATCCTTTCTGTGTCGGACAATAACCCAGAAAGATGCATTTAACAAAACGAGGAGAGAGTTTGTCACGACCAGAAGAATGAGAGTGGACAAACGCTGTGCATCCAAGGACACGAGGAGGTAAAGGAAATAAAGTCGCATCAGGATACAGGACAGAAAATAGGGTCTTGTCATTGAGAACCGAAGACGGAACTTGATTAATGAGAAAATAAGAGAGAAGAACAACATGACCCCAATAAGACCGGGGAACATGCATATGAGTGAGAAGACTACGAGCCACATCCAGAAGATGATGATTCTTACGTTCAACAACATCATTCTGTTGAGAAGTGTAAGAGCAAGTAGTTTGATGGACAATGTCATGATTCAAACAAAATGATGTGAGTTGATGACTAAGATACTCCTTAGCATTATCAGTGCGAAGAATTTTAATAAGGGCATCAAATTTTGTACGAATCTCATTATAAAAAACAGTAAAATTAGAGAAAATTTCAGAGCGTTCGTGTAACAAATACAACCACGTACACCGAGAGAAATCATCAATAAAGATAACAAAATACAAGCTACCCTTACCAACAGTCTAAAGGGGAGCAGGACCCAAACATCTGAATGAACAAGATCAAAAGGACGAGAATAACTACGTCCATGCTTAGCAGGGAAAGTAGATCGGTGATGTTTGCCAAATTGACTAGCCTCATAATTAAGGGAAGAATCTTCTCAAGGTAAATCAGGTGGAAGCTGATAAAGAATCCGAGGAGGAGGATGCCCAAGTCGAAGATGTCACTGAAGTAAAGAAGAGGAGGAAGAAAAGTAGAAGCAGTATCAAGGTAGAACAAGTCGCCGCTTTTAGTCCCAATAACAATCGTCTCCTTGGAGTGAAGAATCTGAAAAACACAAGTAAACGCAGTAAAAACAATTTCACAATTCAACTGTTTGCATAAAGCAGTGACAGAAAGAAGGTTGCACGAAAAATTTGGGACATAAAGAGTGTCCTGAAGCTGAAGAGTATGAGTAATATGCACCGTGCCAGACCCACAAACCGGTGACGGAGAACCATCCGCAATAAGAACCGGAGGTAACCAGTTACTCTTGTCAAGATAAGAGAAAAGACGAGAATTCTTTGTCATATGACTAGTAACACCATAATCAATGAGCCACCGACCCGTAGTAGCCAACTGAGCAGCACCAGAAGTAGCAAGAGAAGAAGTAGATTTCTTGAAGAAATCAGCCGAAGCAGGACAAAGGCGAGGATGTTTGGCCCAACAACGATCAACCAAGTGACCAACTTTGTCATAATGAGAACAAAGATACTTAGAGTAACCACGACCATCAATGCGGCCACCCCGGCCACCAGAGGCATCATGACGAGCTGGATGAGCAACAACATCAGAAGATGGAGAGGGAAGCAAAGGACGTTAAAGAAGAGTAGTAACAGCGGAAATGCGAGCAACAATAGCATCCAGAGTCGGAGTATCCGCCTCTCCAAGAATTTATTGTCGAATCATATCATAAGAGTCAGGTAGGCGAAGTAAGTAACAAACAACATGAAGTTCCTGAAAGTGTTTGTGTTGCTTAGCGAGATCAGCAAAAAAAGGTCTATGCTGAAGTAGTTCAGTACCAAGAGTTTAAACCTCCTGATAGACAGCAGCAGGAGTCATGACGGGTCGAGTAAAAAGATCCGCATATAAAGTATAAATGCGCGAAGTTTGTGCGCCCTTGGATTATAAAGCAGCAAGATGATTCCAGACAGCCTTAACCGTTAGATCATGTCGAATGACAGGAAGATACTCATCAGACAAACTGTTGGCTAACCAAGTACGCACCAAGGCATCAGTAGCATCCCAATCATCAAAAAAGGAGAGCCAGAAGGAGGGGGGTCATCAGTCAAATGATGACGCTTACGCTGAGAGTGCAACAAAAAAATAAAGGGCACACTCCAGTCAGGGTAATTAGGACCACTAAGCTTCGAAATAGTACCCAAATTACCGGAGGCAGAGATAGAAGAAGTAGAAAGAGAAGGAGCAGATACGGTAGAAGAAGAAGAGAGAGCAGGAGTGTCCATAGAAAGCAACGAGAAACCACACGGGTAGAGAAAACAACCAGCGCAAACACAACAAGTCGCAAAGAAGAGCGACTAACAAGGATGGCCGCACGAACAAGCCGCAGGAAAAGCGATAAGGGAGGGCAGGGCGGGAAGAAGACCGAAAGCGGTTAGAAAAGCAAACCGCGAGCAACAAGGAGCAAATGACCGGTTCGCTCTTATACAAAGTAAAAAGAGCTAAATAAAAGACATTTTATTACTCAAAAAGATAAACAATACATAGGTATGCCTCCTAATTTATAGAAAATGAGAGAGATGAGAGAATATAACAAGCGATGTGGGACTAAATACTAGCCGCGTGGGCTGGGCAGTTTGACACAGTCAAACCGCCAGATTATACAACACAAATCCTGGGAAGCCTCTGAACACCTGCTGCGGTAATCCCCCAGACCGTTGCTGTGGCTAACCTCCTGACCGCTGCTGCGGCTAATCATCAAACCGCTGTTGCGGCTAACCTCCTGACCGCTGTTGCGACTAACCATCAGACTGCTGTTGCGGCTAACCTCCAAACCGCTGATGCGGCTAACCACTAGACCGCTGCTGCAGCTAACCATCAGACCGTTGCTGCGGTTAACCTCCAGACCACTACTGCGGCTAACCACCAGACCGCTGCTGCGGCTAGCACCAGACCGCCGCTGCGGCTAGCACCAGACCGCCGCTGCGGCTAACTTCCGACTGCTGCTGTGGCTAACCACTAGACCGCTGCTGCGGCTAACCACCAGACCGCAATTGCGAGTTCACACCAAACCGCTGATGCGGACAGCTACCAGATAGGCCGCTGGTCCAAACCGCCAGACCGTAGAACAGACAGACCGCATCGACAAGAATTCTGACCACCCGGGCTCCACAGGTTTCAACAGAAACCTATGACACATACTATGACATAAAAGACTAAAACATAATAACTAAATACGCATCAAAATAATTGGGCACGTAGCCCATAACATATATGCTACTAAATCTTCAATCATATTTCATTATGTAAGCTCATCTTCATTTAACAAAGAATACCATTATCTTTAGATGACCCCATCCTTGCTGTAGAATTCTGCGAAATGCAACAACAGGCCTCGGTCTCACTAGAACCAGGAAAAAAGAGGACAAAGATACGATAGTTTTTAGAATGAAGAGGATCCCAATGACAATAGCAACTTTGGTATGTCTTGGCACTAAAAATTATTTAAATAATACATATTTTATCAACAAAAAATCCACCCTTAACCCTATGAACGAGCATGCAACCAGTATTATTCTAGGAGAATACTATTGGTGCATGTCTATGTGTGGGCGCAAGCGTGTTTGTGCAAAATATAGTCCTTAAAATATTATGACCAAATACACTTTCTTGCAATATTAAAGTTTTTTTAAAATCTATTAAGCTTATCCTTGGATTGATAGTTCAAAAAGACGGATGACTTTGTTATTAAGTTGAGTGATCAAGATATTTTCCGTAGTGAGTGTTTTAAATATCTTGGATCGATAGTTCAAAAAGACGGAGGTATTGATAAAGATGTGATACAAAGAATTCAAGCGGGTTGGTTGAAGTGGAGAGGCGCGTCAGGGATCTTATGTGATCATAAAGTACCATTAAAACTTAAGGGCAAGTTTTACCGTACTGTAATTAGACCAGTGATGCTCTATGGTTTTGAGTGTTGGGTAGTGAATTGTGTGCATGAGCAAAAAATGAGAGTTGCGGAGATGAGAATGCGTAGTGGATGTGTGGACACACGAGACTGGATAAAATTAGCAATGAATGTATCAGGGATAGGACAGGAGTAGCACCAATTGCAGAGAAGATGCAAAAAGCTCCACTAAGATGGTTTGTACATGTACAAAGGAGACCATTAGAGACACATGTTAGGCGTTGTGAGAGTCTAGTCACTAGGCATGTTAAACGAGGGAGGGGTAGACCAATAAAGACTTGGAATGAAACTATAAAGAAAGATATGATGTACTTAGGCATTAGTGAGGGTATGACAAAAGATAAGGCACAATGGCGACAAAGGATCCATGACCTCACTATAGTGGGATAAAGGCTTGAGTGTTGTTGTATTAAGCTTATCCTTTATACTTGTACAACAGGCAAATCTTCTCCATCTTGACCAATACATTAATACCATGCACTTACAAAAAAATGCTACTAACCATAATAAATGTAAACAGTTGAAAAAAAAGAATGAAAAAAAACATATTTCTCTTTTTTCTACACTGATGTTATAAGTAGATGAAAATTGTTGACGACTCTGTTATTGAAGCGAAGAGTAAATTTTTGCAGATATCATCTTTTATGGATGTTAATCACTGATGGCAGTACTGAAAAAGATTTAATTATCATGCTTCTTAAGAAAATGCTCAACGAAAATTAATTTTTTAACAAAAAAATAAACCAAAGAAACAAATAAGTTAGTAGTAGTCTCCCTTTATCAATTAGCACAAGCATATACACAGGTACAGTCACATTCATAAATAGATATATTCATGCATTCACCAAATATTTTAACTAAGAAAAGGTATAAGTCTCACAAAGATCCTATAGAGCAGATCCTGATCAAGTAAGATCGTGTACAAGTCTCATAAAGATGATGATAAGCAAATCAAAAAATTGAAATAATCTATAAAATGTGCTAGGAACTAATACAGAAGAAAAGAAAATAATATAATAAGTTCTAACAAAAAATAAGAGATGTCATGATTTTAAATCCTAAACCCTACACTTTAATTAAGTTAAATGTATTACAACTGAAGTTAATAAGTGTTAACGCCCAAAATTAAAAGCCCCCAAAGAGGCTCATTGTACATTTTCTCTTGTATTTAGTCAAACATCTCCAAATGTAAATTTGTCTTCTTCCTCTAATCTATATAAAAGAGGGGAGCTCTTATGCAATATTTAGATTTTTTTTGGAAAAAAATTATTCAAGATTTCAAATTCTCCCGTGGTATCAAAGCCGGACGCAATCTATCGCTCCTCTCCTCTCGCTCCTCTCCTCTCGTGCGAATAGTCATGCCCTTCGCACAAAATCCGTCAACTCCTAGATGTAGAAGAACTTGCCGCTTCTCACCCTGCCACTCCCCGAATTCGCAGTCACTGGGACATCAGTACCGTTTGCACCTCTCACAAATGTACTCGCCGCCTCTGCGCCTCTGCGCATCTTAAACTCAATCACTCGCACTCTCCGATCCCATTCTCATCACACCGAGCTCGTTGTTCCATCCCAAGTAGAGGGCATTGCTTTTGTTTGGTGTACTTGTTGCCTCTAAACATCCAGACAGTAGTCGACAATCAATTTGCTCCTCCAAGCGCTTCCCACAGTCGTTCAGTGTGTGATACCTGCGACTGAAAGTACTTCCTGCGACCTTCTCATCGTCGGCGCATTCCTTCCTCGAGCCTCTTCTCGCATCCACTCGACGACCCTCTACCAACGCTCACTATCCCTTGCTGCGATTTCTACTGATCTCTCTACAAGTTCTCTAGGAACTTTGCACCTTCGCTATGCCTGCATTTGCGATCTCTTCGTGAAGTCGTTGTCTCTCCTACCATGCTCACCAACCTTTCTTGTTACCCACTATGGAAAATACACCACCCTCCGCCTACTCCCGCCAACACTGCACCTACACCCACAATTATTTCCGGTACGTCTAGAAATCTCAGAACAGCGTCCAAATTAGTGGGTCCAAATTAGCCCGATTAGAGTATCTCCTCACCTTTCTTTTGCGATCCAACGCAAACAAAATCGTCTCACTGATGCTCTGACTGACCACATGTCTCCCAACTATGTTGATTGGGATTCTAGTGATGCGCTTGTTCGCACATGGCTTGCAAACACCATCTCTGATGAATGTTTGCCTTATCATCCATCATGATGACCTGTGAAGGTGATATGTGATCATTTTGTTGCCTTTTTGCTCCAAAGGTGCTAAAACCTCATGCATTTACACTCACTACTATGATCTCTTCACTAGAAACACGATCTCTTGCTATTGCATATCAAGAAGTTCAGTCTCTCGACACAGAACTCCTCCAACATCGGCCCTTCTCTGCTGACTTTGCAATTCAGCAAACACATTTTCAAGAACTTGCAGTTCACCATCTTCTTCGTTTTCCAGATACCTATGAAACGATCAGCTAACAAATCTTGGGAGAACCTGACATTCCCACCTTGGATGTCACTGTCGCTCGCATCTTTGCTTTTACTAACCTTATCTAGCGGCCACCAATTGTGTTCCCTCAGTCATCCAACAACTTTGCTCATACAGAAGGCTGTGAAGCTCATCGTGGTCGTGGAGGGTGCACTAAGGGTCGTGGGGGACTCCAAACACTTTGCTCTCATTGTGTCCATCTTGGTCACCCCGTCAAAAAATGCTTTCTAAAGCATTCTAACCTTCGTCTTCAGGCCCATGTCAGTACCCTACTCCTGAGCCTTCTACCTCGCCATCCACCCTGCCCACCAGAATTCGACTGCAGGTTCTCTGCTACGGATATTGAGCTTCTCATTAATGACTCCAAGCAATCTACATACATTGCCACTTCTTTAGGTAGCGCGTATGTTGCAACTCAGGGTAAGTGACTCATTGACTTCAATGCCACCAATCATATGACCGAGAACTCTCCTCATTTCTCACCTCAAGAGGCACAACCGATTACCACTGGTCTTTTTGGTTGATGGCTCTTTGCTCCAATTGTGGCATGGCGTTGTGACTACCGTCACTTTTCTCCAATTGGACGACTCTTTTCGTCCCCAATTTTCCATGCAATTTGTTATTTGTCAATGTTCTTTTACGACAATTGCAATGCCGTCTTATTTTCTTCTACTTCGTGCTATTTTCAGGACCTTCACTCAAATATGACGATTGTTATTGGGATTGAATGGCGGCGGTCTCTACTACCTCGTCGATCGCCCTACTTTCTCGGCTTCTTTTGTCTCCACCTCTCTACTCCAGTGGCATCGCCGCCTTGGTCATCTGCCACCGCATCTTCTCCGCCAGCTCATGACATCTTTCAAGGCTGACTTTACATTAAAATTTGGGGTTTGTGAGTATGGCAAGCATCATCATACTGCTTTTCATGCAAAATTATGTACACGTTTTATTCGTCCTTTTGCCTTTGTTTATTCAGACATATAGGGTCCTAGCCCCACCAAGTTTGTTGTTGGCAATAGTCTATATTTTGTAACTTTTATTGATGATTTCTCTAGATATACTTGGTGTATCTTTTAAATGAACGTTCTGAACTTTTTTCTATATTCACAAATTTTCTAATTAAATTCACACTCAGTTTGGCATGCCGCTCAAAATTTTACAAACCGATAATGCGAAGGAATACATGAGTCAACAATTATTATCTTTCTGCACATCTAACAGTATTATTCATCAGACCAGTTATATGCACATGTCCCAACAAAATGAGTCCGTTAAAAGAAAAATTTCATCTCCTCGATGTTACTCGGTCACTCCCAAGTCAGATGAATGTTCCCCGCTCCTATTAGGGTCATGCAGTTCTCATTTCTTGTTTCCTCATTAAGCATTTACCCTCTTCTACACTTCAGGGCAAGGCTGATCTCTTTCTTCTATATCCAACCAGCACAACTTTTCACCTCACCTTGCTTGTTTTTGGTTATGCTGTTTATCTCCACACTCCTGCATCTGGTCGTAATAAACTCTCCACTTTTACCACCAAATGTATCTTTGTGGGGTACTCTCCAACTCAGAAGGGTCATCGTTGCTTCGACATATCACCAAGCATCAATATGTCACTGTATTAGACATGAGAATATTAAAATGGATAACTGGCAAAAACATGAATAAATAAGACATGACTAGAGGGAGGGTTTTGAGCATGGTTAATTTCCTTCTATTGTAATAAAAAGAACAATCAGTCCTCAAAGATAGAGATAGTAACAACATTGTACATCAACCCCTAACCAGACCACGCATTCGCAGGAGTTTAATACACAAAACCCGCAAGATTAAGAAATATTTATATGAGATTGTAGGAATATATTGTCCATCCACAAAAATTAAGCGGGGGGTAATAGATTTGAATGGTTGGGCATCTACATCAGAGATTACAAGATGAAATACTGGTAGACTAACTTACTAGGGAAGAAGCAAAAGGAGGGTTCATGGTTAACATGTATGGGATTTGAGCAAATTTTTTTGCATCATATCTATTTAACAGTCAAGTAGCGCTCAACAGAATTATTTGAGAATAAGCATTCATAAAGCCAGCCTCAAATAGAAGGGAGAAGGGTACCAATGATGTTGGCACGAAGGTCATCATCTAAACGATAGCATCCATAGACTGAAAAAAACATAATACTAGAATTGGAAATCAGAAAACAACAGGTTTATGTTGTGTGCACATTCATTGTACGCAAATATGACAGGAGAGGTTGAATCAATGGAGCGTTACCACGCCGAGATTCAATATTTATTGGCACTTATTTTTATTCATCGCATTTTTGTTAATTTGTTTAACTTGCATCTATTTATGACACGGATTGGTCCAAACCGCACACACTTGGTTTATGTTTGGACTTTGTATTTATACCCCCGGCTCACCTTGAGACAGGGCATGCAAAATAATATTTCCAGTTCTTAGGTTATTGAGATCTAGGGCTCCCTCACATTCACCTCCTTCCGTCCATTCAAAACAACAGCCTCTCTTCACAAGCTGAGCACCTCTTTCCGCTCTCACATGAGGCTGACTCCCTTGTTGCGTTGACGATCAGGTGTGAGGACCAATCAACACCGACGTGCTTCCCGCACGTGCCTCGATCCGATCGATGCCCAGGAGCGTCCTGAGCACAAAGCTTGTATGTGTGAAGCAGGAGAAGCTTGTGGCTTCCTGTCGGTGTGCCAGCTGCACTGACAAGAGCTGCCTTTGATTACCTCTGGGTCTCGCCGGCATGTGTCTTTCGCCTTTGATTATACACCGACGCCCCTACTTCGGAAGCTGCATGAAGACTCCAAACTCTTGACCCCATCATAGGTTGACAACAAGGATCTCGGGGAGAACATCAAGCCCTATCTTCTCCGTATCCTTCCTCTATCGCATCTTGTCTGGTAACCTGATTCTACACATGGGCTTGTGACAGTTTATTGAACCCTAAATTTTTTGGATGAAGAAAGAAAGCAAGTAGCTGCAGGCACAGAAGATATATGCATCATATTAGCAGCACAAGAGAATTATTTTGTATAATTCACCCTCTACATTATATACTACAGATCTAAATGATGACCTGCTCTCCCTTCAAACTGCCCCAATACTCAAGCTGGTTCCTCAAAGTTGAAGCGTTAGGAAATCTAGGAATATCTGAATCTGTCTTCTTTTCTTCTTTTTCTGCTCACTAACCTCTGCAAAGATATAACAAAATGCGTAAGGAAAGACCATGCGAAGGACAAATATCCAGAAGGTATACCTAACCATACACAACCATATGCTGATTATATTTACACTGCAATGGACTAAAGAAAAAAAGGCCCGATTTTGCAAGATCAAAAACCGGTAGAAATGAATATACACTAAGATCTTATTTTAAAAGCTAAACCAGACATTTGGCATGGAAAAAAAAAAAAAA